>SKCR01028686.1:0-308437 GCA_019454045.1 Zanthoxylum bungeanum | reverse complement strand
TGTTGCTCAAGTGCTCAACGAGTACACTTCATATTGTGGGACTCTCTAAGTTTAGGTTTATCCGTCATGAAATCTAATTTCGTGTCCATAATCCACCTCACTCATGGATTATGACGACCACAGATAATCTCGCTAAACTATGAAAGCCGATATCATTGCATACGTATAATCCCTATGTCACAGGCTATCCGTATTATACCTGGGATATAGATGAAAACGTCAAATTTGTTTGGTATAATACAGTCGACTTTCAATTTACGAGCTCTAAATAACACTCGGAACTGATTTCCAAAGTTATACCACGGCCATAGATTTACTAGATCGTAAACACGTGAGGATGCCTATGCCCTGTACACGGGACTGACGGATCCTATCTTGATATGCACTGGATATCACGAGCATCAGTCCACACCCAATGAACAGGCGGAGGTCTGATCATGAATAGATTGGTGACGTGACTGCCATCTAAGTGTGGAGGATAACTCATATATCCCAATATGGCATCTCAAGTCGAAGGATCATTATGCTCGCTCAACTCGAGAAGATTCATATTGACGTTGGTGTATCAACTATTAGAAAATATTCAGTGATTCATTCAGTGTCTTATCAAATAAACACATACATATCTATACGAGTCTCCCAAAACTCATGGTTCACTGGGATAAACCATCGGACCAAGTAACGATATACGACATATACTGGTCTCATCGGATTTTACTAACAGACCCGTGTTATTAAATCTTGACCAGGAACTTTATTTAAGGATATACATCTAATAGTGCGCTTCCCAATGTCAATTACAAACTATGTTGTAACTGCGCACTATATTGTAAATCCTAGGGTCTTTGTCTAATATACACGTATCACTGAACCAGATTCAATTTTGATCTAATCATAATCAGATACCTAATCGTAATTAGATCGAATAAATGTATAAAAGATAAGAGTGCTACCATTAAATTAAGTAATATTATGGAAAATGAAATTGCTCGTATTTATGAATCAGACATAAATATGATCCGGATTGGCACTTTGAGCACCAACCCTAACACATTTCATTATTTTCATCATCCCATTCTCAACCATATCCTATGTATTCTAAGAGAGAAAATATAGTTTCTTCTTAAGAGTTTGTGAGAGAGTTGTTCTCCTATTCTAAGAGAGTGTGAGATTGTTAACTCATTGAGTTTAGAGAGAGGTTGTAAAATTCTTTCCACCATAGTGAAATCCTTCTACTTTTGCCCGTGGATGTTTCCCTCACATTGAATCTGTGTCTTATTACTTTATTTTATTAATAATATTTATGGTAGGCTAAGCCTCCTAATTATTATTGTATTGTTATATGGTAGGCTTAGCCTCCTAATTATTTGTTATATGGTAGACAATACCTCATGAACTAACAATTATTCTCAATTTCACTTTACTTGCGTGCCAGCTTCAGCCCACGATCCCCTAACACCATCCACAAACAATCATAATAGATTATATTTTGATCAATAGTCAAAAAAATTATAACCAATTTAATTATGTTATCTCAAATATTCAATTTAAAATATATACCCAAATATCTCAATAAAGTAATAATAATACAAAGTATAGAGTTAGAGAGATTGTATACACAGTGATTTTTACGTGGTTCGACAATCTCGCCTACATCCACACCTCAAACAACCTGCAAAAGGATTCACTATGATACTTGGCTTCCTAGGTGTCAATAAAACCCTCACAATTTCCTCTTTATCGGGTTCGAAGATGACTCAATCCAACTTTCGAGTATGAATCAAACCTTTACATTCTTCTTTATGGGATCGAAGATGAGCCAGGTGTTTGATGATACAAATCAAATAGAGACAAAGTTCCAACAAATAAACAAGCTCCTAAAGTGAGCATATTACACAAGTTAAGTACTTGGTTTGAACTTGATTATAAATAAGAAATTTTGAGCTCTTTGGATGATCGAAATATAAATCAAGAGGAAAATAATCCCAAGTGATTCAATTTATAGATGGGCTCAAAAACTAGCCATTATGCCTTTTCAACACTCTTCGGATGTCCTATGTCGAAGGACCAGATATATGGTTTCACTAGCCGTTATAAAATAACAACTAGATTATGTAGAGTTTGGTTAACCGAACTCTACACTTTGATTGACCAAAGTCAAGTTTGGTTAATTGAACTTTAGACTTCGGTTAATCGAAGTTGGGTTCTTCAAAGTTTATTTTCCGCCTTATTTTAGACCAATATGGGACGTCCACGGTTATCCGATCTAAGTCCATATGACGCTCGACCAGTGTTGAAACTTTGAAAAAACTTACATTTTGTTCCTATTTCAAAACAAAAGATAATATAATTTAAACACAAATGTTTCAAACAATGATTTTTTCATAAAACAACCCATGTTTCTTTTAAGTTCTAGAAACTTGAAAACAATTTGACATTAAGAAAAAAAGCCTTTCATATTTGATGAAAACATGCAATTTTATAAGATGTGCACATAAAAAAGATTAAGTGCTTATTATACATAACCTTATTCTACACAAGCATTATAAGATTATAAAGAAATATACTTTAAGCTAATCTTCTTTATCTTGTAACTTGTTGAGCTCCACTTGATTCTTTTGATCTTGAGCTCATTTTTTATGCTTGATGTCCATGATATACTCAGGGGCAGTGTAGACATGGTACAGAGGTGGGCGACGCTGTCCGGGCTCGCGGCCCGGTCGGGAGTACGGAGTAGCCCACGGGGCGACTAAATCAGAGAATAAAAGAGTCGCCACCCATTGTGAACTGGGAAATGATTTAAGGCCGCACTCACCCCTCGCAAGGGAAGACCTCAAACCTTGGTTTTGGAATGGGCCATTACTTATGCCAATTGAAATGAAAGGATTTATGCAATAGTGTAACCAAGTCTTATGCAACACATACAAGATAATTTAATCAACACACAAGTTTGCACACCCATAAAATGAAAATGAGTGCATAATTCCATAAACTTATCAAATAAAGAAATGCGAAAATATAGATAAATAATAACGGTAAAAAGCGTCAATAATAAAGTGAGATGATTAAGTATGTAATGCAAAAGAAATAACCAAAGAAGCAAACAAGCATAAAATATGAGGAAGAGAAGTCGATTCACTGCATGCACATTCGTGTAGCGTTCGAAAACGCGTTCGAACGGAAAATAAAATGCATACGTTTGAGTAGCATTTGGAAACGCGTTCGAACAGGATAAGGCCGAATGCATGCGTTCGAGTAGCGTTTGAGAACGCGTTCGAACGAGATTACCAAAATGGTATCTAAAATGACACAAACACATGCGTGAATGTTTCTCAAGCGGTACGTGAAGTTGTATCCCAAGTACAGACCGCACTACCGTCCATTCGGATTCGGCTACGTAATTTATGTCTGGGTTTCCATCCGATATACCGGGAGAGGCAACACTCAAGCATTAACACGGCATGAATGCGAAAATGAAAAGTGGAAAAAAAAGTGAATAGCGAGATCAATAGAAGAAAGGCGCGACAAACTATGGTAAATGTAGCCTTTAGGAATTTCCCTCGAATGAATGACCTTTAACCCAATATGATTAGCCCATGCGCACAAGATAACAATACATGAATAAACAAAGCAATAATACGCAAAAAGTAAATGATAATAAAAGAGATGTGACCAAGGCCAACACCTATATGGGACTTCGCATGCCCGACTGAACGTATTCCACATTCAATCAAACATACTTCGTTCGGCGCAGAAAAACATCGTGGTAAAGGTAGCCTTTAGGCATTTCCCTCGAATAGAGGACCTTTAATCCATCATGATTAGCCCATGCGCACTAGATAACTTTGCATGAATAAACAAAGCAATAATACGCAACAAGTAAATAACATAATAATAAAAGAGATGCGACCAATGCCGAAATCTATATGGGACTTCGTATGCCCGACTGAACGTATTCCATATTCAATCAAACACACTTCATCCGTCGCGGCAAAACGTCGTGGTAAAGGTAGCCTTTAGGCATTTCCCTCGAATAAATGACCTTTAACCCTCATGATTAGCCAATGCGCATCAAGTAACAATGCATGAATAAACAAAGCAATAATACGCAACAAGTAAATAACATAATAATAAAAAGATGAGACCAAGCCGACATCTATATAGGACTTCGTATGCCCGACTGAACGTATTCCACATTCAATCAATATAGTTCTTCCGGCGTGGAAAATATCGTGGTAAAGGTAGCCTTTAGGCATTTCCCTCGAATAGAGGACCTTTAACCCTCATGATTAGCCCATGTGCATCAAGTAACAATGCATGAATAAACAAAACAATAATACGCAACAAGTAAATAACATAATGATGAAAGAGATGCGACCGCAGTCGACATCTATATGAGACCTCGTATGCCCGACTGAACGTATCTCACGTTCAATCAAACGTATTTCGTCCGGCGCGGCAAAACATCATGGTAAATGTAGCCTTTAGGAATTTCCCTCGAATAGAGGACCTTTAACTCACATGATTAGCCCATGCGCATCAAGTAACAATGCATGAATAAATAAAGTAATAATACGCAACAAGTAAATACATAATAATAAAATAGATGCGACCAAGGCTGACATCTATATGGGATTTCGTATGCCCGACTGAATGTATTCCACATTCAATCAAACATAATTCGTCCGGGTAGTAGCAAAACGTCGTGGTAAAGGTAGCCTTTAGGCATTTCCCTCGAATATAGGACCTTTAACCCTCATGATTAGCCCATGCGCATCAAGTAACAATGCATGAATAAACAAAGCAATAATACGCAACAAGTAAATAACATAATGATGAAAGAGATGCGACCCCGGCCGACATCTATATGGGACCTCGTATGTCCGACTGAACGTATCTCATGTTCAATCAAACGTACTTCGTCCGGCGCGGCAAAACATCGTGGTAAAGGTAGCCTTTAGGCATTTCCCTCGAATAGAAGACCTTTAACCCACATGATTAGCCCATGTGCACTAAATAACGATGCATAAACAAATATACAGTACATAGAAAATAAATAGCGGAAAAATAAACACAAAATTTAATATCGAAATGTAACACGTGCTTGAAAGTTTCTCAAGCGGTACGTGGAGTTGTATCCCAAGTACAGACCGCACTACCGTCCATTCGGATTCGGCTACGAAATTTACGTCTGAGTTTCTATCTGATATACCGCAAGAGATAACACGCAATCATCAACTCAACACAAATGAAACTATACGTAAAACATAACGATGCATGCGAGTGATCGACAAAGAATAACTGAAAAGATAAATAATAAAAGGGGCCCCTCAGGTCTTACCTTTTAAGTTGCTCATCGGAAGTGCGTTACGTCATCGCCGGAAGGGTTAATGCTCCGTAACTTTTATGGTTTTCTGGTTCGGTATTTTCCTTCGCTGTTTCGCTGTTTTCATTGCTGTTTTCTCTGTCTTTCCTCGCTATTTTTATGCATTTTCTGCTGCTATTTTGGGAGCTAATTTTTTTGGGGTTGTAATGGGCTGTTATTTGTCGGTTTGCTTACTGATTTAGTCAGTTGTGGGGGCTGCTTTGTTGCTGTTGAGTGGCTTGCAGGGCAGCGTGTGTTTGGTTTGTAGTGGAGGACTGGCTGTGTCGGTGTGTTCAGTTTGTAGTGTTCGGTCAGTGGGGTTGGTTCTCGGTGGTGATGATTGTTTTGTGTGTTGAGTCAGTGAGTGTTGTCGTTAGCGGCTGTGTGTAGGTTGAAGGAAATGGACGTGTCTAGGGTCAGAGAGATAAACATGTGAGGTTATTTTTGTGGCCGTGAGTCGAGAGAAGGTAAGAGAAGAGAGAGGCCTGTTATTAGGTTTTATTTCTGTTTTTGCCGTGAGTTGTTTGTGTGAGTTTAGGGTTTCTTGTTTGGTCCGTTCACGTGTTGGCTGGGGGGTGTTTGTTTTTGTTTGTTTGATCGTGGCTGGGGCGGCAATTCGTGGATTTGTTGGTCTCGGTGAAGGGGTTAACTGGCTTATTTTTTTTTAGTGTTCGGCGTTTAGGGCTTTGTTGATGAGGGGCTGTTGTTCGTGCGTTTTTAGGGTTTGGGTGAGAGGCGTGAGGTGGATGTGTGTGTTTGGTATTGGTGAGGGTAGTTTGTCAGGCTGTGTGTGGTATCAGTGGGGGCAGTTTGTCAGACTGTTTTTGTGGAGTGCCGAGAGAGTAAATAGGGTGACCAAGGGGAGTGAGCAGACACCAATTTTTAGGGTTCGTTGTTGTTTATATAGAGAGAGATGGAAGAGAGAGACTAGAGAGAGAATCCCCTAGGGTTTTGGTTTTATATTTTTTTTATAGTGGTGTATGTTAGGGTTTTGGATGTGCTAGGGTTTCTAAAAGGAAATAAATCAAACAAATATGGGGTATATTTAATTAATTTATTTAAGGAAAGAAATTTGTGTAATTTTGGTGGGGGAATATCTTTAATTTGGAAGGTGATTTGTTTAGATTTTGGCATGTGTTAAATATGATTTAAATATTTTGGATTGGGTTTAGTGGGCCTTGGGCGTGTGGCTTGGTTGTTGGTGGGCTTGAGCGTGTAGCTTGGTTTTGGGTCGAGGCTAATAGTTAAAACAGAGATTAATCTAGCGAACCCAGGGCTAGACAAGCGAATTAAATCTGAGGATGTATTTCTTTCTTTTCTCCCTTCCGACGTTCGTTTCCGCAACTTCCGTAACTTATCGGGTAGTGCCTCCATACGAGGCTCATCATCGGGCTTTTATGCAAAAATGCAGTGTCTACAGGCAACTTAAGCTTTTTTGGAGTCTTAGGCGAAAAAATTAACGAGGTCTTGTTAATTAAAGATTTTTAGAAAAAGAAAATAATCATATTATTGTTTGGAAAAAAGAAATATCAAAGTATTTATTAAAATATAATAATTTCATAATTTTATAAATCTATACTTTAATTAACTAATAAATGAGGAAATTTTTTTTTATATAAAAATTAATAATAAATTAATAATATACTTAAATGTATAGATACAAATTTTTTTGGTGTCATTTATTTGGAGTGAGGCCCTACACGACCGCCTAAATTGATTAAGGATCGAGCCACCTATGAATATACTTGAAAATGTGCATTATCATTATGCCCTTAATATATGATTTGTTATCATTAAATCTATAAAGATGTGAGATTAAATAAATAATTTATTTTTATTTCGATTACAGTCCAATCAAATTCTAAGCCATCAGAGGCTGACATAATTTTAGACTAGAACATACTACAACTCGGTCTTGCCCCAAAAAAATTTGACAATGGGTGAATAGAGGTATATACAAATAGACTTTTGATTATAAGTACCTGTGTATATTTTATGAAAATCACATAAAATATAATTTCAGTAATGTCTTGGTATTTCTATTATAAAGTTATTTTCTACTTTATTACCTTTTAATGTTATATTTGTATTATACTATTTATGCTACTCTTTTATTTTTGTATAAGACTTGCATGCGTTTTGAATTAAATATCCGATTAGACATCAATCAGATCTCGTGATTACATGAATTGATAATCATCACACTCACTAACAATTGTTCTATATCCGACCGGTCTTTCTGGTATAAGAGAATGTAGGCAGGACATATGTGATGTCCGAACAGTATTTGGTTGTGTTTCTTAGATTCCAACAGTTCTTTTCCTCATAAGAATTCTAGCTAATAAGGTGTTAGGATTTTGAATAATTCGCACAAAAGGGGATTTTTGATTAAAACACATCAAGTCTCTTAATCCCATTCCCCTCATTATTCTTCTTTAAACTACACAATCTGCTCCACCTAATCAAGTCTCTTGATCAATTCACATGTTATGTAAGAGTTTGTACAAAAATATTTGTATAATTTCAACCAAGCATTACAATTTTTATTCCTCTCATTTTTCACTATTTTCCATTTTTCTTTCTTTTTTCTTTTTAATCTCATTCCTTTTTCTCTATTGAGACCAAACATCTAGTAATCAATTACATATTGGATGGAATTAAATTCGTTGTTGAGTTGAATATTGTACTGAATATTTTATAAATTATGATTTGTAATTATTGGATAATAATTTATATGTAATTGAACGTTAACCATACATTATTATTAAAGCATTACTATTAATTAAATATGTTTAAATCAAGGTGATTTATTACAAAATCTAAAATGAAATGGCTCATTCTCAAAATATAATTTGTATTTAGTACATTAACATGTAAAAAGACATAAATATACATAATCAAATACTGTAATTACAAGTTTGCCACTCAAAAAATTGAAAAAATAAGGACACATGAACGAGAGCTAAATTTAGTGGTTTTTTCAACATTAAAATTAGAAACTAAATATCTCTCAAAATATAAAGTGTTTTAAGAAAAAAAAATTAACTTCTATCATTTTAGGTCTCACACCTTCAATTATTTTGATGATAACAAATCACGTACGTATCAATGGCATAATGGTAAATACACCATTTCAAGTGAATTATGGATATCAAGCATAAAAAGGAGCTCAATATCAAAGGAAATCAAATGGAGCTCAATAAGTTATAAGATAGAAAAGACTAGATTAGATATTCTTATAATGCTTAAAGGAAATCAAGAGGAGCTCAAAATGATAAAAGCTTGTTTTGTTCTTAAATGTAAAAATTATTTGCAAGCTTTTCGGTCTTAAAAATCATTTATTTTGAAGAAAAATTCTTTATTTGATTTCAAAACAATTGGCTATAAGTTGTTATATTTTTTAATTTTGAAATAGGAACTAAATGCACAGTGTTTAGAATTTAGGAAACTTTGGTTGACCTAGATATTTGGTCGATCGCACGAATTAGAAAAATCAAGATTATGAAATCCCAACAATTCGGTTAATCGAAATAACCAATCAGTTAACTAATTGCACTTCGGTCAATCGCTGTGTGAAGTTCTATCAAAATTTAATGTTATTTTCAAACTGTCATATGACACGTCAATACTTAAGTAGACCGAATCATGCATCTAAGGTCGACTGAACTTGATAAAAATAACTGTAGTAACTATTTTGAAGTAGTTTTTTGATTTTTTTTTTTTTAAATCATTCATATATTATTATTTGATCAAGATTTGAGCACTCACTTGCTCATTTCATAATCAAGCTCATTTGACACTTAAATTTGTTGTATTTTCTCATTAAGGAGCTTTCTTATTTATTTGAGCTTTGTTCTCTATTGATTTGTTAAAAAAAAAAAAAATAACACTTCTCATACATACATACAACTAGTTATAATGTCAATCATATAGATAATTCTCAGAAATATTTCTTAATTATAATAAAATTTTTTTACTCAATCACATTTTTTTAGTTACAATGCACAATGACAAGGAACCCACTTACATGTGAGCATTGATTCATGTCACACACACAATAATAAGTCATATTTATCAGTTAAAATGATAATTACAAATACTCAATTATAATTACAATGTCATTTTACTTTATATAATAATATATCTAACCATATCCAATCCTTTAAAAAAAATTCACTATTCATGCGAATATTGAAAATATTCATTGTTCATTGAACAATGAACAAAGTTTGAAAAAATAATATTGGAATGAAAATGTATAAAATAAGGATATGAATATAGTTAAAATCAACTTAGGACTATACTTTATACTAAATAGAGATAATCTTAAAAAATTAATATTATTTATACAATAATTATTAGGAACTTGTTTTTATTAGAAATTAATTATAATGAAAATAATCACTTTTTGTGATGGTGTATTTCGTGAGTACATTGAACAGCGCGACCAAGGGGTAGAGATGTAATTTCTCCTTTTCCAAAAGGGACGGGTGTTCAGAAAATATTAGCTCTCCTACCCTCCTCCGGCAGAGAGTCTGGACACATCTCTCGGATTTGCCAGACCATATATGAATTGATACAGTTCCCAGAAGCCGACCACATCAGAGCTTCAGCTGACCACATTAGGTCGAGAAACTAGGTCAGGTCCATCCAGTCCCTGGAATATGGTGATGAGTTTCGTTAGCTCGGGCCAGGGCAGAAGTGATATGGGAAGCTCGAAAATTGTTTGGCCGACCACTTGGCACCGACAGAAGATTAGAATCAATAATTTTCCTTCACACTGTCTCGCCGCCCGGAGGCACCTTCCAGGCTATCACCATTATTGTTGCGTGTGTGGCAGAGGAGAAAGCAGAGTTGATATGACAGAACCGTCAGGCTGCAGGTTACTTTCGGCAAGGTCAGGCCTAGGACAGAGAGACCGTCAAATTGGTCAGGCATTCCGTGGGTTTCATTGCAAGTGGGAAGAACAATATTATAGTTTGAGGAGTATATAAAGGGAGGGTAGCCTCATGTTTTGGGAGAGGTGCCGAATAGTAACTTGTAACAAAAGAAAAATAGCAATTGTAATCTCTTTCAACTGCTCGGCCATATTCCGACCTTATTCAAAACAGGTCGGCCGAGTCAGTTCTTGGCAATAAAAACAACCTTCACCGTTTTGTGCCCGTAGACGTAGGCTGGAATAAATCCGCCGAACCACGTTAAACTCTCTTGTCAATCTGTGTGTTTTTTTTTTACCTTCCACTAAGTTTGCTTTTGGTTTCCCATAACCAAACAAATTCACTGTTGAAGGAAGATTATCCCGGGAGCGGTATTCCCTTATTGCTCCTGAGACAAAAATCAATCGTCAACAGTTGGCGCCGTCTGTGGGGAAAGAGCGAAAAATGACTTTCATAGTAAGACGATGGTGGAAGGTAGGGACCGTAGGTTGGTGAATAGTTCAACAGCAGAATGGATGGAGGGGGAAGGAATGGGAAGAAGCAGATCAGAACCGGAAAAAAAAAAGATTTGTATGGAAAATGGGTTGTCGGCAACAAAAGTTTTTTTCTTGATGAGTTGTGGAATGGAATGCAAAAAGGTTAGCCAACGGCCATCCACCTAGGGTGAGTTGTGGAATGGAATGTAATATTACGGATGAGAGACGTCCGTTGGCAGCAGCTGACCAAGTTCCTATGTGGGAAAGTACTGCGCCTGCTCAGCTACCAATCTTCAGTTTCGCAGGTTACATGTACTGAAAGATCGGTCGGGTAGCTAGTCAGCCAAGGGCGAGGAGGGACGCCCATCAGGCCAGTCCTCAATTAGTGCAGTGGTATTCCCCGAACGAGAAGAAAAGCGGTAAAAAGTACTCGGGAGAACCGCAAGGAGCAAAGACTGAAGACCTCTACTAGGCTCCCAGATTTTCTCGGGATATGCAAGATCCTGGGAAAATACATTGTTGAAGGATGCCTATGGAGGGCTCGGCGCTAGGAAACCTTGTCGGCATGGTCGAGAAAGCAAGAGTGGACCAGACGGATCTGAATAAGCCCAGATGCGAGAACCAACTTGTCGGTGAAGTTTACAACTACGGCATACGCATCGGCAGTTCTCGGAGCTCGGATTGGATGATATGGTCGGGCTGCAAAACAAGAAGCAGAAGAAGGCATTGTAAAAGCCTCTCTTAAAATGTCCCGCAAAGAGTTGTAAGAAGGGCAGTGGGTCCTTTGAATATGAATAAAACTCTCATTTTCTTTAAGAAACTTGTCTATCTTACTAGTTTGTTAAAAGAATGCTAAATTTATTTTCAATATTCCGGGGACATACTCGATGCGAAGGGATGAATTGAGATCGGTAAGGGCACCAAACCCGTGGCACGCCAAGCACTGATGTCATTATCAAACCTCCGGGTGGAAGTGCGCCGACCTGGTTCCTTTCATTTTAAGTGGATCCAGATCACTTCAAGGGATGAAGTGCATATGTGAAGCGCGCGAACCCCTCGTGGCAGTGCCAGACTCCCGAGGCCGGAGCGTAACTACCCCATGACTTGCATTTTCGAGCAACACCTCGGGATGGCGACCACGGGGAGGGAGTTCCCTCGTGAAATAATATGCCTAACCAAGTCGGCAGCAACACCTCAAGATGGCGACCGCGGGGAGGGAGTTCCCCCGTGAAGCAATCTGCCTAACCGAGTCGACAACAACACCTCGGGATGGCGACCGCGGGGAGGGAGTTCCCCAGTGAAGCAATCTGCCTAACCGAGTAGCAGCATCACCTTGGGATGACGATCGCGGGGAGTGAGTTCCCCCGTGAAGTAATCTGCCTAACCGAGTCAGCAGTATCACCCCGGGATGGCGACCGCAGGGAGGGAGTTCCCTCGTGAAGCAATCTGCCTAACCGGTTTAGGGGAGGCGACTGCGGGGAGTGTGTTCGCGTAGGTTTAGCTTGACCGCTTGGATCAGGAGAAGCATGGCACGGGAAAGTCTTTGCCCTCGTGGCGTATGCAGGCTCCAGAGCCGCCCAGCATGATGAGGTCTTTTGCCTTTAGGGTCTCGGCCGCTCACCGATCCATATCTCGGCTTATCGGGACACTGAATTGTGGTTTGAAATTATGTTTTGGAACCCTCAGGCAGAACGCTGTCTCAAGGGATTTGAGTTTTTATTTGCATTTGTGAAATTTTTTCGTTTGGGGTATGTGCTAAGTCACCCCCACCTTTTACCAGCTTTACTTTATTCTAATCTTTGTTTTTTATTTTTCGCTGGTCTGGCAAGGGGACGCCCGCGCCAGAGTTAGCAGAGCCTCGAAGGTTGATTTTCTTCCCTTCTGTGTAAGTCTTGGTTATTATTTGGCTCGGGGCTGGATTCGTTCCGCCGAGGCCGCATGTTTATTCGGCTCGAGGCTGGATTCGTTCCGCCGAGGCTTTATGGTTTGTTCGACTCGGGGTTGGATTTGTTCCACCGAGGCCTCATTGCATCATCAGCTCGGGGCTGGATTTGTTCCGCCGAGGCCTTATGGTTTATTCGGCTCGGGGCTGGATTCGTTCCACTGAGACCCTTATGGTTTATTCGGCTCGGGGCTAGATTTGTTCCACCGAGGCCTTAGTGCACCATCGGATTGGGGCTGGATTCGTTCCGCCGAGGTCGCATGGTTATTCGGCTCGGGGCTGGATTCGTTCCGCCGAGGCCACATGGTTATTCAGCTCGGGGTTATGTCCCATCGAGTCAGCCTTTCGGTCTGGGGATAAAATATTCCCCCAGAACTAAGTGTTTCTCTCAGCGTGGGGTCGGGTTATGTCCCACCGAGTCAGCCTTTTGGTTTGGGGACGTAACATTCCCCCAGAGCCAAGTGTTTCTCTCAGCTCGGGGTCGGGTTATGTCCCATTGAGTCAGCCTTTCGGTTTGGGGACGTAACATTCCCCCAAAGCCAAGTGTTTCTCTCAGCTCGGGGTCGGGTTATATCCCACCGCGTCAGCTTTTCGGTCTATGGACGTAATATTCCCCCAAAGCCAAGTATTTATCTCATCTCGGGGTCGGGTTATATCCCACCGAATGGATCATAATCGGCTAAGAAACGGAGCCTTCCCCCATGGCCGGATTTCAAAATTGATCGGGCTCAAAATTTCTCCTCACATCCAAATTCGGAAGAGCAAGTTAGAAGAAGAGATCATGCAAAGTATGAAAGGCATGAAATAGAGCAGTCAGAGATAGGCAAGAGAAAGAAAATTGCAGATATTATTACAAAAGCACAAGTATATTGTTTACTACGAAGAGCCGCCTCGGGGTCACTCTCGTTCATCAGCCCGCACAAGGGCAATGGGTTCAACTCGATCAGTTTTAGGATGAAGGATCTTTGGTATAGGCACGGCAAAATGGATGTCAGTATCAGTCTGAACGACATGAGGAGCTTCGTCTTCTGTTGGGACGGCTACCTGAAGGGTAAAATGGGAATTTGCTTCAAAACAGAGAATCGTCTAGATGAGCGCCATAATTTTCAGTAACCAAGCACATGAAGATGGCAAAAGAAGACCTAATTAAATAGAAAAGATAGTTTCTCTGTGATTTCTGGAGTGACCACCGACCGGTTGATTGACACCATCTTTTTTTATATAGTTCCCGGCATCAACTCACTAACTCGTTGATACCGGGAACTAAGGGACAAATGTTGATGGTGTATTTCGACGAGTACATTGAACAGCGCGACCAATGGGCAGAGATTGAATTTTCCCTTTTCCAAAAGGGACGGGTGTTCAGAAAATATTAGCCACTCCTCGGCCCGGTAGAGAGTCCGAACACAATCTCTCGGTTTTGGCCGACCAGAGTATATGATTTGATACAGTTCCCAAAAGCCGACCACATTAGGTCGAGAAACTAGGTCAGGTCCATCCAGTCCCTGGAACAGGTGATGAGTTTCGTTAGCTCGGGCCAGGGAAGAAGTGCTATTGGGAAGCTCGGAAAATTATTTGGCCAACCACTTTGTTGGGTTTCTAAGGTGTCCCAAGATCATTTAAGCAATGAAATAATGTGAATACTCAAGTAAGAATGGCAAAATCATACTTACAAAGAACGGATGTTGGATGCGTTGAACACAAAAACTTTTGCTTCTTCTAGTTTCGGCCAAGCTCCTTTGAAGTTGATATCCAAGCTCCAAGCTTTGAGTGATGAGATTCCAAGCTCAATGGGAAAGGTTTCCCTATCACCTTATATGATCCTTTAATGTGCTAGCATTAAGAAAAATTGCTACAAAATTTCCTTATCCTCGCTTATAGTGCTCGGCAATTTGAGAGAGAGATGGAGGGAGAGTTTTTCCTTTTGTTTTGTGTTTTTGTTTCTAAAACCATTACACACAAAGTCAACTCCAATATTTGGTATATGCTTTTCCAAAAAGCATAAAGCAAATTGGAGGGAAAAATGCATTCAATGCCTCCATCTACTCCCATCATGAATAGTGACTGAATGTCAATCACAAAAAGGTGACATGACTTCCATCACTAAAGTGACAGGAGATGTGACTTGCGATGTGCCTTGTGGGCTCCACTTAAATTCAAAATCTGAGTGGGCCCGCAAACACATTCCGGGCTCGGGTTCGTTAATTCCGAATTAACGAATTTTCCATTACGACGTAATTAAATCAAATTTAATTAAATAATTATGCCTAACAAAATTACTATTCACGTCGCTAGCGAATTAATTCTAAATTAACTCGTTCGCCCGAATTAAAATCCAATTTTAATTTCGCGTCGAAATCTAATTTCGTTTAATATATCGAATATATTATTTAATCGATTAATTTCAAATTAATCGTTCTCTCTTTTTCAAATAGTATTTTATCCCAGATAAAATCTCTCCGTAATTAATCTTAGATTAATTATGTTCGAATCATACATCATCGGTGAATCTTCGGGAAGCGACCCATGAGATTCCTGGATATATTGGAAGTAAATCCGGTCGTCGGACTATCCTAACACGTACGTATCTCGTACTACGTTTTTATCGATTTACGAGACATGGTTGGCTTCTAGCAAAGCACCGTGCCTACCCAATTCTCCAGAAATATTCTTAAAGGAATATATAATCTTTGTCAGACGTAGTATACGTAGTATTGCGTATTGCGATCTAGTATCGGATGTCACATGCAAGGCTTGAGGCTAGAATAGTGTCTGCCTCGTACGAAGCATATATCGGATTACAAGCAACTAGTCTATTTTATCGGATAATCATGACCTTGTCATATTATCCCGATGGTTGCAACCAATTAGAGTACCAGTTCTGCATCCCTGCGTGATCATCATCTCCATATGACTGAAGTGATACTTCCGTCTTGACATCACACCCAATACACTATGATTCTTAATAAAACCCAGAAGAGGCGTACACAGAACCTGTTAAAGTCCTGGACGACCAAAACCAAAGCGTATGGATTGTCGCAAGTACTAGCGATGCAAGTCTCAAGTTAAGACCAAATACACCTACCCTGATGCGGATTCCCATAGACACATAGTCATACTACCAATGGGATTCCGCGGGGTCTATCCAGAGCGAAGCTATTTCCGTACCATCGGTAAACACAACCTCCTATCACACTTGCATAAGTATCCAATACTTAAATATATGAGAATTATGCCGTTACACTTCCATAACATACACAAGTGCAATACTAGTCTATTCCGCATTATCGATGTCCAGTTTCAATAATACTACAACTAGGGATATTTAATGATTAAACCTTTATGGATTGATACTGTCTCATATCTTATAATCCGGAACTAATCATAAGGACTTTTATCATTTATATATTTAAGTAATCAAATTACAAAATGATAAAATGCAATTTCATTGTCACATAGTTAATTTGTACCAAAACCACAATGTCTTTTTTACAAATAGTGACGCTATGGGTCATAATTGTCTAACAATCTCCCACTTGGCCTATAGCCAGACACTCAAGCATCTAATACATGAACTATGTACATGTCGCTCAAACTCTTGCTAAGGAATAGCTTTCGTCAGCGGATCTGCAATATTGTCCTCTGATGCGACCTTCTCGAAGAACATGCTTGGATCGTTGATGAGACCGTGGTTCCTTAGCCTGCGCTATAGCCCCGTTATTGTCACAATACAATGAAACGGGCTCAGCTACCAACGGAACTACTCCTAATCCAATTAGGAATTTATTGATCCAAACTGCCTCTTTTATTGCTTCAGCTGCAGTAATGTACTCCGCTTCTGTTGTTGAATCGGCAACAGTCTCTTACTTGGAAGATTTCCAGCTTACTGCTCTGTTATTCAAACAAAATATGTACCCGGATTGCGACTTGCAGTCATCTTTATCGGCTTGGAAACTTGATTCGGTATACCCAGTTACCTCAAGTTCTCCATCTCCATAGATTAAGAAAGCATCTTTAGTTCGTCTAAGATACTTAAGGATATTCTTAACCGCCATCCAGTGACCATCATCTGGATCGGCCTGATAGCGACTACATATGCTCAAAGCATACGAGACATCAAGTCGTGTACATATCATGGCATACATGATCGATCCGATTGCCGAGGGGAACGGTATCCGACTCATGTTGTCTCTCTCATCTTGAGTTTTAGGACACATGTCCTTATATAGAGTGACGTCATGTGACACTGGCAACAGTCCCCTCTTGGACTGATCCATGTTGAATCTCTTCAACACTTTGTCAATGTACGTGCTCTGGGAGAGTCCAAACAGCTTTCTAGATCTATCCCGGTAGAACCTTATTCCTATAATAAAGGCTGCTTCTCTCAGATCTTTCATGGAGAATTTTAAAGAAAGCCAAGCTTTCACCGATGTTAACATGGGAATGTCATTGCCAATAAGTAATACATCATCAACGTAAAGGACAATGAATGTCAGTGCACTCCACTAACCTTCTTATATACACAAGGATCATCCTCGTTTTGAACGAAATCATATTCTTTTATGATCTCATCAAAACGTTGGTTCCAAGAACGCGATGCTTGCTTCAATCCATAAATGGATCGATTTAACTTACAAACCTTGTTTGCAAGTCTTGGTACTACAAAACCTTCAGGTTGTTGCATATAAACATCCTCCAAAAGGTTTGCGTTAAGGAAATAGGTTTTGACATCCATCTATAATATCTCGTAATCGAAATATGCAGCAATAGCAAGCATTATCCGAATGGATTTAATCATGGCAACGGGTGAAAAAGTTTCGTCGTAATCGACACCATGTCGTTGACGATACCCTTTCGCTACAAGTCTAGCTTATACATTTGTACGTTGCCATCCATGTCAGTCTTCTTCTTGAAGACCCATTTGCAACCAATAGGCTTTACGCCTTCTGGTGCATCAACCAGTGTCCAAACTTGGTTGGTGTACATGGAATCCATTTCGGAATTCATGGCATCTTGCTATAAATCGGAGTCGATACCTTGTATCGCTTACTCATACGTAGCTGGCTCCTCTTCCTCAATAAGATTAATATCCACATGAGGTGAGATCAGAAACCCATACCTCTCAGGTTGTTTTCTGACTCTCTCCGACCTACGCGATCCTTGTGTATTCGAAGATTGTGGTACAGTTTCATCCCTGATGAACTGTTCATGTTCCGTTAAGGATTCTGTGCCAGGAACAGTATCACTCTGATTTTCATCGAGTTCTACTTTCCTCCCACTTATCACTGCATTTAGGAATTCATTCTCAAGGAAAACCGCATGTAGAGCAACAAATAATTTGTTCTCTTGGGGGTGATATAAGTAATATCATTTGGTTTCCCTAGGATATCCTACAAATAGGCATTTAAACGATTTGTGTTCTAGTTTGGTACCTTCCAAACGTTTGACGTATGCCCAGCAACCCCAAATCTTCAGGAATGAGAAACATGGTTTCTTTCCTGTCCATATTTCATACGGAGACTGTTGAACAGACTTTGACGGAACCTTATTCAAAATAAGTATTGCACTATTCAATGCATATCCCCAGAAGGACATAGGTAGCTCTGTGCGACTCATCATAGACCTTACCATGTCTAACAAAGTTCAGTTTCTCCGTTCGGACACACCGTTTAATTGCGGTGTTCCAGGAGGAGTCCACTGTGAAAGAATACCATATTCTTTCAAGTAATCAAGAAACTCATTGCTTAAGTATTCGCCACCAAGGTCCTACTGTAATGTCTTAATACTTTTGCCGGTTTGTTTTTCTACTTCGTGTCGAAACTCTTTGAATTTCTCAAAGGTTTCCGACTTGTGTCTCATAAGATATACATAACCATAACGCGATGCATCATCCATAAAGGTTACGAAGTATTCATATCCACCTCTAGCCTGGCTAGACATGGGCCCACATACGTCACTATGAACGAGGGCTAACAGTTCGGTGACATGTGCACATTTACCGCTAATAGGTGATTTAGGCATCTTGCCTAATAAACAAGATTCAAAGACGTCATATGAATTTGGATCAAATCCGTCCAAGTACCTACTCTTCGAAAGTGTGGATATATGTGTCTTGTTTATGTGTCTCAGACGACAATGCCACATGTAAATTTCATCTTTGTTACTTACTTTAAGCCTTTTGTTTGTTACATTATATGTTTGAGATTGATTCATATTCAAAATATAAAGACCATTATTTACATCAGCAGTGCAAATTTCCATATCATTTTTATACAAAAAACACCCAGTTTTCTAAATATAAAAGTGTACCCACATTGGGCTAACATAGATACAGAAATAATATTCCTATTCAAACTAGGTACATAATAACAGTCTGTAAGTTTAATTACATGCCCCGAGGGCAGTTCCAAAACAAAAGTGCCAACGGCCAAAACAGCGACTCGTGTCCCATTTCCAACGCGGAGGTCAATCTCTCATGAGGCCAGTCTCCTGCTAATCTGCAGATCATGCGCATCAGTACATATATGAGTACCACAACCAGAATCAAAAATCCAATTTTTAAAACTAGTAGTAGACATGTTTATTTCATTTTCCGTTTCGCGCAGAGTGGACATCAACTCTCCAAGAGTTTGGTCTTGGTTCAACATATTGTAGTTCATGATGAACCCACTCCAAGTTTCGGGGAGATACTGTAAGATCAAATCCACTGAAGTCTCAGCCTCGAAGAAAATGCCCATATGTCATAGCTGCTCAATGTCAGCAATCATCTGTGACACATGGTGCTCAACAGACGTGCCCTCTGACATACGAGCGCGGAAGAGTTTCTTCTGCAACTCATATCTTTGCGATCTAAGATTAGATCGGTGAAGATCATGCAACTTCGACATCATCTCATATGGATCCAATCCCTTGTTTTGACGACGGAATTGCGGAGTCATAGCAGCAAACATTACCGATTGAGCAGTCGTGTTGTCATCGCTATGAGTCTTCCAAAGCTCTAGCTCAAGCAACTGATCAGTTCGGGGCTTAGGCCCAAGAGGTCTCTCTTTAGTGTAGAGCAACTTCTCGGATCCCAGGACAATCCTGAGATTCATGTCCCAATCTTGAAAGTTTGTGCCATTAAAGACATTATCGCCCATGACAATATCCATAATGCTTAACTTTTCTATCATCTTAATCGTAATAGTCCAACTATTCAATTAACGATGTAGGGTACAGTCTAACTGTTACAAGAAAAAAAATAAAATATTAGTCCAACTAATAAATATAATTGACGAAATAATTTGAAAGCGCGTAAAGCTAAGTCTTTGAACGGAATTGCAAATTCAATACTAGCCTCCCACTATTTTTCGGCGAGCCTCTAACCCTCTGTTGAGTACTCGGGAAACCTAGTTTCCTAGTGGGTTAGGATCCCGTTAAATAACACACAACCTTGACTTTGGCCAACAAGCTGTATGATATTTAACTAGGTAGATCTCTAAAATCAATTGGATCTCATCCAATTCCTAGATCCGGTAGGTGGACCTCCAAGTCCGAAACATATATACAATATATATATGCCAATATATCCAATATATTTTCCTAACCTTTTTCCTCTGAATCAACTAAGCCTTGGCTTTGGCACATCAAGTTTAATGATTCTAGTTAAGCGGAACCCTTTGACTTTGGAAAGCTTCGTAATCGATGTCGATGGACAAGAAGTGATCTTGACTTTGGCCAACAAATCACAACTTGGACAAGACATAAGATATGAAACAAAACCTTCATGATTCAAACACATCCGCGATGGATAAAGGTCTTGACTTTGGCCAACAAACCAGTGCCAATCTTGGATCTTGAGAATGAATCACTCAATGGAAGGAAAACACTTAATATTTATTGAGGGTTTTTTCGCGTAAATGGGCAACCAATTTATTATCTTTGTTAGGTCTCATCATACACCCTTAAGCATGCATTCTAAAAGCATAATAAGGCGCGGTAAATAAATTAATAATGATATGCGGATGGATATCTCACAGATTGTTCCTAGAACAAATCACTTCATTTCCTCTCCCCGGCTAGCACTATTCTCACTTCTACCCAATTACATAATACAATTAAAGAAAACCCCATTAACATTGAGGGGAATTAGGTGAGAATAGAATTACAAAGAATCGAGAGATAAGGCTGGACACGCATGTTCAATTTAATAAATTATAAATTTACAACAATTTCCAAAAATGTCATTTCCCTTCTAATATCCATCTGATATACATTATTCATTCAACACATCCATGTATTCACATAAAGCATGTTATTCAATCAATCTAATCCAATTAAATTAATCTTTGAATAAAGTGATCATCCAATGTTCAAACAACGATTTGATTTGCGCGAGTCCAACTCGTTTAAGAATAATTACTCAAAGTACGAATTCTTGAATTATATCAACTACAATTTAAATCTAATTTAATTCGTATTCAATACTAATTCTATATTTAATTCCAAATTAAATAATTACACTTTTAAATGCGCCTTTACGACTTAGATTCCAAATCTAATCTAAATGGGTCTCAAAGCCCAATTAACATCCAATGTCATTTAATTAAAGTCCAATGGGCTTTCAATTAATTTCTTAAGGCATGGACTTTGGTCAATATGGGTCAAACCCAAATACCAAAGCCCAATTAAGGAATCACCCTATATGCCAAGAAACCAATTTCGGCCCATTAGGCCCAATTAAACATAAAAGGCTCATTTGTCATATTTGGACTTAATGGAATGGTTTAGGCCTAATTTGGATCCAATCCAATTGTCCTAAACCAACTTGGCCCAACCAAGCCCATTAGGCCCAAATACAACATTGTAAGCCCAATTCTAAATTAAGCTCAACTAATTAAATTTTAATATTCCAAATATCATGATTTAATTAATTAAAGTGCTTATCCATGATTAACTATTTGAATTAACATTTCCAAAATACTAATCTAATTAATTAATCATGCTTATTCATAATAAATACATGTCCAACATTATTGTTACAAAATCATCTCATTTTCATGCTCTTAAGGTCACGGCATTGAGGGATTTTTAAAACCGATTTCGATTTCAATCCAATTAAATCATAAATTAATTTATCCCAAGTCTTTAAACACATCCAATGGTCTTAAAAATAAAATCACCATGACCTATGGTTTATCCATGTATTCGGCCAAGACACTAAAATTGGGGAAAATTAATCCAATTAGTTTTTCATCAATTTGATCACATATAACTCCAAGTTATCCATATACAAGCATACTCAAACAAATAATTTGGTTAAATCATGCTCAAATCAAATTTACCCAATTTTAGTATATAAACCCTAATCAATTTCATGCTCAAATAGGCTTCATGATACCATTGTTGGGTTTCTAAGGTGTCCCAAGATCATTTAAGCAATGAAATAATGTGAATACTCAAGTAAGAATGACAAAATCATACTTACAAAGAACGGATGTTGGATGCCTTGAACACAAAAACTTTTGCTTCTTCTAGTTTCGGCCAAGCTACTTTGAAGTTGATCTCCAAGCTCCAAGCTTTGAGTGATGAGATTCCAAGCTCAATGGGAAAGGTTTGTCTATCACCTTATATGATCATTTAATGTGCTAGCATTAGGAAAAAATTGCTACAAAATTTCCTTAGCCTTGCTTATAGTGCTCGGCAATTTGAGAGAGAGAGAGGGAGAGTTTTTCCTTTTGTTTTGTGTTTTTGTTTCTAAATCCATTACACACAAAGTCAACTCCAATATTTGGTATATGCTTTTCCAAAAAGCATAAAGCAAATTGGAGGGAAAAATGCATTCAATGCCTCCATCTACTCCCATCATGAATAGTGATTGGATGCCAATCACAAAAATGTGACATGACTACCATCACTAAAGTGATAGGCGATGTGACTTGCGATGTGACTTGTGGGCCCCACTTAAATTCAAAATTCGAGTGGGCCCGCAAACACATTCCGGGCTCGGGTTCGTTAATTCTGAATTAACGAATTTTCCGTTGCGACGTAATTAAATCAAATTTAATTAAATAATTATGCCTAGCAAAATTACTATTCACGTCGTTAGCGAATTAATTCTAAATTAACTCGTTCGCCCGAATTAAAATCCAATTTTAATTTCGCGTCGAAATCTAATTTCGTTTAATATATCGAATATATTATTTAATCGATTAATTTCAAATTAATCATTCTCTCTTTTTCAAATAGTATTTTATCCCAGATAAAATCTCTCTGTAATTAATCTTAGATTAATTATGTTCGAATCATACATCATCGGTGAATCTTCGGGAAGCGACCCATGAGATCCCTGGATATGTTGGCAGTAAATCCGGTCGTCGGACTATCCTAACACGTACGTACCTCGTACTACGTTTTTACCGATTTACGAGACATGATTTGCTTCTAGCAAAGCACCGTGCCTACCCAATTCTTCAGAAATATTCTTAAAGGAATATATAATCTATGTTAGGCGTAGTATACATAGTATTGTGTATTGCGATCTAGTATCAGATGTCACATGCAAGGCCTGGGGCTGGAATAGTGTCTGCCCCGTAAGCAACTAGTCTCTTTAATCGGATAATCATGACCTTGTCATATTATCCCGATGGTTGCAACCAATTAGAGTACCAGTTCTGCAACCCTGCGTGATCGTCATCTCCATATGACTGAAGTGATACTTCCGTCTTGACATCACACCCAATACACTACGATTCTCAATAAAACCCAGAAGAGGCGTACACATAACCTGTTAAAGTCCTGAACGACCAAAATCAAAGCGTATTGATTGTCGCAAGTACTAGCGATGCAAGTCTCAGGTTAAGACCAAATACACCTACCCTGATGCGGATTCCCATAGACACATAGTCATACTACCAATGTGATTATGCGGGGTCTATCCAGAGCGAAGCTGTTTCCGTACCATCGGTAAACACAACCTCCTATCACACTTGCATAAGTATCCAATACTTAAATATATGAGAATTATGCCATTACGCTTCCATAACACGCACAAGTGCAATACTAGTCTATTCCGCATTATCGATGTCCAGTCTCGATAATACTACGACTAAGGATATGTAATGATTAAACCTTTATGGATTGATACTGTCTCATATCTTATAATCCGGAACTAATCATAAAGACTTTTATCATTTATATATTTAAGTAATCAAATTAAAAAATGATAAAATACAATTTCATTGTCACATAGTTAATTTGTACAAAAACCACAATGTCTTTTTTACAAATAGTGACGCTATGTGTCATAATTGTCTAACACACTTGGCAACCGAAAAAAGATTAGAATCAATAATTTTCGTTCACACTTGTCATCTCCCGGAGGCACCTTCCAGGCTGTCACCATTATTGTTGTGTGTGGCAAAGGAGAAAGCAGAGTTGATATGACAAAATCGTCAGGCTGCATGCTTACTTTCGGCAAGGGCAGACCTAGGGCAGAGAGCCCGTCAAATTGGTCAGACATTATGTGGGTTTCATTTCAAGTGGGAAGAACAATATTATAGTTTGAGAAGTATATAAAGGGAGGGTAGCCTCATGTTTTGGGAGAGGTGTCGAATAGTAACTTGTAACAAAAGAAAAATAGCAATTGTAATCTCTTTCAACTGCTCGGCCATATTCCGACCTTATTCAAAACAGGTCGGTCGAGTCAGTTCTTGGCAATAAAAACAACCCCCACTGTTTTGTGCCCGTGGACTGATGAGCGGAAAATATATCAATATTTACCGCCCATTTTACTTAATATTTTGTTTAGTTTCTCGGGTTTGATGAACGTTTTGATGTGTTTTAGTTTATTTTGCAGATAAAATAATATTGGGACTTAATGAAATCATTTAGGACGAAATATGGGTCAAATAAGGGCAATTATTGGACTTGATGTTTTAATTTTGGAGATTGGAAACTTGAAAGGGCGTTTTGACGAAGTGCAGTTTTGGAAATTCCAGTTTTGCGCATCTGTCGTATTTTGGGCATAACTTTTTAGTCATATATCGGATTGAGCTGATTCAAGTTCCAGATTAAAGAAGACTCAAATATCTACAAATTTTAAAGACAAAATAATTTCGAATTCTGAAGATTGCATGCCCGAAATTGATGAACTATCCAGAAGTGTGTGGTGTGTAATTATTAAAAGTCATTATCAATCATTTTCAAAGCAAAATATTAATTAATAAATAATTAATAAAAATTATCAAATCACCACCCAACAAGATAAGCAATTAGTGGAGCAATTATGGATTTGGTGGAGTAATTAGTGGAGAAATTAATAATGGATTTGGTGGAGAATTTGATGGATGATTTGATGGTGGCAAAATTTTGCCTATAAATACCAAGCCATTTCATTTGTAAAATTCATACTTTCTTCTTTGAAATTCTTAATGAATAAATAAGAAGATTGTATCTAGTTTAGTTATTTATTTTTTTTTAGTAATTAATTTTCACTTTCGCACTTTCTTTTCTTTACTTTTCAGTTTTTACTTTCCGCAATTTACTTTTACGCACAAAATTTTTCTTTCTTTACTTTTGCAGTTTTTATTTTTCAAGTAATGAGGAGGTAATTCTCCTTTGCTGGGGTGAAAGGTAAAGCTTTTATTATTACTATTTAGATTAATCTCCCTTAAATATAATATATAAGCTATTTAAAACCTGACTTAACGAGGATACCGCTATATTGGCCGGTTGGTAATTAATTACAAATTGGTTTTAACCTGACTAAATATGGATACCGCCTGGTTGGTCGGTTGGTAATTAATTATTAATTTGACTTAATCAGGATACCGCCTATATGGCTGGTTGGTAATTATCACGCAAAGTTAATATATTATATTAAGGGAGATATCTAAAATAGTAGTAATAAAAGTTGATCCTCTAACCCCAGCATTTTCTTTTATTGTACTTTTACTTTATTTAATTTCAGCAGTTTACTTTTTAACAATTTACTTTTTTTTTTTTTATTATTTTTTATTTTTTACTTTTTACTTTTTACTTTTTACTTTATTTACTTTTCAGTAATTTACTTTTTAGTATTTAATTTTCAGTATTTTACTTTATGTCTTTTATTTTATTTAAGTTTTTACTACCAGTAAATATGTGTCGTAACTAAGCCAGTTAACTGGGGTTGTGATGAATTTTAATATCACCGGTTTATAAAGGGTTATTTTATAGTTTGGGTAATTTAAAGGTTTATTTATTAAGTCTTAAGCTTAATGCTTCTTGTTGTCTGATCACCAATAAGATTGATATGGTAAATCTAAAATGAACTAGACATAGGGATTTTAGGTTTCAGCCTTAGACTTAATAGCCCACGATCTTCCTTGAGGATAGATAACCCTTTAATAGATTTCCTTACAGGATAGGAATATACCTGTCGGGCGGGGGTAGCCATAATTAGAACTTAAACTTAATGATTCCAGATAATTTGGTTGACATAGACATATGGTTCAATTGGGTTAAACTGGGTATTTGTAATTGACCATCGGAAGAGGCTTTTACATAATTTCGTGTTCCAGGTTAATAAATCAATATTTTATCCAACTATAAGATAATCACTTCATCTTTTAAAAGATATTAGAATGATTCACAACCCTAGATCTTTGTGTCTTTCGTTATTTTCCTTAATATTTTCTTTTGTCTCTTTATTTATTTATTTATTGTGCAAAACCACATTCAATCAATCAAACAATCATTCTCTTCTTCATATAATTAGATATCTGTAAATAAATAGATTCAATAATTAATAACAACAGTAGGAATTAAGTCCTCGTGGGATCGATATTTTTATACTACTTGAACGATACGTGCGCTTGCGTTATACGTGTGTGTTTACGCCGGTCAAGTTTTTGGCGCCGTTGCCGGGGACTTATATTTCTTGAGTTGTTAATTTTGAAGCTATCCAATTTACTTGTATCTAATTTTCTTTATCTTTATCTGTAATTTTTATTGTATTTTCAGGTGATTAAAAAAATGGAACACTACTGGGAGATTGAAAGATTACGAGCTTTATAAGAAGATACACCCCACATTTGGGAGCAACAGTTCGGTTTTCTGAGGCCTGTTGTCCAGCCCAACAATTATCACTGGATGCCAGAACCATCATACTTTTCATCTTATCCATCATCCACCTACTATCCTCAACAAAAACCAGAACCATCAGAGGAAGAACAATTGATTGATATGCTTAAAAAATTTTCCAAGAAACGAGACGAAAAGTTGGATACAATGCTTGAAACAAGCCTGAAGCAACTTGAAAGTATTCAGAGACAATCAGAATTCATTCAGAGGATGACAGATCAAATGAGACAATTAACAGAAAACCAGAACTACATACCTCAAGAACCAGTTTCAGATGACACTGATGAAGCCTTCAAGTACCCAGAAATCCACAAAGACACTTCAACAGAGGAGGAGGCTGAGCAGTATCAACAACCAGAGGTATCAGTTCAGGAGCCCGAACCGGTAAAGTCTCAATTTGACTTTTATTATTCAGATTCTGACGAGGATGAAGCTGATCTATTTGTACCAACTGCACCAACAACGGAGGATCAAACTTTCAATCCTCAAAATGAAGATCTTGTAGCATGTTTTACCATGATATTTGAAGAAGATCTATCTGAACCATCCATTCCAGTCATATCAGAGGATGAAGAACTAATGTCAGAAACATCTTTGCATCCTCAGGTTGACAATTTTGAAGCATGTATTTCACAAATGACAGATGAAGAGCTGAATACAAAAATTTTACAATACATCTGTGAAGAAAAGGTGGAGCAAGAAGTAGAGCAAATGGAGGAGCAAATGTCTGACCTTAATAAAGATCCAGAACATTCAGGAGAAACATCGTTGTTTTGGGGAGTACAATCTAAAGATATCACCCAGAAGCTTGACAGAATGGAATTTCCATTCCAAGTCAAGCATCATACGAGACCTCCTGATTTTCTTTCTTTCTTTGCAGGAACCACTGGAGTAACAAGGAGCAAAAAGGTGGCACGAGTACTGAATGAGACAAAACTCTTTTTGCCATTTTACCGTTGGAAGAGACCCTTCAAAAGCAACGCTCACGGGATTGTCTTTAATCGGACATCCAAAACGACATTGAAACCTCCTTAACAGAAGAATTTCAGTCACGTCTGGCTGAAGACGAAAAATTTAGCGCTAGCAGGGAGGCAACCCATGCAATTTGTTGTAATTTGTTTTCATATTTTGTGTGAACTTTTTAATTTTGTGTGTTATTTTTGTAGGGAAAGGCACAAACGAAGCATTTTAAGACAGAAGGAATTGTGTTTGGCAATCAAAGATGAGAAACAATTCATTAGCGATGGCTGAATAAGGAATGAAATCTTGAGACACATCCTAATGAATTTATACTAAGCGAATGGCGTATTGAGTACACAATTCCGTTGTCTTAATTATTGTTTTGATTCGCTTTTCTATTGTAATTATCTTTATTTTCGTAGACATGATCCAGACTTTTTGACCTTTCACGATCTCTTTTGTTGTTTAGCTAACAATCGTCCTTTGGAAGATATTAGTGCTATTATTACTCACCCTTTTTCAGGTACTATAAAATCAGCCCGTCATTACACTTTTTGAAGGCATCCTGATTTGAAAAAGAAATACATAAAAAAAAAAAATGGAAGCCACTTCAAGAAGACGAGTTGAGAACATCTGTGTGTTTTGCGGCAGTAGTATTGGTACTAAGCCACAATACATAGAAGCAGCACAGGAATTGGGTCGAGTCTTAGCTGCAAGGAATATGCACTTAATATATGGCGGAGGCAATCTTGGATTAATGGGGATCGTTTCAAAGGCCGTTCAGGAAGGAGGCAGTAACGTTTTGGGAATCATCCCAAAACCCTTGGCAGAGGCAAATCTTATTGGTTCATCAAACGGAGAGGAATTGATCGTGCCAGGTATGTCTGAACGACTGGTAGAAATGATTAACCGTGCTGATGCTTTTATCGCTTTGCCAGGTGGCTTGGGTACACTGGAGGAAATTTTTATAGTTCTATCTTGGGCGAACCTGAACATACACCAGAAACCGCTTGGACTGCTTAACGTTGATGGATTTTATGATTTTCTTTGTGTGTTTCTTGATGATGCTCGGAGAAATGGGTTCGTGTCAAAACCTATGAAAGAACTCCTCTTCACTGCCAGAACTGCTCCGATCTAATAGACCAACTCATAGCCTATGAACCACAAGTTGTATCATTTCAAAGATAAATTGGTCTGGGGACGATTGTGGTAAGAGGCGTCGGGTTAATCTGGATCTTAACCTTTAATTTCCTGTAGAATTTCTGCTAACCAGGTATTATCTTCTAAACTCTTCTTCTACTGTTTAAGACATTGGGGACAATGTTTCATTTAGGTTTGGGGGAGGGAGTTAGTTGATCAGTACCTTGTTTTTAGTTTGTATGTTGTTTTTATTTTTAGTCCAAAATTTTTCGAAAAATACAAAAAAAATTGAAAAATTTTCAAAAAATTACAAAAATATTTGTGTTTTTGTGTTTTTATTTTGACTAAAAAATGTGAAATTGGTAAGAGATAGCCGAGTAAGGAGTTTCCACTCCTGAGACGTATCTCAAGCCTATTTTCAAAACAAGTTAATTTTTGTTTATTTCATTTTGAATTATTTAATTTGTAAATGCTCCTTAAAACGGACTAAAAGGAATCTTCATATGCTCAATTGATAGATATTATCAACATATATAGTAACATACAGACATGAGCTAAATTGAAAAGTTTGTAATATTCAGTGCTCTAGTTTAATTGGAGGAAGCATCTCAAAAAGCAATGGAGTAAAAAAAAAAAAAAATCTGATTTACAAAAATAAAGTATCTAAGATCCGGGTTATTAAGTCTGTAAGGGTGTTTTAACACCTAGTGCCCTAAAACCAACTAGTTTGGGAGTCACTGGCCCAAAACTCGCTACATGGATCAAAGATGCTGCAAAAAATATATATATCTGAAATCTGAGTAATTAAGTCTGTAGGGGTGTCTTAACACCTGGTGCCCTAAAGCCAACTGGTTTGGGAGCCACCGACCCAACACTCGTTACATAGATGGAAGATATTGTATATAAATAAAAAATAGAAAAGTGAAAAATCAAAGAAAAAATCAGAAAATGAGAAAAATTATTCCATTGCTGCAAAAAATGTGTGAATTCTAATAAAACTTTAGAACAAAAATATTACTCTCTTATCAACTGCACTTATGACTGTTGTGGGCAAAAATGAGTTGTTTAATATTATGTGGCTGTGTGTATATGGAGAATGGTAAATATAATCGGAGAATTTATTTATTCGGTAATTTAGAATGAAACAAAACAACTAGTAACTTGAAGTAGAAGTTTCACCTGATTAGTCACTAACTTCTTTATTCTCTTTTCTCTTGTCTTTTTGCTTTTGTATGCATTAGTTTTATTATCTTTTTACTTTTGTAAAACGTTTGTGGGTATCGTTGCTGTAAGCCCTCACGAGACTACAACTCGTCCACTAGGGACACCTAGGGGTTTAAAGGCTTGTTGCATATGCTAAATGCAACTGTGATCCCTACGAAAGTGGCTTAGTTTAATTTTAATTTTATTTTGTTGTTTTGCTCGAGGACTAGCAAAATGTTAGGTTTGGGGGTGTGATGAGCGGAAAATATATCAATATTTACCGCCCATTTTACTTAATATTTTTTTTAGTTTCTCGGGTTTGATGAACGTTTTGATGTTTTTTAGTTTATTTTGCAGATAAAATAATATTGGGACTTAATGAAATCATTTAGGACGAAATATGGGTCAAATAAGGGCAATTATTGGACTTGATGTTTTAATTTTGGAGATTGGAAACTTGAAAGGGCGTTTTGACGAAGTGCAGTTTTGGAAATTCCAGTTTTGCGCATCTGTCGTATTTTGGGCATAACTTTTTAGTCAGATATCGGATTGAGCTGATTCAAGTTCCAGATTAAAGAAGACTCAAATATCTACAAATTTAAAGACAAAATAATTTCGAATTCTGAAGATTGCATGCCCGAAATTGATGAACTATCCAGAAGTGTGTGGTGTGTAATTATTAAAAGTCATTATCAATCATTTTCAAAGCAAAATATTAATTAATAAATAATTAATAAAAATTATCAAATCACCACCCAACAAGATAAGCAATTAGTGGAGCAATTATGGATTTGGTGGAGTAATTAGTGGAGAAATTAATAATGGATTTGGTGGAGAATTTGATGGATGATTTGATGGTGGCAAAATTTTGTCTATAAATACCAAGCCATTTCATTTGTAAAATTCATACTTTCTTCTTTGAAATTCTTAATGAATAAATAAGAAGATTGTATCTAGTTTTAGTTATTTATTTTTTTTTAGTAATTAATTTTCACTTTCGCACTTTCTTTTCTTTACTTTTTAGTTTTTACTTTCCGCAATTTACTTTTACGCACAAAATTTTCTTTCTTTACTTTTGCAGTTTTTATTTTTCAAGCAATGAGGAGGTAATTCTCCTTTGCTGGGGTGAAAGGTAAAGCTTTTATTATTACTATTTAGATTAATCTCCCTTAAATATAATATATAAGCTATTAAAAACTGACTTAACGAGGATACCGCTATATTGGTCGGTTGGTAATTAATTACAAATTGGTTTTAACCTGACTAAATATGGATACCGCCTGGTTGGTCGGTTGGTAATTAATTATTAATTTGACTTAATCAGGATACCGCCTATATGGCTGGTTGTAATTATCACGCAAAGTTAATATATTATATTAAGGGAGATATCTAAAATAGTAGTAATAAAAGTTGATCCTCTAACCCCAGCAGCATTCTTTTATTGTACTTTTACTTTATTTAATTTCAGCAGTTTACTTTTTAACAATTTACTTTTTTTTTTATTTATTTATTTTTATTTTTTACTTTTTACTTTTTACTTTTTACTTTATTTACTTTTCAGTAATTTACTTTTTAGTATTTAATTTTCAGTATTTTACTTTATGTCTTTTATTTTATTTAAGTTTTTACTACCAGTAAATATGTGTCGTAACTAAGCCAGTTAACTGGGGTTGTGATGAATTTTAATATCACCGGTTATAAAGGGTTATTTTATAGTTTGGGTAATTTAAAGGTTTATTTATTAAGTCTTAAGCTTAATGCTTCTTGTTGTCTGATCACCAATAATTGATATGGTAAATCTAAAATGAACTAGATATAGGGATTTTAGGTTTCAGCCTTAGACTTAATAGCCCACGATCTTCCTTGAGGATAGATAACCCTTTAATAGATTTCCTTACAGGATAGGAATATACCTGTCGGGCGGGGGTAGCCATAATTAGAACTTAAACTTAATGATTCCAGATAATTTGGTTGACATAGACATATGGTTCAATTGGGTTAAACTGGGTATTGTAATTGACAATCGGAAGAGGCTTTTACATAATTTCGTGTTCCAGGTTAATAAATCAATATTTTATCCAACTATAAGGTAATCTCTTCATCTTTTAAAAGATATTAGAATGATTCACAACCCTAGATCTTTGTGTCTTTCGTTATTTTTCCTTAATATTTTCTTTTGTCTCTTTATTATTTATTTATTGTGCAAAACCACATTCAATCAATCAAACAATCATTCTCTTCTTCATATATTAGATATCTGTAAATAAATAGATTCAATAATTAATAACAACAGTAGGAATAAGTCCTCGTGGGATCGATATTTTTATACTACTTGAACGATACGTGCGCTTTTTGTTTTTTTTTTTTTTTTTTTTTTTTTGGACGTAGGCTGGAACAAATCCGTCGAACCACGTTAAACTCTCTGGTCAATCTGTGTGTGTGTTTTTTTTTTACCTTCCACTAAATTTACTTTTGGTTTCCCATAACCAAACAAATTCATTGTTGAAGGAAGATTATCCCGGGAGCGGTATTTCCTTATTGCCTCTAAGACAAAAATCAACCGTCAACACTTTTTAATAATTTTCTATTAAATCAATTATCAATATATGCTTTAATGGAGGAGAGCTTTATCTTATTATAATATCATCTTTACACAACAATTCAGATTTCAGATTACAAAGAAAACAAATCCTTCTAAAAGGCCATGGGGTCAGTCCATTAAAATAACAAAGCAATCCAATTATCACAAACTCCAACAACAAATAAAACAATTTTTATAACAAGAAAGACGCTATGTGGCAACATTGAAACGAATGATTAACTCTTATGTATTTAAGTATTTAATTGTTCTTTTTATAAAGTATTGTAGAAAAAAAAAATATAATGATAATTAAAAAGCACTTAGCTACATGGGTTGATAAGGCAACATTAATACATTGCATCTCTTTATTTAACCCATTACTTTTGCCATGAAAAATATCCTATTGGCCACTCCACATTCCATAGGCAGTGGTCGAAGATAATCTTTTTTTTATATATAGTATGAAATATGTTACTACTTTAAAATAAAATAAAATAAAAAATTAGTCATCAGGCGAATTATGTGCATGCAGAGTCGGTTTCGGGGACTGTCCATATAAGTATTTGATTGGATTCTAAAATTTAATATAAATTAGGGACCAAGTCTAAAATAAATTGTACTATTTGTTTCCCTTAATTAATCGAGACCACATTTTAAGAACTCACATAAATCTCTAAAACTCAAGATAGTTCTTGTATCTATGGAAGTGAAATTGCTTTTTAATTATAATATAATAGATTTCATGTTGGCCACTCGACTTCAAACAAATGAATTGTGTTTAATATGATTCAATATTCGATTTGTTATCAAGATCTTTGAAAAGTGAGAGAGTTTATATCAACTTAATTGTAAATTAAAGATGAACGAGAACGACACTGGGAAATTGCGTTTTAATTATGATAAGTGGGTCAGCCCGTTTTTATGCGGGGCCCATTTTGAGCGGCGGACCAATAGTGAAGCCCAAAACCAAGATAGCACAAAAGGAATCATTTCTTTTACCTGTTTATATGATAATTAAGAAACTTTCCTCAAAAGGTTGTGTATAAAATTTGATGATTTAGTCTATCCAAAATTTGAGAAAAATTTATATAAGATCGTTCTTATAAGACCATCTAATTAATGAATAACACGTGTTTAATTAATTTGAAAATAACCAATCAAAACAGAGGGAAATAATTGAAATATGTGTTATTCATTAATTAGAAGGTTTTATAAGAACCGTCTCTATATAAATTTTCCCCCCAAAATTTATGTCATTACTTGCCATCATCAAATGGGTACTAGTTACGTTAAATTGTTAGGATTCAAACTTGTTCACATGAGTGAAGAATAAATTTAATTTGTCGGAGAAATAAAGGCAATCTCTTTTTTTTTTTTTTTTGAAATGCTGTCCGTTTTCATTTGTGTTACTAAAATTCTCAAGGCTTATTTAGTTTGTCTGAGAAGCGAGAACAATCTAATTGTTAAGTGTGTATTTAATGTTCATTTTCATTTATATTATTATTTAGAATTATTATGATTTGTCAGAACGCAAACGATTTATTTTATAAGCTGTGCACTTATTGGTCATGTTCATCTTTATTTTTTTACTAATCTTTTCAGGATCATTATAGTTTATTGAAAAAGTAAGATTTTACTTGCCAAAATTTATCTAAAATCAACATATGAATTTATGTATATTACTTGAAAAGTCCCAAAAAAAACATGTTAATATAAACAAGTCTCTAGGGGTGCGATATTGTCTCAAGGTCCCAGGTTCAAGTCATGAGTAATATTTTTATAAGAGTCTGTGACAGCACTGGTTTACCCACTTATTCAATATGGATGACGTGAGATTTTTCCGATATTCCAAAAAAAAAATATTGATATAAACAAAGACAAAACAATGTTGTTTCTCACTTTCTTAAAAAAAAAGACAAAAACAGTAAAAACAACTTCGTTTTGTCTCTGTTTATTCAGCGTGCTATTTGTTTAGCATTTCTCATATTACTTATTATGAATATGTGAATATTTGTTTGTTCAATTGGTCAAATTTAATGGAATATATATTTAAAAAAAAAAAGAAAGAAATAAAATACAAATATGTTCACATGAGTGGGGAGTATGAGTTTACTCCATCCTCCATTGGATTTCTGTTAAGTAGCTTTGATACTATTCCCATATTCATTTAAATTAATCCAAAAATAATGCTTTCTTCAAGCTTAAAGATTGCTCTCTTTGTTTTCGTAATAATTTCGAATCAGCTCATTTTTATTTTCACTCATTTTTTCAACACTATTTTAGTTTCTCGTTTTAGGATGTATATTTATTTTGCTCATTTTCATTCATTTTTTTGGGATCGCTGTCCCTATAAGAGTGATATTAAACTATTTAATTTCATTCCTCAGTAGTCTTTAAGATGATCGTTACCTCTTTAGGATGATCGCTGTCCTATAAGACCCACACAGGCTATTGCTCTTTTAAGACTTTTAGTTACTGCTCATATTCATTATAGTTTGTCAGAGAGGCAGCAGTTATCACTTTTTTAATATGGGCACTAACTTTTAGTCCGATAAATACCTCCTTTTCTCTATTATTATTATATATATATATTTTTTTTAGAAACATTAGAAATCTCGTTATTAAACTATCCCATCCAAGTTTAAGTGAAACAGATAAAACTTCTAATTGTCTTAAACTCTTACAAAAAAACACACAATCTGTATTCGAACCCAAAACCTGAAGACCAAATCATAAACTCATTCTTCTTATTTTTAAATAACTAATCACTCATTGAAGTCTCACAACTTGGTTGAGATACATACAATCTTTCTCCCGCTTTCCTTATTAGTCCTTAATTTTTCAATTAAGGCAAAACAAATAATGCTCATGTAAATTCAAGTTGTACAATATATCCCAGCTACTATATTTATCTTTTAATAATTATATTTTACATATCATTAGAGCGTATAAAACGTGTATCACCCTTTAATGCTAGCAGCATTTATTTATTTTTTTCCCATACAATAAGTCGGTTTTAAAATTACAAAAAAAAAAAAAAAAAGAAAAAAAAAGACCATAACAAATACGTAAAATCTTTTCTATAAATAACGTTTAACACTCTTGTCTCCTCACTCTCTTTCTCTCTTTCGCATCCCTCTCTCTCAGTTTCTATCAACTCAAACTCGTAAGAGGCTTTCGTTTTTTTTTTTTCCAAGGTAACTTTATTTATTTTATTTTCATAAATCTTGATTTTATATGCTTTCTGCTTCTTTTAAATACACATTAAATTTTATTTTATTTTTTATAAAAAAAATCACTGTTAAATGTGAACTTACTCGATTGCGAGGGTTGGTTTAGATTGAATAACAGTTGCAGAAGTAACATATTTGGGTGATTTTTTTTTTTTGTTTGCTTTTGCGTTGTATCAATGTTTTGTGAATGTTAATTTGAATTAGGGTAATATTTTATTCTATACGGAACAGTATTTTATTGATATTAAAAGTCTTCATAGATATTGAAATATTTATGTTTTCTATTAATATTATATCCTTAAATTTACAATATAAAACATTTTATTATAATTACAAGAAAATGGTTAAACTTCCCTTCTTTTGGGAAAAATATAATTTTACCTCTCATGCATTTTTTTCTTTTTAAAAAGTTATCCCTCATGTTTTAAAACTCATTAAAACACTATTTCCTTTAAAATATGGTTAACTTGCATTTTATCAATGTGAATTTTTATTAAAATAATTAAGGGATAAAATAGAAGATGCAATTTTTTTAAAAAAATTAAGAGGTTTTTAGCTGGGGATTTTTGATAGATTTTGAAACATGAGGGGGGACAAGGGCTTTGATATTTTCCCACAAAATGCAACAAATATTTCTTCAATAATGATAGATGTACTCATTCAATATAAAATCACAGCTGAATTATGATTTTTAATTAAAATTTTAATTTAATTAAATAATTTTTTATATACACCTCTCCACATTGGTTTAAAATTATAATTTTATACTCGTTCTTTATTAAGAGAATACATATATCACTACTCATATTTGTTATATGTTCTAGATTCAGCAATTCTTGATCTGATTAATTTGTATCAGCTTTGATATGTCTAGCTTGATTTTAATATTTACGCATGTTAAAGTATTTACTTTTTATAAAGTAATAATGCAGCCTAAAGGGGAAAAAAAGCATGCGAGATTATTATTATTATTTAATTAAGATTTGGATGGGAAAGCTCAAATAAATTTTTAACTCTTTGTCTCTCCAAAACTTGAATATGGATGATAAATTTTATTAAGATACTTGAAAACGTACCGACTCGACTACGCCCTTAGGGCAAAGCATGTGAGATCAATTATATATATATTTAAAGGAAAGTATAAGTCTCTTTCATATATATTGTATCCCTATTCCTCCTAAATTAAATATATCATCTATGATTTGAACTTGTGATCTCTCGCTTTAATGGCAAAAGTTAAGCCAACCAAGTTTTCTTTTTCGGAGATATGTGAGATTATATATATATATACACATTTGTTATAACTATATATCATCACGCTAATACATATTTGATTTGGTATCCTCAAAGATTCATCTGAAAATGGGAGTACAGTCATCATCACAGCCTTCAAAAATACTCCATGGGAATGAAGAAGAAGCAGCTCCTAATTTGGATTCATATAGCGCGTGGCTGGTAAGCGAGCGCGTTACATTAGAGAGCTCTTATCAGGAGAGGATCTCGTCCGTTCATTTTTGTAATGGATGTATAATTTCTTTTTGTCTTACCATTTTGTTCATTAATATATATATATATATATTAACAGGCAAAACATCCATCTGCTTTGGAAAAATTTGAAAGAATGATAGCAGCAGCAAAAGGAAAAATGATAGTTGTGTTTTTGGATTATGATGGCACCTTGTCACCCATTGTTGAAGATCCTAACAAAGCTTTCATGTCTGATACTGTAATATTCTTTTAACTATTTTTCTTTTTTTGGCTATAAAATTAATAGTGACCTAACAATGGCAACTTAGCTAATGATATGTGATGTTACAACTTTTTTTTTTGTTTTTGTTTTTGTTTTTACATATATAATTACAGATGCGTTCAGCAGTACATGAAGTTGCCCATTTTTTTCCTACAGCAATTGTTAGTGGAAGATGCCTTGATAAGGTAAAAATTATTTGAATTAGATTTGCTAATTCTTTGACAGAAATATTGGGATAGTCCACACAAGCAGTTGATTGATGTATAAAATTAGGACCCAAAATCTAAATAAATTTTAATTTTTAAGTATATAATATAATCTTTAAAAACTTGTATAAGATTCTCAAAACTCAGGGCAACTCAGATACACTTTATAATTAATTACATTGGTGTTGTGTAGGTGAGAAGATTTGTGAAACTAAAGAATGTGGTTTATGCGGGGAGCCATGGGATGGATATATCAACTCCAGCTGGTTCTTTGAAGCAAAAAAACCACAAGCATGAGACTAGAGCTGTTGATGAACTGGTTTTTGATCTTTCTGTTGCCCTGAACATTAATTTTCGAAATTAAAATCAAATCAATTGTTGCGGATTATGCTTATATATAGTACTAATTACCATATGATTTTATTTTGTAGGGCAACGAAGTTGTTTACTTCCAACCAGCACAAGAATTTTTGCCTAATATACAAGAGGTAATAATGCTTCTTTCCTTTGTGTAATCTCTGAGATTTAATTAAAAAGTTGTCCTAAATTTTAAACCCATATAATTGCCACAGCCGTAGCTATATAGATATTTTAAAATTTTGCTTTAACAATTAATGGGTAATAATGTATTTGATGTGTGGTTTTGCTAAAATAATATATATTGATCATTATTTAAATTTGTTCTCTTGAATTAGCTAGTATAAGGTAATTTGAGAAAAAACTAAAAAAGAGAGACAAATAATTTAGGTAAATCTAACTCTCGGACGAGTTAGGACAATCATTATGATATGACAATTAGTTGGTGAATAAAATAATTCAAAGATCACTTCGTAAATAACTAATTTAGGGAAACAAATAATTAAATACCTGCCAAATTATTGTATATATTTTATTCTATACAAATTACAAACCTTTTTTTTTTTTTTTTTTTGGTGCTTACAATTTTCAAAAATTTCTTACAGATGATACAGGTACTGGAAGCAAAAATCAAGAGAATCAAAGGGGCTATGGTTGAAGACAACAAATTTTGCATTTCTGTGCATTTTCGACGTGTTAATGAAAAGGTAATGCAACATCAATCTTAGTACTAAACATTTTAATTTATCAAACTGACAACACTTTAATCCGATCCAGCATTCTAAGTTTACTTGTTGAATTAATATAATCAGGACGTAAGCACCCTTCAGGGGATTGTAAAATCAACTGTGGAAGCTTGCCCTAATTTTCGCATATCCGGGGGTAAAAAGGTATATGTTTTAAATTGTATATATGATTAATTTTACATGTTATTATTGTGACATCGCACATCGGTCGGAAAGAGTATTGAGAATGAACTTAAAAATGATATTTGAGCTGAGCTCGGATGAACAAAACTTTGAGGGATCGGAGCTTCAAAATTAGGTCGTCAAAAATGACACTAGACACTTGCAATCCAAACCAAAGTATGTTGATGTTCACCTCCAACAAGAACGTTGGGCCCCAAGGGACATCGTTTGGGAATGATTATGTGATCAGTTAAATCCTGAATCTTCAAAGATGACACTATCTTACTGGTGGGGAGTCATCACAATAATGAACATCAAGAATATTGTATAATTCTTATATATATTTCTTTTCATAAATCAGGTAATGGAAATTAAACCGTGTATCAATTGGGACAAAGGTCGAGCTTTGGAGTATTTGCTTGGTACTTTCGGATTCAACAATTCAAACGATTTCATCCCAGTGTACATTGGAGATGATAAAACTGATGAAGATGCTTTCAAGGTACAAATTAATATACAATTAACACATTTTAAGAAAGCAAAAATTTTGATAACCAAAAAAAAAAAAATTAATTAAAAAAAACTAATTAACTAATTAATTGTACAGGTTATTCGACGTATGGGACAAGGGTATCCCATTATTGTTTCTTCTGTCCCAAGAGAGACAAAGGCGTCCTACTCTTTACGTGACCCAAATGAAGTGATGTCGTTTTTGCAGCGTCTTGCTAGGTGGAAAAAAAGCTCAATTAATCCACTAAATTAGAATAAAATATTCAGCTCTCTAAGGGAGTCCTCTTATTTTTGTGACTCATCATGTTGCAAGTTTGCTTATTTTTGTTTAGCAAATTTGCACAATGAGTGCCAACATAATGTGCTTAATTAGTTAGGTGATTATACAAAGAATGTGTTATAAATTGGACTCTTTAATACCAATATATTAGGATTAATTAAACGGTGATAGAATAACGACCATAGATGTTGTTATTTATGTTGTAGAATTATCATTAATTATTATGATTTATTTTATTTATGGTCCTATCTTTTTTTGGTCATCTGTGACATTGGATTATTGGTCATTTTTTTTTAAGCTCAAATAATCATTATTCTTTACTATGTCACGTATCACAATTCAAATAAAATTTCTAAAGTAAATTTCATCAGTAGAACTGCACTTGCAATATGACACCCAATGATATTCAAACACATGTTATGTTGACGTCGTATGACATGGACTAATCACATGCACAATATAAATTCTGGAATGTCCAAACTCTGGAGAAAACACATATATGTGAGGGACACGAGATTGATAAACCTCACTCTGGAGGGAACTCACTTTGAAAAGAACTCACTCCAAAGTGAACTGATTCCGGAATAAAGTACATGACCCCAAAGTACTTCAGTGAAACCGATAATTATTCCACTTAACTTAACATGTAACCACAACAAATGAAAAATGAGATTAATAACTGTTGACGGCTGATTTTGGCCTCAGGGCAATATGAGAATATTACTCCCGAGACAATCCTCCCTCAATAGTGAATTTGTTTGGTTATGGGGGACCAAAAGTAAACTTAACAAAAGACAAATATTACGCCAATCGACAAAGAGATTTAACGTGGTTCGGCAGATCTTGGTCCGACCTACGTCCACGGGAACAAAAATGATGATACTTTTTTATTACTCAAACACGCTTCTAGGCTCTGCTTCTGGTTTTTTACAAGTCTGATGGTAATGATTCTGATCTTGATTCTCATTCTCCTACAAGAATTTCCTAGTTGAAACAATTTCCTTTTCCCATAAGGATTCCTAGTCAAAACTATTTCCTTTTCCCATAAGGATTCCTAATCAAAACTACATTTACTTTCTTTATCCTACTAGGACTCTGACTCACCAGTTTTCCCTATGAAAATAGGATAACTTGTCATCTTATCCGCAAGAATAGGGTGTCATCTTCTGGAGCATATCTCGCTATCTGGTCGGTCTTCATGAGGTCGGTCATGATAGTCATTTGAACTGAGAATGCTGCTGTCGATCTGAGAATGCTGTTGTCGATCTGATAATGTCCGGTCATCCGATCTCAAGTGGTCGGTCACCTTTTTTACCCATGCCATACTCCTTAAATAACATAGGTCCTGAAAACACCATCAACATCTGTCCCCTAGTTCTCGGTAACAACGAGTTTGCGAGTTGATGCCGGGAACTATAAAAAAAGATGGTTTGCCGATGAATCCTTCGGTGGCCACTCCAGGAACCGCAGAGAAAATTGTATTGGCTGCAAATCTGGTCCTTCCTGCCACCTTCATGTGCTCAGTCAACGAGGATCCCGATATCTACCCGTGGAGAAAATGCTTTGCCCTTATGCTGATGACGATCGACTCGGTGGGACGTAACCCGACCCCGAGCTGAGAAGAACATTTGGCTCTGGGGGAACGTCACCTCCCCAGATCAATAAATGGCCGACCATGGGGGAGATGCTCCGATCCCATGCCGATGATAAGTCTCTCGGTGGGACGTATCCTGACCCCGAGCTGAAGAAAGACTTGGCTCTGGGGGAATATTACACCCCCAGTTCAAAGAAGCCGACTCGGTGGGACGTAACCCGACCCCGAGCTGAAAGAAAGACTTGGCTCTGGGGAAATGTTACGTCCCCAGTCCAAAGAAGCCGACTCTGTGGGACGTAACCCGACCCCGAGCTGAAAGAAAGACTTGGCTCTGGGGGAATGTTACGTCCCCAGTCCAAAGAAGCCGACTCGGTGGGACGTAACCCGACCCCGAGCTGAAACAAACATCGATCTCGGCGGTACAAGAGCAGACCCGAGCCGGAAAGAGACATCGGTCTCGGCGGTACAAGAGCAGACCCGAGCCGGAAAGAGACATCGGTCTCGGCGGTACAAGAGCAGACACGAGCCGGAAAGAGACATCGGTCTAGGCGGTACAAGAGCAGACCCGAGCCGGAAAGAAACATCGGTCTCGGCGGTACAAGAGCAGACCCGAGCTGGAAAGAAACATCGGTCTCAGCGGAACGAATCCAGCCCCGAGCCGATTAACCAAGTGGCATCGGCGGAACGAATCCAGCCCCGAGCCGATTAACCAAGTGCCCTCGGCGGAACGAATCCAGCCCCGAGCCGGTTAATCCTCTGGGTTTTATTCAGAAGGGAAGTGGATCCTCTTTTGAAGCCCATCAGTTTTGGCATGGGCGTCCCCTTGTCAAACCTGATGAAAACGAAAACAAAACCTTGGAAAATAAAATCAAAACGCGGGGTGATTTAACACTTATCCAAAAACAACAACAAGGATGCCTCAAAACAGCGTCCTGTTTGAGGTCTCCAAAACACAATTCTGAACCTTTCAATTCAGAGTCCCGACGAACCAGGATTTGGATCAAAGAGCGTTTAAATTGGTAAGGGCACATCCTCTATACTTCAGGTCTCCATGGAGCATGTGTACTGTTCGAGGGCTCCTCCTTACAACGCTGGAGCAAGCATACGCTACGAGGGCACAATCCCTTCCCGTGCTATACTTCTCTTGGATCCAAATGATCAAAGAAATATGGATCAAAGAGTGTCCGAGACATTAAGGGCATTTTCCTCCTTATGTTCGGTAACACTGAAGCAAGCAATCGCCACGGGGGTATCATCCCTCCCCGTGCTATGCTTCCCACGGATCCGAATGATCAAGGAAATAAGGATCAAAGAGTGTCCGAGACATTAAGGGCATTTTCCTCCTTATGTTCGGTGACACTGGAGCAAGCAATCGCCACGGGGGTATCATCCCTCCCCGTGCTATGCTTCCCACGGATCCGAATGATCAAGGAAATATGGATAAAAGAGTGTCCGAGACATTAATGGCATTTTCCTCATTATGTTCGGTAACACTGGAGCAAGCAAACGCCACGAGGGTATCATCCCTCCTCGTGCTATGCATCTCACGGATCCAAATGACCAAATAGGCAGGGATCAAAGAGTGTCTGAAGCATTAAGGGAATGTTCCTCCTTATGCTCGGTAACACTGGAGCAAGCAAACGGCACGAGGGTATCATCCATCCTCGTGCTATGCATCTCACAGATCCATTGGTCAGAAAAATCGTACGAGAACATATTTTCCTCTATTTTCTCCGTCAATTATGCTGTTGAACTCCCCGACGACTGGTGATTTCCACCTTCTGCCATCGTCTTAATACGCGAGCCGCTTTTTATTGGATTCCCCACAGACGGCGCCAACTGTTGATGGCTGATTTTGGTCTCAGGGCAATATGGGAATATTACTCCCGAGACAATCCTCCCTCAATAGTGAATTTGTTTGGTTATGGGGGACCAAAAGCAAACTTAGCAAAAGACAAATAATACGCCAATCGACAAAGAGATTTAACGTGGTTCGGCGGATCTTGGTCGACCTACGTCCACGGGCACAAAAAGGATGATATTTTTTATTACTCAAACACGCTTCTCGGCTCTGCTTCTGGTTTTTTACAAGTCTGATGGTAATGATTCTGATCTTGATTCTCATTCTCCTACAAGAATTTCCTAGTTGAAACAATTTCATTTTCCCATAAGGATTCCTAGTCAAAACTATTCCCTTTTCCCATAAGGATTCCTAATCAAAACTATCTTTACTTTCTTTATCCTACTAGGACTCTGACTCACCAGTTTTCCCTATGAAAATAGGATAACTTGTTATCTTATCCGCAAGAATAGGGTGTCATCTTCTGGAGCATATCTCGCTATCTGGTCGGTCTTCATGAGGTCGGTCATGATAGTCATTTGAACTGAGGATGTTGTTGTCGATCTGATAATGCCCGGTCATCCGATCTCAAGTGGTCGGTCACCTTTTTTACCCCTGCCGTACTCTTTAAATAACATAGGTCCTGAAAACACCATCAACAATAACCATAATCATTTCCCACTTAAACTACCATGCAAGCATATAATTAGTGACAAATGTCAAGCATGCATATGATATTAAAACAACAAGATACGAACATGTCACTGGACGATTAATAATTAAATCACTTGAAGTGAAAAATGTATAAATACAAGATGAATGGGAGAGTGAAGGGTTGGATATCGAATGGTTGAAAAGAAAGAAAAAACTCGTGAAAGACAGATTTCTTAGAAACTATTTAATCATTTTACCTAATAAAAATACTAATTTGAGCGTTGGAGTGCTAACTTGCAGAACATTCAATCTCATTGTCAAAAGAAGTCATCATCATGGAAGGATGGATGAGCATCTCAATTGGGCTGAACATAAAATAAAGGTAGCTTGTCTCATACTTTTGAAGGCCTATTCTCTCTAATAAAAGTAGTAAAATGTTAAATCATGAATATGCATGCACAATTTTATTACATGCTTGCAAAAACCAAATATGCTCAATATCACACAAGAAGAATTGGTTAGCATGAAAAGTATAAAGCCATGATCGTATTTTGAAAAGTGTAAGATTATACGTCAAGAAATAAACTCATGCATGAGAGGTTATGTTAGAAAATAATATTCATGCAATAATAGATACATGCAAATTCTAGAATATGCAAAATGAAATGCATAAACCTATAATTCAATCCTGATAAATTGATATTTTACTACTTGAATGATATTTTCCAAGATGGCACGTTGTAGTGTATAGAGGATAAAATGCTAGTCACACACTAACCTACTGCTTCATATCACCCATACAACAAAACCTTCAGTGCTTACCGGGACAATCCCTCAACCCCGATTCATAGAGAGTTTAAAGGAAATAGTAAGAGAATAATTGAAGTGCGCATTGGGTAGGTCCGGTTGTGGTTTGGTTCCGAATTAGAACTAGAACCATTGGAACCTCCGGTTCTATGAACCGACAATTCTGATTCAAGGAATCGAAATTTGAACTGTAATTTTATGGTTCGGTTCCAGTTCCTCTTCCGGTTCCTCTTTTTGAGGAAAAATAAAATAAAATTTAATAATAAATTAGTGAAATACGAAATTTATCCATGAAGATTCTTTATTATGTTGATATTTCTATAGTAATATTTTTTAATTTAATTAAAACTAATTTAATTAATATTTAATTTTAATAATTTTTCTTTTTTTATTAATTCAATCCAAAACCGGAACCGCTGGTATCTTTGACGGTATCTTTGAATTGAAGCAAAGACCAACATAAGGTGTTGATGTGAATCATTGGCGCTCAACACCTTGATTTTTCAATACATAGGAGGAAAGCCCACTCGTTCGGATTGAGAAAGAATCCTAGGTGAAAACACCCTAAAATTCTCACAGTCAAGAACCACCACAAGGTTGGCCAACACTTTGATAAGGATTGTTCACTCTCTTTCTCAAACAAGAAACCTCACGAAGTTTGAGAATTAATTCTTGGTTTCTTTTATTCAATACTCAAAACTGATATAAACAAGCTATAATGTTTGTTTAAATAGAAAACCATCTAATCTTAATGCTACCTTAATTTCAATTATAAGGAATTCCTAAACTAACTCTAATTCCCCTTAAGTTCATGAAGCATAAGCCCAAAACAGCCCATGCTCACCCCAATTAAGGCACACTCGCTTGGGCCAAAATGGCCAATGAGTCTAAATACCCATTATCTAAGCTAACCCAAACATAAATAAAGTAAATAAATAAACAAACTATTGGACTTAATAAAATAACCAAGTCTAGCCCAATTATAATTACAATTAAGAAAATAAATACAAAAAAGCCCATAATAAATGGCAACACACGATTGAGCCTAATGGTGAAGCTCACTCCATATATAGCTTCCATCATGTATTGAGCTTGAATTGAAACCCTCATATAGCTCACGGCCCACATGCTCATTGGCCTCTTATCCGTACCAATTTGGATCACATCAGGTGTTAAATTTTTTCTGAATTGATGCAACCAGGAGTTGTTGCAAGTTCCTGACTATTACACAAGACTTGCCACCAAAATTTACTGAAAGACAATTCAGATAGATTCATGATATGCTGAATACATGACCTAGGAAGACTTTTAGAGTGTGGAGGAAGATAACTTGAAGACTCAACAATGGATTAAATTTGAGGAGGATGAGAATTTCAGCAGTTGAGGAAATGAAGAACGGTTGCCATTGAGGCATTGATAGACCGGGCCACGGTTCTGGTTCGGAACCAAAACCGAACCGGTTGGAATCGGAAGGTTCCGGTTCCAACCGGTTCCGGAACCGGAACCGTGGCCGATCGGTTCCAACCATAATCGAAACGATTCCGGTTGGAACCGTATGGTTCTAACATGAACCCTAACCCCAAACGGCTAGTAGCCGTTGGGGGAGGGCTCAAAATTAAAAAAATACCGTTAAGGCATAAAAAAAAATTGTAAATTCATAATATATCCCTAATAACGGTAATAAAACAGTTATATTTAGGGATATTTTTGTTATCAAAAAAATCTAAAACTCTATAAATATGATTCATTTTTCATTATTTCAACACACCAAATTCTCAACTCTCTCAATTCCTACAATTCTCTATTCTCAATCTCAATTCAATTAGTTATTATCATTCGCAATTAGTCAATTTTCTTACTTATTTCTTAAACGAAAAATGGCAAGCTCATCTGAGAACATCATGTCAAATATGCCAACCCAAGAGAGCGGCCCTAATGTCGGTGCACAATCACGGAGAAGAGAAGTTAATGCTCGTTCCTCAGATGTTTTCAAAATTCATTTTCATTTAGAAAAATTAAATGATGACAGTTCAAGAGCGATTTGCAACTATTGTGGGGTTTCCTACAAATTTTTTGGTGGATACGGCAATATGATCAAGCACCTGGAAAGACACCATCCGGTTGAACTTGGAATTGATACGACGCAAACTCAAATGGTCAGGTACGCATCATCTAGTAGATGTACGAGTGCTGTAGATTTATTTAAATATTCTGATACAAAAAATATAGAAGAATTTGCGAAATTAACTTGTATGACACATCTTTCTTTAAGCTTTGGTGAAAAACTTCATTTTACTAATTACGTGCATAATGCTTTAAATCCTTCTGCATGTAAAATGACTCGAAACACAACAAAACGTAATATTTTTAAATTATATAAAAATGGTAAAATTATTTTAAATGAAATATTTAAAGAGATGAAAGATCGTATTTCTATATGTTCTGATATTTGGAGTGACCATTGGCAAACACACTCATACATGGGTGTGACTTGTCATTGGATTGATGCATCATTTACCATGCAAAAACGACTTATTGCAATTAGAGTTTTTGATGACCAACATACTGCACAAAATATTTATATAATGATGAAGGTAATTTTTGATGAATATGGTTAAGTAGAAATTTTTTTAACAATTGGATTTGATAATGCATCTGCAAATACTGCATCCATCAATGATTTAAAATCCTTATGTCAACCAAATTTAGGGGGTCGATTTTTTCATATTCGTTGTACATGTCATGTCCTTAACTTATGTGTTCAAGATGGTCTGAAATTATTATCACCTTTCATTGATCCTATTAAGACGGCACTAAATTGTATTTGGTCATATTCTCAAGTTAGGAGAGAATGGATAAAGTTTTGTAAAATAAATGGTATTAAACCGATTAAATTTTCAAGAGATGTTCCAACGCGTTGGAATTCAACTTATTTTCTTTTATGTCAAGCATTTCAATACAAAGATGCATTATGTAGTTTTTTTTCTCAACATGTTCAAAATGTCACACTTTATCCTAGTCAATGAGATATTTGTGAATTTTTTTTAGATATTTTAAAAGTTTTTAATGATGCTACTTTAATTTTTAGCGGTGTTTATTATTCAACAGCACATTTATTTCTTCTTGAAAGTTCGAATATTGTTGGTGCTCTCGATGAACATGCTGAAAGTAGCGATCATAATGATATTGTTTTGTTAGAAGCCATTACTGTTATGAAGGTAAAATGATTGAATTATTTTAGAGAAATTCTCTTACTTTATCTTATTGCTGCTGTTTTTGATCCTAAATTTAAATTAGAAGGTTTGAATGGTGTTTTACAAGCTTACTATGGTTATTTAGGAATATTAGATGAAATTGATATTACAAAATTAATGATGAAATTAAGAAATGATTTAATTGAGTTATTTAATGATTATATTGTAAGATATAACTTAGGAACATTAGGTGAATCTAGTAGTAGCGAACCGGTAATTCAAACAAGACTTAGCGCATGAGATCGTTGGTTATTGCAACGAAATAAAAAAGCTAGGGATACGACAACTAATAACCCCAATTAGATAATTATTTATCTACAAATTTCGAGTTTCATACTGAAAGTTTAGTTAGTAAAATTTTAAAATCCTTGACAGGTGGAACCGACATCAAAATATATATCATGTTTTATCAATTATTGCTAAAGAGATATTGGCAACACATACTTCCACCGTTGCGGTTGAGCAAACCTTCAGCTTGGGAGGTAATATATTGGAAGCTAGACGATCTTCATTACATCCAAGTACTCTAGAAGCAACATCTTGTGTGGATGATTGGACTCGAGCTGATCTGAGACAACAAGAAGATGCCCCCGATGATTTTGAAGATTTGTTCGATAATGCATCTGCAACAACAAGTGCAAGCGGAACCGGAGCTGAAGGATCAACTGATAATGATGATTGATAATTATAAAATTATAAATTTACAAAGGGGAAATATCTTAAAATTGTAATGGAACTATGTGAGCTTTGATTCCTCTCACCCTTGGAGGATACGTAGACAACTTAAATTTTAAAAATTTAAGCTCAAGCTCTTCAATGTAATAATTTTATTTATTTATTAAATTAATCTCATTTATTTTAATTTATTTTCAAAATTAAAAAAAAGGTTCGAACCGAACCGAAACCGGAACCGGAACCAAACCGGTCGATTCCGGTTCGGTTCAAGGTTCCGGTTCCACTTTGAGAGAAATAAGAAATCCAGACTTTGAGAGAACCACCAAGATTAGATTCCCCAGGGAAACCCGAGATTCTAGCATTTATTGTACTTTTCACAATGACATTGGGCATAAAACTAATGATTGTTACATTTTGAAGAACCAAATTCAATGACTCATCAAACAAGAGAGACTCATACAGTACATGCTAACCATGTGGACTTGTAATCTCCAAAATCAAACTCATGTAAAAAAGGCTAATTAGTGAGAAGGCTGCTGACGAGCTCCTAATGGAAATTGGGATGATAAATGGTTCGACTGATGATTACGTAGGAGGACTAGATGATAAGAAAGTCTCTCACATTGTGTAATGGTGATGGCAATAACAGAAGATTTGGCTCTTATTATCCTTTCACTCAAAGATTTGGCCAATGTGGATCTCCCTCACATGATCCATTCAAAATTTGAAGATTTCCAAATTCACCAAATCTATCGAGCTGAGAATGTTGATGCAGATCACTTGCCAATGTTAGCCTATGAAGCAATCAAAAGATTATAGAGAGAAACATACGTAAAAACACTGTCGGAACCCTCTATTTTTCATAAAGAAAGAGAGATTATGAATGCCAAACAGGAAAACACATGGATGGCCCCTTTTATCATGTATTTGCAAGATCAGTCCTTCCTCAAGATTTTAAAGAAGCCCATTAGATAAAGCATAAATCTAAAAGATACTGCCTAGTAGAAAGAAAATTATATCAAAGATCCTATTTTAGGCTATTTTTGAAGTGTTTTGACCAAGAAACAAGCTCAAGAGGTCATGGTAGAAATTCATGATGGTCAAACAAGGAATCAGTCTTAGGGTAGAGCTCTTATCTTTTCTAAGATTTCATCCTAAAGTAAATAAAACACATCATTTGGACATATACTTTACTACGTATGACTAAAAATATTATTTTTTAAAAATAGTAGGAACTAACACTAACATGTGGAACTAACACTAACATGCACACACCCCAAACTTAAAACTTGCATTGTCCTCAATGTAAGATAAACATAAAGAAACAAGAGTGAAGAATAATACTACCATGTATGGAGTTGATTAGACTTATGCTGGTCAGAATTTAGTTGCGCGAGCTGTGTGGGTTGTACTAGTACCTGTATAAATAAATATGCAAACTATTATCACACAAAAATGAAAAACTAAAATTGAAAAACTAACAATAAAATGCTTGGGTTGCCTCACAGCTAGTGCTAAGTTTAACTTTTTCAACCAGATGTAACCACCGAAGTTGTCATGATGGCTTCAATGTAGCAGACCGTTTTGTCTCATGTGTTTTCTTATTTTTTATCCACCGGTGATTATGATATGAAAAATACTGCTTGGCTGGTTGTGGCATAGCAACTATGAAAGGTCCACTGGGATCTTTTAATGGTTCAGCTATTGGCTCTACCTCTAGGTCATAATCTGTAAATTTTATACTAGTTTGAAATTCTGGACTACACATTGTTGGAATTGGTGCTTGGAGTGCCAATCCGAATTGTACATTTTGTTATTTATTAATAAAATAACTATATTTTCATTTCATACATTATTAATGGTATTGTCATTATGCGTATTAGATTGATGTATAAATAGCTAAGAATGACATCGATCTTAGAATAGTCTTGTAGTAATACTGGACACTAGGTGGTCCGACATTGAGATCAATATTACTATTATAAACTATTCTTAAAGTAAATACTCCTAGTCTTTGGTTTTGGAATACGATCGAATTCCTATAACCTAGAAGAGTAGCACATGTCGTATATTGGAATTGGAGATTCAATGGTTTAACCCGATGTACCATGAGTTTTGGAAACTCGTATAGACATGTGGGTATTGGTTAGACCGAATACTGAATGACTCACAAGTGATTCCTAATAGTTGGAAGTACACACCACTGTCAATATGAATCTCATCGAGTCGAGTAGCATATGTAATCCTTTAACTATAGGATAACATTGATTTTGTGTGAGATCCTCCACACTTTGATGTCATATATGTCAGAAACCTTTCATGGTCTGGCCTCTAGATGTTCGTTGGGTGTAGACCGATGCACTCAGTAATCAAGTGCGAAATAAGATATGATCTATCGGCCCGTATGGCCGTATGTGTACCATAAGGGGTTTAGGTATCCATATGAGTAAAGTTACAATTCTTAAAGCTTTGGCCAAAGGCGATCACCTAGGGTGGATCACATCAGTTATGAAGAATTGTGGACATGTCGACATGAGATGTGGGCTTCAGAAACTTGATGGTGTATTCTATATTTCCTAAGCACAACTCGGATAGCCTACGACAGATGGATTTTTAAACACATGTGATGACCTTGACTTGTATAGTTCGGAAAGGTCGTTTGTGTTCTTCACGAATTCGGAGGTGGCCGAATTACGTACATATTAGCTAGGCTTATATGACGATCGTGTCTGAACTTATAGAGTTCCAATATGAAGTGTACTCATTGAGCACTTGGGTAGCCGATTTATTTTGATAAAATATAATATTCGATATTATAATTATCAACTAAGATAATCAGGTGTTATTAGATAACATTCATTATTTACTTTGACATAATTAGATTAATTGGATTAATTCAATAATTACACAAGGGCTTAATTGTAAAATCATAATTATCTCTACCATTTGAGGATATTATGGTAATTATAAGTATGTAATAATAAATGGTTTTGACTTGATTTAATTGGATTAAATTAAAGTGGCAAACATTTAACTAATCCATTTCCTAATCTTTGGCTTGATTTAATTGGATTAAATCAAAGTGGGAGACAATTGAGATTAGTCACATCTAATTATACATATTTGGATAAATTAGATTAAGCCCACATAAAAGTTGATTACAACTTTTATTAATTAAAAATTACCTAAGTTTTGCTATAAATAACAAGCTTGAGGAAGGTTTTAATTAAGCAAAACAAAAGCTTAAGAAAGCTAATGACCAGCAAATTCTTAGAGAAATTAGCCTAAGTTAGATAAGTGTTTAGAGAAGCTTGAGAGGTCTCTACAATATTTCATCTAGGAGAAATCAAGATTAGATCTTGGATTGAAGCTTGCTAACATTGGAATCAAGATTTGATCTTGGAGTGAAGCTTGCAAACCTTGGAGGATCGCCTACTATTTCAACAAAGAGAAGAAGATTGGATCTTTGCATCAAGCTTGCTAGGTAAGTTTGAACTTTTCTTAAGTTATGTTCTTTTATGTATTGAATACAGGATCACATAACTTAATGTTGAAATAAACTAATAAATTGTGTTAGGATGCTTTGGAAGTATAAAAACAATATGCTTGTTATTAGGTCAAAATATTTATGTTAGACATAAACATAAAATTAGAGTTTGTAACCATAGATTAAAGTTTAGAGCTATGGCTACCATTCTAGAATCACTTGACCATCTTTGAGTGACCTAGAATTGTTTACGAGACATTTCTTATTGGGATTCTAATTTGGTTTGTGTATTGGATTTAAAATATACGCAAATGCATTTTTAGAATAAATTTATGTTTTTGTAAAAATATTTGATATTTTGAAAAACTTGAATTTTGTTCTATAACATATGTTGATGAAGGAAATTAAAAGAACAAACAAAGAAACAAAAAAAAAAAGAAAAAAAAATTGAAGAGAGCTGGGCGCTACAGTGCCGCGCGCATTACGCGCTACGTGCGCTCAATTTTATTTCATCCCGTTTAGGTGTTTTCGGACTCCGATTCAGTCTTGATTTTTTCCTATACACTCATAATGAAATGTAGTATTTCATTAAATAATTTAAAAATATAACCATGCTTGATATCCATGGGTTAGACCCATTTCCGCTGCGCAAGGTACCGATCCGACCCTAGGGGTTCCATAACTGCCCCAACACACATGCGACAAAATTTGCTCGACCTCTTGTTTAGCTTTCCAGGGATCATCTTCAAGTGAGCATTGACTCTTGAGTTCCTCTTATTGCGGCCCCTTGGGAATGGCTTCATTTTTTATTTCGGAGGATCTTCTTTTTTATGGCTTCACTATGTTCGTTGGTTGCTTGACTACTGGTTCACCCTGTGATGGCATTTATCATCACTATGGAAAAATCAGGCAGTGGAAGAGAAATTACTTGGAGTATCTTGCACAGATCAGAAGTAAAAGGCTCAACATTAGGTATGTTTATTTTTCCTATTATTATTATCTCGTTGGCTTGCAAAGCCGTGATTTTTAGTTGGATTTTGGATTCTTCTTGTCCTATTCACATATGCAATTCATTGCAAGGGCTGAGGGAAAGTCGAAAGCTGAAACATAGAGAGATACAACTACTATTCAGAAGTGGAGACTCTCTGGACGCGGTTGTCATTTGAGTGTATAAGATTCCTCTTGCTAGTGGGAGCCTTTCATTGTATGACTGTTATTTTATACATGGATGTGTAACAAATATTATATCACTTTTGCATTAGATACGGAAGGATATCATGTAAATATTAAAAATAGTTTTTCATAATTATATGATAAAAATAATCCTTAGATCCTTATATGTCCGAATGAACATAGTCATTACATTATACATTCCACTCTATTTTTTAATTACTGGGATAAATAAAAAAATATGTCTAATATTAGTAATAGTCAATTATGACATATGAGATTAGGTCGTATAGCTGTACAACATCTAACCCAAGTTATTTAGAAATGGTTTGATTGCGAATCTTACCATAGAGCCTTATCCAACTTGTGAATCTTAAATTCAAGGGAAAATGACTAAAGCTTCATTTACTAGTGTATGACTTCAAACCACCGACTTATCAGAACTTATACATTCTGATGTGTATGGTCTTATATGTCAAATTGCTCACAATGGCTATTCTTACTTTGTTATCTTTAACAATAATTTATCGTAATATGGTTATGTTTATTTGATGAAACATAAGTCAGAAACATTTGAAAAGTTCAAATAATTTCAAAACGAAGTAGAAAAGCAAACTAGTAAGTTCATCAAATGTCTACAGAACGAAATGGTGAATACATGAGTAGTTAGTTTAATAGTTTTTTAAAAAAAAGTGAAATTCTTACTCAATACACTCCCCTGAGTGCTCCACAGTACAATAGAGTATCCGAAATGAGAAATCAGACTTTATTATATATGGTTCATTTTATGTTGAGTTTTATAGACCTTTCATATTACCTGTGAGGTTATGATATTCTAATAGTCATTCATCTATTAAATATAGGTATTTCTTACGTAGTTCCTATGACTTCATATCATATATGAACTGTAGGAAACCAAATCTTAATTATATTAAGATTTGGGGTTGTTATTCATATGTCAAAGTGGCGAAGCATGATAGTCTCTTACCTCGAGGGAAAAATTTTAGGTTTGTTGGATATCCTTCAAATTAGAAAGGATACTTGTTCTATGACCCCAACCATCGAAATCTGTTCTTAGCTCATTTCAACAAATTTATAGAAGTATAATTTTTTGGAAAAATATGGTAATCATAGAAAGGTAAAATTTGATGAAGTTCAACCTATAGTTAACAAACCGTCAGAGAAACTTGAAATTCAAACAGATGAATGACCTTTAACATATATACTACGTAGGTCTACTATGATATCAAGACTTCATAAACGCTTGTATTTGATCCAAGATAAAAGTCTGGATGTTCATCTTATAAAGGAAATGAATCATTGACCCTACAAAGAAGTGATGTTCGACATCGATTCCATCAAATGGTAGAAAGCCATGAAATCAGAGTTAGATTCTATACATCATAATCAAGTATGAGACTTGGTTCCACTTCCTGAAAGAATTATTCTTGTAGGTTGTAAATGAGTTTATAAATGGAGATAAGAGTTTATGGTAAAATTGAGACTTTTAAGATTAGACTGGTTGCCAAAGGTTACACTCAAAGACCTGGTGTCGACTTTGATGAAACCTTTTCCCCAGTTGCAATGCTAAGATCTATTAGGATTTTATTGGTTATTGATGTCTATCATGACTATGAGATTTGACAAATGGATATCAAAACACATTTTTTAATGGATTTTTCGATGAAGAAATTTATATAGAACAACTAAAATGTTTATATCTAGTCAAAACTCTGTTGTGGTATGTAAGCTTAAAAAGTCAATTTATGGACTCAAACAAGCTCCGTGGAGTTTGAAGCTTTCATTCAATGAGGTAATCAGACTTTTTGATTTTCTCAAGAACGAATAAGAGCTATGTGTTTATAAGAAGATTAGTGAAAGTTTGACTGTATTTTTGGTGCTTTATGTGGATGATATTTTGAAAATTGAGAATAAAATTAAAACGATGCCGGGATTTTATAACATCCCTGATTTGGAAGATACTACCGGCAGTGAATAGACCATACTATTCCCCTGAGCCTCTGACTCTCTAATCGTGAACAATACTAATACTATTTTCTCTATTTAAATATCTTATGTATGGAACCGTAGCCCAAACTTAATGACATAACATGCAAACTCAATATTAATAACTGTGTTCTCAATAACACTTACTTTACAATGACTAATACATAACTTCTACTTGACTCTGGCTGAACTTCCCCTCTCTCTAACTTGAACTGGTGGACTCCATACCTTTGTGACTGCATCAGTATCCATCCTCTCGAGTGCGTCCTCTAGAATACATGCAAAATAAGGAATCTAGGAGTGAGGGGGTTAGACCGTTGCACGATCTAAGTGAGTGGATGAAAACTGAAATACTGTTATAAAAATATTTGATTCAAAAACCATAGTTCAAGAAATAGCTTTATACGAAAACTTTTTTTCTGTCTGAAAACTCTAGGCTTCTTTCTGAAAATCTCTTCTGAACTTTTCTGTAAAACTTATCTTTTCTAAAAGTTTCTTATAAAACTATTGTTTTCTGAAAACTTTCTTTTCTAAAAACCTTTTCTGAAAACTATTTCTGAAATATGTATTTGTCTCTGAAAACCTGACGTATGGGGGCGTTACGTATCGTCGTCCCCCATACGCCTAACTAGAGCCAGGAGTGCAAACCCATGACTTTGGGGCGTTACATATCGTCGTCCCCCAAAGTATGCCACTCATGTCCCTGAAACTAGTGGTCTTGGGGCGTTACATATCACCGTCCCCCAAGCCACTGAACTAGAACTGGGGGTGTGAATCTATGCTACCCTCCAAGCTCTGACATTATGATCTATGGGCATTTATCATCCCTAGTCCTGAACTAGGATATGTGGGTGTTACGTATCACCGTCCCTCCAGTCTATATATGCACATGTGCTGTCCATCAATTCCATATCTGAATCAAGTTATATACTGAAGTGGGGTTTTCCCCTATGTCTCGAAAACATAAAATTCATGTTTTAAAAATATTTATTTTCTAAATCATTTCTCAAAACATGCTAAATAAAATACAACTGATAATAAAATTGGTAATGCCCTAATATCGAAATGTAAGTCTGATATGAACAACAACATAATGAAAATCAATTTAAAAGAAAGTTTCACTCACTGATTGGAATCTGGATGGTGCTATACCGCTTTGTTGAAGGAAATTGCAATTTCTGCAATGGTCTATAAGTGGTAACTTGATTAGACTATAAACCATGAGATAAGTTTCGGAACTAGGCTAAACTTCTTAATTCAAGTACGTGATCTCGTCACTTGGTATATCATGCTTGTAATAAGATGTAATGTATACATGCGAACTGATAAGAGACCCTAAGGGTGGTCTCTAACACGCTATGGTGGAACTGGGATGGTTTAAAACTGTTTTAGGGAAATTCAGGTCTTGCATCGTCACGCAAGGCATTGCGCGTCGCGATGTGCTTGATCCCATAAATGAATTGCCTGAAATTTCAAGTGCACGTCTCGACGCAAGTCTTTGTGCGTCACGACACGTACAATCCAGTAGCCATTCTGCAACAATCTCCAGTTTGTGTCGCGATGCGAGTCCCTTTTGTGTCGTACCGCAAACCTAAATTCCAGGATTTTAACTTGCTTTCTAAGGTCTATCTTGCCCAAAATAAATCTCCAACATCTCTATATCAAAATCATCACATAAACAATTCCATTAGACTTCAATTCCACATATTCCATGCCAAGTTAACATCCTCAATAATTCTTTAATCTTTTTGTTCTAATTCTAGCTCAACACTTAGAATTTTCAAATATTGGATAATTCTCAATACAATCAATTTTCATGCTCATTTCCTCACTAAAGGCAATCCCTAATATGCCACTAACATCAACATGTCTTCATATAATCAAGATTTCATAATTTAAAATTTGTGTCAAAGTTCTCTTACCTTATATTCCTTGATTTCCTTCACTTCTCAAGCTTCCCATGGTGGATTTTCTTCTTCTTGTTTGGGGAATGGGTATTTGGCACTTGCTTCCTCTTCCTTCTTTCCTCTTTCTCATTCTTTCTCATTCTTCTTCCTCTTCTCATCATCTCACGTTTTTATTTCTTTCTTCCAATGTTGAAGATTAATGAATAGTTCAACTTTTATATAGTAGGGGCCAATTTGACTAATTGGAAATGTTTTGGTTTAAAGAAAATTATAAATTTTCAGAGAAATGTGGAATTCTCTAGATAGGTTCCGAGTTACTATTCATCCAAATTTTTGATCTTCTTTTTAGCCTATTTCTGGTTCGAATTTTGAAAAATAATCAATGCAAAAGTTGTAGGTCTTGATCTTAGCTTTCTGACGATATAAAATTCATAACAATCGGAGTTTTTATGAGAAAGTTACGGCCTAATTACCTTGGGATTTCCGGAATAGAACATCATAGAATTTCGTATCGGAATTTTGAAGAATTTACCGTTTGTCCCCAAAGCCGTTCCGTGGGTGTATTTATGTCTCAACATAATTTATATTATGTTACCTTCATCCCATAATACCACGGTACTATAATGTAACAGTAGTAGAGACTACCGGTCGTTATAAATTCTTCCCCCTCCAAATAGGATTCGTCCTCGAATCCTCTTTAAACTTAGGATATTACCATAGGTCACAGAGTTCACAGGTCCTTTCTAATCCATCAGCTTAAACTGACTTTATACTCGTGACCATCTTAATTTCCATCTACTAAGACTCATACTTCACTAATTCACGTTAACCGGGTTCACTATAACTTGGTGACTAAGATCTCTGTTAAACTGATCATTCATTCTTTTTCTAATGAATACACCTTAGCCTTTCTCTTATCTTAACTTCTGTTTCATACCATATGCTTCTTAAATTCTTGTTCGAGAGAGGACTCATCGTCCTATTTTCATTAAAATTCATGCTGATTACTTTACACTATGGCCATGCTACAGATCTTATGGTGCATCAAAGAAGACTCTTTCCTAGATCTTTTGTTATACTCAACTTACTCCAGCTCATTACCCGCATGAGCTATCAGTTCTGAATGGTACTAGGTTTGTGGTTTACATCTACACCTTATAGTTCTAGATTGTTTAGTCTTCTTATATCTCTTAAGAAGGTATTTGTGCTTTCTGTAATTGGGTTCCTTTACTTCGGCTTTGACTCTGGAAGATATTCACATACATATATATATACCAGGCTACTTAATTGTACTTCTTGCACACTATTGTTGTTTACCCGATGGGTTTGTACTAAGGAGGTTGGTTCTGATAGCTTCGCTGGGATCTTAATTGTATGTATACTTTTACTTAAACTGCATTTCTTGCTATAGATGGGGACGTTGGCGATTCGGTTCTAATTATAGCTCATACTTCATTCATACTTTTACTTTCATTGCTATTATAAATCCGGTTCGGTGTTCCACACTATCTTATTTTCCATAGTCTAGTACTGTCAAGGGTCGTTACTCAAATACATGTAAGTATACTGTACATTGAGGATTCACTTGTTATGCTAATTGTAACTTTGTAATAACTTATCTTCTCTATTCCATACTATGATACAAATCTACCAAACTACCCATACCCGTGGCTAAGGCCGTCCCAAACCAATAGTGGTTTGGTCAACTTAGACGAGGGCTGGGTACTTCTTATAAATTACGCAAGCTAAAACGTAATAGAACATTGGTTTCATTCCAATGCCGAGGAACCTTACTGTTACGCACTTTAGTCTTTGCTTATTTGGTATTCTCTCCTACCGTTATTGCACCTTGACAATTTTACTTCCAAACATTTTCCTTAGTATTCTTTCGTCTCATGCTTTATCCTATTATATACCGAGAACTTCCATGGTCTATGTTTATGTCTCCTGCTTTATCATATTCATTCGTCTGACAACAGTTCCTTTGTATTTCAGTCGTTACTTGATTTCTACTTTGTCTCTGTACCGCTCCATCTGAACCACTTCTTTCCTAACTCTTTAACTTAAATTTGTCTCTTACTTTTATTATGTTCTTAAACTATGTGTGAGGGTCTTATGTTCCGGTCTTCTTTCACTATACTTTCACCTACTCCTGAGAGTATCTTGAGGCAACCTTCAAGGTCCATCTCTGCTATTATTGTCTAACGAGGGTTGGGAGGGTGGAAACTTATCATGAGGCCTTTTTGATTATGGTGATCTAGTTGCACATACTGCTTATCTATGAGCCTAAGACTCTCGTGTGTATATATATATATTTGATGTCTTTTCCTGCACTAGAGCACTACTACTAAAAACTATATTGTTTTCCTTCTCCAACTTTACTTCTGATCATTTTCAACTATCGAACACACTACCTCATTTGCGAAATTCCTCTAGAGTCATACTTTCTAAAAACTTTCTTGTACTGCCCCTGTACTTCTTCCTATTTAGTCTCTGTCGTTTAACCTTATGAAGTCGTTACTTTCTCTCTCTAAGTGCCACTATACTCTGCTACAAAGGTTTATTTCTTGTCTCAGTTATTTGAACTCCTTACATCTTTACTCTCCTGAAAACTCTATCAACTTCGATTACTTAGGACAGCTCCTACTAAATCTTTAGTTCAGGTGCTACTCTTTATCTAGTCTTTCCTTCACAATACCATGAGACTCTTTATAAGTTGTTCACTATATTCCTAAGAGTTGTTCTCCCTGATCTTTTTGTACTTCTAAGTCTTTACTTCTTTAAGGGTTCCTTAATTCAACGATGGCTTCTAGACTTAGCTCAACTTATTGTGGCTTCGAACTATTCTATCTCATGCTTCCTATCTATGTTTCATTGGACTCATCGATTTAGCTGTCTAGCCATTTCGCGATTAGTCTAATCTCTCAATTGCTCTTCCTTACTGGTTCTTCTCTTTATTGAGCTCTAAATTGAGGGGTGAGCACATGCATTCCATAAGGATCTGTAAGTATCTATATGCTTACTATAATCGAGGTTTCTGTAAGGAATGGTCGTCATTCGTTCTGTTGGAACCTGGTCCACTACTCCATGTCTTGGGGTCCCACAGCTATCATCAATTCTCTACACTACTATCTTCTCGTTATGTTATCTTTGTGCCCGAATGTACTGAATTTCCTTGTTACTTCTCGTGTCCCTCTTACCATTTGCATATCCTATTTCTTTGCTCTACGCCTTGCTACTGAGGCTAGCGGTGGTTCATTTCCTAACTACTGCCTAAATCTCTGCTCTCTGTTCTTGCTATAAGTCTTAACTTTGGCACTCTGTTCTATTGTCCATACTGGTACTTTTTTCACTCATAAATATCTCCAACCTCTTGGGTCTATTCTTGTATACTTCCATGAATTTCTACTGACTTGGGCTTATCTGTAGGTTCTACTACATATGGTCTATTCTGTGGACTCCTACTAGTCTTGCAAGCCTCGTGCTGACATGCCTTGATCTTTGGGTTATACCGGGTTCTCTTCTTTACATCCTTGAAAACTTCCTTAATCATTTTCTGGGTGATTTACCTTCCAATATTTTTCATTTCTTAAGATGAACTATCATCGGGCTTCTTACGGTCATCTATATCTATACTGGTAGGGACTAGGGCAAACATCTTATGTCTCGATGAGTTTTGGTATCCTTGTTCTGGTACTTCGTGTCATGGTAGAGTCTATTTCTCGTGTAAGGTAGGTATGAGATAGGCTTTGTTCGGACAACTTTCTTAATTGGTATCACTAAGTGGTCGTAGACTAGGTAGCTTGGGGTCTTGTCCCCATCAGATTCCTTGGGGTAAGGTAACTAATTGTTTCTGTTTATGATCTTTATTTGCCTGCTTGTAGACCTGGGTCTGGGTTTGGGGATCTAGAGTTCTCTACGTTCTTTTTGGCATCTCATTCTATTGGAACTCTTAAAACTAATCTTGATTTCTTACGTCTGTTATTTTTCTAGCTTTTCCTCGTTACTCGGGGAACTCATTATCTATACGAAGTACCTGAAGGCTATTAGATCGACTCGAATGAATTTTCTGAGGAAAGAATGAATCTTACATCTTCTAGGCACTCTTATACTTGCTCAGGCTTTTTCTATTATTTTTCTACTGTCATGGGTGGGTATCTTTAGAACTTCACTGTTTTATTCTGTCTCTTTACTTTTCTTTATCTCTGGCTTCTTACACATCTATGCATCTTTCCTTGCTTTCTTGTAGCTTTCATTTCCCATTCCCTTGGGTAGACCCGGCCACGGTTCCGGTTCCGAACCGGAACCGAACCGGAATCGGACCGGTTCGGTTGGGGTTCCACCCCAACTCGAACCGGTGGAACCGTACGGTTCCACCGATTCGGACGGTTCCAACCGGAACCGAACGGTTCCGGTTGGAACCGTCGGGTTCCAACCGGAACCGAACGGTTCCGGTTGGAACCGTCGGGTTCCTGTTGGAACCGTAGGGTTCCAACAGAAACCTACGGCCCCCAACGGCTAGTAGCCGTTGGGGGATGCATGGAGCCAAACGGCTCCCTGCCAAAAAAAAAAATAATTAAAAAAAAAATATTTTTATTATATAAAATAAAAATTACTAATATACCCCTAATAACGGTAATAAAACGGTTATATTTAGGGGCATTTTTGGTATCAAAAAAATTCTAAAATTCTATAAATATGATTCATTTTTCATAATTTCATCACATCAAATTCTCAACTCTCTCATTTTCTATAATTCTCTTATTCTCAATCTTACTTCAATACAATTCTCTTATATTCTTATTCTCAATCTCAATTTATTTAGTTGTTAATTTGTTATCATTCGCATCGCAATTATTCAATTTTCTTATTTTTCTTCCTAATTTCTCAAAAAAAAAAATGGCAAGCTCATCCGAGAACATAATGTCAAATATGCCAACCCAAGAGAGCGGCCCTAGTGTCAGTGCACAATCACGGAGAAGAGAAGTTAAGGCTCGGTCCTCCGATATTTTCAAAATTCATTTTACTTTGGAACGCCTAGAAGATGGTTCACAACGAGCAATTTGCTTTATCTAGTAGAGGTACGAGTTAAGGCTTGGCATTGATACGACGCAGACTCAAATGGCCAGGTACGCATCATCTAGTAGAAGTACGAGTAGTGTAGATTTATTTAAATATTCTGATGCAAAAAATAGAGAAGAATTTGCGAAATTAACTTGTATGACACATCTTTCTTTAAGATTTGGTGAAAAACTTCATTTTACTAATTACGTGCATAATGCTTTAAACCTTGCTGCATGTAGAATGACTCGAAACACAGCAAAACGTCATATTTTCAAATTATATAAAGATGGTAAAATTATTTTAAATGAAATATTTAAAGAGATGAAAAGTTGTATTTCTATATGTTCTGATGTTGGAGTGACCATTGGCAAACACACTCATACATGGGTGTGACTTGTCATTGGATTGATGCATCATTTACCATGGAAAAACGACTTATTGCATTTAGAGTTTTTGATGACCAACATACTGCACATAATATTTATAGAATGATGAAGGTAATTTTTGATGAATATGGTTTAGGAGAAAAATTTTTAACAATTGGATTTGATAATGCATCTGCAAATACTGCATCCATCAATGATTTAAAAGAAATATGTCAACCAAATTTAGGGGGTCGATTTTTTCATATTCGTTGTACATGTCATGTCCTAAACTTATGTGTGCAAGACGGTCTAAAATTATTATCTCCTTTCCTTGATCCAATTAAAATGGCACTTAACTGTATTTGGTCATATTCTCAAGTTAGGAGAGAATGAACCAAGTTTTGTAAAATAAATGGTATTAAACCGATTAAATTTTCTAGAGATGTTCCAACACGTTGGAATTCTACTTATTTTCTTTTATGTCAAGCATTTCAATACAAAGATGCATTATGTAGTTTTTTTTCTCAACATGTTCAAAATATCACACTATATCCTAGTCAATGGGATATTTGTGAAATTTTTTTAGATATTTTAAGAGTATTTAATGATGCTACTTTAGTTTTTAGCGGTGTTTATTATCCTACAGGACATTTATTTCTTCTTGAGAGTTTGAATAATGTTGGCACTCTCGATGAGCATGTTGACAGTGACGACCCTAGTGATCTTGTTTTGCTCGAAGCCATTACTGTTATGAAGGTAAAATGGTTGCATTATTTTAGAGAAATTCCTTTACTTTATCTTATTGCTGCTGTTTTTTATCCTAGATTTAAATTAGAAGGTTTGAATGGTGGTTTACAAGCTTACTATGGTTATTTAGGAATATTAGATGACATTGATATTACGAGCATAATGACGAAATTAAGAAGTGATTTAATTATTTTATTTAATGATTATATTGTAAGATATAACTTAGGAACATTAGGTCAATCTAGTAGTAGCGAACCGGTAATTCAAACAAGACTTAGCGCAGGGGATCGTTGGTTATTGCAACGAAATAAAAAATCTAGGGATACGACAACTAATAATCCTGAATTAGATAATTATTTATCTACAAATTTTGAGTTTTCTAATGAAAGTTTATGCAGTAAAAATTTTAAAATCCTTGAATGGTGGAACCGGCATCAAAATATATATCCTGTTTTATCTATTATTGCTAAAGAGATCTTGGCAACACCTATTTCCACCGTTGCGGTTGAGCAAGCCTTCAGCTTGCGAGGTAATATATTGGAAGCTAGGCGATCTTCATTACATCCAAGCACTCTAGAAGCAACAACTTGTGTGGATGATTGGACTCGAGCTGATCTGAGACAACAAGAAGATGCCCCGATGATTTTGAAGATTTGTTCGATAATGCTTCTGCAACAAGTGCAAGCGGATTCGGAGCCGAAGGATCAACTGATAATGATGATTGATAATTGTAAAATTATAATTTACAAAGGGGATATGTCTTAAACTTGTAATGGAACTACGTGAGTTTGATTCCTCTCACCCTTGGAGGATACGTAGGCAACTTAAATTTTTAAAAATTTAAGCTCAAGCTCTTCAATGTAATAAAATTTTTTTATTTATAAATTTAATCTCATTTTTTTAATTAATAATTTTTTTTATTAAGCTTTGATTCCTCTCATTTTTTTATTTTAATTAATTAAAAAAAAAAGAACAGAACCGAACCAACCGGAACCGAACCGGTTCGGTTCCGGTTCGGTTTTAGGTTCCGGTTCCACTTAAGTGTGGAACCGGAAACTAGCCGGTTTGGTTCGGTTCCGAACCGGAACCGAACCGAACCGAACCGCCGGCCGGGTCTACCCTTGGGTAACTTTTCTTAGATCTTTACTATTTAGTTTCATAGCTTGTTCTGAACTGCTGGTAATAAGCCATGATAACTACATGAGAATTCTTGACTTTGATCTAGAATATAGTTGTTCTCGTAAGGAATACTATTTGAATAGTCTGGGAAAGCTTACTAACCTGTCATAGGTCTTGAGGACGTACTCGAGGATCAAATATTAGAGAGGTAGTGCCTCGCATACGAGTATCCCGGATATACTACGTATACAAAACCCTAACACTCTACCCACTGCAGTCACTGACTCCCTAGACCATGCTCTGATACTATATTTGTAACATCCCCGATCTGGGAGATGCTACCGGCAGAGAATAGGCTGTAGTATTCCCCTGAGCCTCTGACTCTCTAATTATGAACAATACTAATACTATTTTCTCTATTTAAATATCTTATGTATGAGACCGTAGCCCAAAATTAATGATATAACATCCAAACTCAATATTAATAACTGTGTTCTCAATAACACTTACTTTACAATGACTAATACATAACTTCTACTTGAATCTGACTGAACTGAACTCTCACTCTCTCTAACTTGAACTGGCGGACTCCATACCCTAGTGAATGCATCAATATCCATCTTCTCGAGCGCGTCCTCCGAGAATACCTTCAAAACAAAGAAACTGGGAGTGGGGGGGGTTAGACCGTTGCACGATCTAAGTGAGTGGATGAAAACTGAAATACTGTTATAAAAATATTTGATTCTAAAACCAAAGTTCAAGAAATAGCTTTATACAAAAAATCTTTTTCTATCTGAAAACTCTGGGCTTCTTTTCTGAAAATCTCTTCTGAACTCTTTCTGTAAAACTTATATTTTCTGAAAGTTTCCTATAAAACTGTTATTTTTTGAAAACTTTATTTTCTAAAAATATTTTCTGAAAACCATTTCTGAAATTTATATCTGTCTCTGAAAACCTGACGTAAGGGAGCGATACGTATCGCCATCCCCCCATAAGCCTAACTATAGCCAGAAGTGCAAACCTATGACTTTGGGGCGTTACATATCGCTGTCCCCCAAAGTATGCCACTCATATCCCTGAAACTAGTGGTCTTGGGGAGTTACGTATCGCCGTCCCCCAAGCCACAGAACTAGAATCGGGGGTGCTGATCTATGCTACCCTCCAAGTGTTGGGTTCTCTAAGAACAATAACCAAGATATTTAAGCATAAAACATGTGAATACGCAAAGTAAAGTAGCGAAAAATACTCACTTTGATCAGCTAAGGATGTGTAGACAATAAAAATTTTGCCTCCAATAAAGTTGTTCCAAGCTCATCTCTTTGATGTATGTTGAGCTTCCAAGCTTGATTTTTGAATTCCAAACTCATGGGAAAGGTTTCCCTATCACCTTTGTATGATTCTTTAAGTGTTAGCTTAGGAAGAAATTGCAACAAAATATTCCCTTGGTGTTCCTGTAGTTCTCGGTAATTGAGAGAAAAAAAGAGGGAGAGTCACGGTTTTTCCTTGGGAGAGAGAGATGAGTTTTTCAATTTTTTGAGTTGTGTTATTTGATTTCCAAAATAAAAAATAATGATATACCAAATCCAAGATTTGGTATTAGTCATTCAAAAAAATGAATAAACAATTACAAAGTGTGTAGAGATTGGTTGGAGTAAAAAACAAGTAAGCTTAGATTTACACTCCAATTCAACCACTTCCATCACAAGTCAAAAGTGATGTAAGTCAAGTGGGTCCCACCACTTGTAAATTCCAAATTTACGTTGAACAATCTCAACGCGCAACTTCGCTCGGGCTCGGGTTCGTTTATTCCAAATTAACGAATTTTTCGTTGTGACTTAATTAAATCAAATTTAATTAAATAATTATGCCTAGTAAAATTACTATTAAAGTCGCTCGCGAATCAATTCTAAATTAATTTGTTCGCCCGAATTAAAATCCAATTTTAATTCCGTTATGAAATCTAATTTCATTTAATATATCTCAAATATATTATTTTATCGATTAATTCCGAATTAATCGTTCTCTCTCTTATAGTTGAATTTTATCCCAGATAAATTCCCGCCGTAATTAATCATAGATTGATTTTCTCTCTCTTCCAATTAATCCCAGATTAATTATGTTTGAGTCATAGGTCATCGGTGAATCTTCGAGAAGCGACCCATGAGATCCCTGGATATGTTGGCAGTAAATTTGGTCATCGGAATATCCGAATACGTGCGTACCTAGTACCACGTTCTTACCGATTTACAAAACATGGTTGGCTTCTAGCAAAACACCGTGCCTACCCAATTCTCCAGAAATATTCTTTTAAGGAATATGTAATCTATGTGAGGCGTAGTATACGTAGTATTACGTATTACGATCCAGTATCAAATGTCACATGCTAGGCCTGAGGCTAGAATTGTGTCTGCCCCGTACGAAGCACATATCGGATCTCTGGTAACTAGTCTCTATAATCGGATAAACATGACCTAATCATATTATCCCGATGACTGCAGTACTTAAGAGTACTAGTTACGTATCCTACGTGATCATCATCTCCATATGACTGAAGTGATACTTCCATCTTGACATCACACCCAATACACTACGATTCTCAGTATACCCAGAAGAGGCGTACATAGAACCTGTTAAAGCCCCGGACGACCAAAACCAAAGTATATTGATTGTCGCAAGTATTAGCGATGCAAGTCTCAAGTTAAGACCAAATACACATACCCTTATTCGGATTCTCATAGACACATAGTCATATTACCAATGGAATTTCGAGGGGTCTATCCAAAGCGAAGCTGTTTCCGTACCATCGGTAAACAGAACCTCATATTACACTTGCATGAGTATCCAATACCCAAATATATGAGAACTATGTTGTTATGCTTCCATAACACGCACAAGTCTAATACTAGTCTATTCCGCATTATCGATGTCCAATCTCGATAATACTACGACTAGGGATATTTAATGATTAAACCTTAGTGGATTAATACTGTCTCATATCTTATTAATCTGGTATTAATCAAATGGACTTTTATCATTTATATATCCCGGTAATCCAATTACAAATGATAAAAGAGCAATTTCTTTTATCACATAGTTAATTTTTACAACAACACCATGTTCTGTACAAATAGTGATGCTACGGGTCATAATTGTCCAACAATCTCCCACTTGGCCTATAGCCAATCACTCAAGTGTCCTACATTTGAACTATGTATGGGTCACTCAAACTTCTGCTGAGAAACAGATTTCGTCAGCGGATTTACATTGTTATCATTTGATGCGTTTTATTCGATCATCACATCGCCACGATGTATGATCCAACGAATCAGATGAAATAGTTGAAGTTTATACTTGGATCGTTGATGAGACCATTAATTCTTTAGCCTGTACTGTAGCCTAGCTCAGCTACTAACAGAATTACTCCTATCTAATTAGGAATTTTACAGATCCAAAATTGCTTCTTTTGCTGTCTCAGCTGCAGCAATATTCCGCTTTTGTTGTTTATTCGGCAACAATATCTTGCTTGGAAGATTTCCAGCTCACTGTTCCGTTATTCAAACTATATAGTACCCTCATGACGACTTATAATTGTTTTTTTTCGGTTTGGAAACTTACAACGGTGAACCCAGTCATTTCAAGTTCTCATTCTCCATAGCTTAAGAAAGCATCCTTAGATCATCTAAGATACTTAAGGATGTTCTTAACATCAATCCAGTGACTATCACTTGGATTGGCCTAATTGTGACTCCATATGCTCAAAGCATATGAGACACCAGGTCGCGTACATGTCTTTCAATGTGCGAGTTCTCGGAGAGTGCCAACAACATTTAGATCTACCCCAGTAGATCCTTATTCCTAGAATAAAGGTTGTCTCTCCCAAGTAACCTACGAAGAATTTTCATGAAAGCCAAGCTTTCACCAATTGTATTATGGGAATGTCATTTCCAAGAAATGATATGTCATAATTATATAGGACAATCATTGTCAGTGCGCTCTCACTAATCTTCTTACATACACAAGAATCATGTTCGTTTTGAATGAAATCATATACCATTATGATCTTATCAAAACGTTGGTTCCAAGAACGTAATGCTTATTTCAATCCATAAATGGATCGATTTAACTTGCAAACCTAGTTTGCATGTTTTGGTACAACAAAACCTTTAGGATGTTGTAAACATCCTCCAATAGGTTTCCGTTAAGGAAAGCGGTTTTGACGTTCAACTGCCATATTTCATAAATGAAACATGCAGCATTAGCAAGCATTATCTAAATGGATTTAATCATAGCAACGGTTAAAAGGTTTCGTCGTAATCGACACCATGTTGATGACAATACCCTTTTGTGACAAGCCTAGCTTTGTACGTTTGTATGTTGCCATCCATGTTTGTCTTCATTGAATACTCATTTAGTACCAATAGGCACAATGCCTTACGGTACAACAACCAGTGTCCAAACTTGGTTGGTATAAATGGAATCCATTTCGGACTTCATGGAACTTTGCCATAAAAAAGAGTCGATACCTCGTATCACTTCCTCATACGTAGCCGGTTCGTGTTTCTCAATAAGATTGACATCTTTATGAGGTTAGATCAGAAACCCATGCCTCCCAGGTTGGTTTCTGACTCTCTCCGACTTGCGTGGTTCTTGTGTATTCGAAGATTATTGGTATAGTTTCATCCATGATGAACTGTTTGTGTTCCGTTAAGGAATCGATGCCTGGAACAGTAGTACTCCGATTTCCATCGAGTTTTACTTTCCTCCCACTTACCACTGCATATAGGTATTCCTCTTAGGAAAACCACATAGAGAGCAACAATTAAATTGTTCTCTTGTGAGTTGTATAAGTACTATACTTTGGTTTCCCTAGGACAACCTACAAATAGACACTTATCCGATTTTGGGTTCTAGTTTGGTATCATCCAAACATATGCCCAGCAATCCCAAATCTTCAGGAATGAGAAAACCCGATTTCTTTCCTGTTCATATCTAATATGAAGTCTGTCTAACAGATTTTCATGGAACCTTATTCAAAATAAGTATTGCACTGTTTAATGCGTATCCTTAGAAGGAAATTGGTAGCTCAGAGCGACTCATCATTAACCTAACTATGTCCAACAAAGTTCGGTTTCTCTGTTCGGACACACCGTCAAATTGAGGTATTTCGGGATGAGTCCATTGTGAAAGAATACTATACTCTTTCAAATAATCGAGAAACTTATTGCTTAAGTATTTCCACCACAGTCCAATCATGATGTTTTAATACTATTGCCGGTCTGTTTTATACTTCGTGTCGAAACTCTTTGAATTTATCAAAAGTTTCCGATTTATGTTTAATAAGAAACACATAACCATAACGCGATGCCACATCCGTAAAAGTTGCGAAGTATTCATATCCACCTCTAGCCTAGCTAGACATGGGCCCACTTACGTCACTATGAACGAGGGCTAACAGATCGGTGGCATTTGAAATTTTACCAAGTAAAAGGTATTTTAGGCACTTTGCCCAATAAACTAAATTCGTAGACATCATTTAAATTAGAATCAAATCTGTCCTAGTACCCACTCTTCGAAAGTGTGGATATACGAGTCTTGTTAATGTGTCCCAGACAAAAATGCCACAAATAAGTATCATCTGAATAATTCAGTTTGAGCTATTGTTTGTCATGTTATATGTTTGAGATTCATTTATATTCAAAATATAAATACTGTTATTCACATCTAAGTGTTTATCTCAATATCATCTTTATAAACAAAACACTTAGTGTTCTATAATATAAAGGTATACCCGCAACGAGTTAAACTTAGATATAGAGATAATGCTTCTAGTCAAACTAGGTACATTATAACAGTTTCCTAATTTAAGTACATGCCCCAAGTGCAGTTCCAAAACTTAGGTTTTTACGGTTAAAACAGTGACTCTCGTCCCGTTTCCGACTCGTAGGTAGATCTCAACTGAAGTCAGTCTCCTGCTAATCAGCAGATTCTGCACATCAGTACATATTTATGTACCACATCTAGTATCATAAATCCAATTTTGAAACCAGCAGTGGACATGTTTATAACAAACATACCTGAAGTCGGAGCCTTGTTCGTCTTCACTTCCTTCATGTCTGCCTTGTCCATACGGCAGTCACACATCCAGTGACCCCGTTTGCCACAGTTTAGGCAGACATCTTGGGATATGTCCTTTGTCTTCCCAGAAGACTGTGATGATTTTGCCTTTGCCCCTTTTATAAGCTCTGGCTCTGCCTCATTGAGCATAGCCATCAACTCTCCAAGAGTTTACTCTGTAAGGGTTTTTAGGGGGTGAATCCGGTAACGCAGCGGAAGCGGTGGAAAATCGAATTTTCCGATTTCAAAACTTTTTCTTGGATTAATTAAATAAACATATTTATTTAACATTCCAATAATCAAATTATGAAAATAAATTCAATAAATCATATTTAAGTGAATTTACCGAAATACCTTTACTTTGTATTTTTGTCCATTTTAGTCCGAAATTGATCAAATAAATTTTGAATGATTCTAAATCATTTCTAAGATGAACTTATGATGTTCAAAACATCAAAACACCAAAAGCACCAAAATCCCCAAATTTCTTTGCCAAAGCCGAGAGCCCCTCCAAGGAGCACATTTGTGCACTTTGTGATTTCATACATCAAAACACATCAAGATGCAATCCAATGAACATGAAACTTTATATGCATCATATACACACACAAATATACAACATATATGAAAATCCCCAAATTTGGAATTGGTCATGAACCCTAATTTTTCAATTTCCACAAATTGGACAAATTAGACCAAATACATTAAATCAATTACTTCAATCATCATTCTTCCATTCAATCCAAGTCTCAACACAATGAAACAACACAAGATCAAATCTAGGTCATTTAAGAGTGGGTCAATAACTCTAGATTAACAACATGGTTTCCAAAAACCTTAAAAGAAAGCTTACAACTACAATAGTCACAACCTTCCTTCACAATACATGCTCAACACTTTCAATAAAAATTCCATCATCTAAACACAAGAAATAAAGAAAATAATAACTTAAGAACATCACAAGATGTTTCCTAGATCCTAAGGAACAATTTCCTTTCTAATAGTAAGTTTGAAAAACTTACAAAATCCAAGCTTTTCTTTTGGTTTTTCCTTTTCTCCTTCACTTGTTTCCTTGGTTTTCTTCAATGGAGTTTTATATGAAAGGGTATTAGGTTAGAAATAAAATGAAATGAAAAACATATATACTTGTGGTAAAATATTCCTTGGCCGAATTTGGCTAGCCAATACAAATACACCAAATTCATTCAATTTTATTTCACATAATTTGATCAAGTTGATTAAATATCCAAAAAACTTTATTAGATATTTATAACTTGGTCACAAAGGCAACTTAATCATTTAAATCAAATATCCAAAGTTAAGATATTTATATTTTAATTAATTTAATCATTAACAATTAAATAATTAATTAATTAATTAAATACAAATATATTAAATATATGTATATATATTTACATTAAATATTAAATACATATATTCATATATGATATAAGTCAAATAACTCATTTTGACTATTAATTAATGTGTATTTAAATTAATCAAGTATTAAATGTAAATACACAATAATTAGGCAAATGACTATCTAGTCCCTTTAGCACGTATCTTGCGTTTAAACCTTTAAACGACTTTATAAATAATCAATATTATTTATTAATGTTGCTCTAGTGCTCTACGAGTATGTTTCAATTATTGAGACTCTCTAGATTCAGGTAATCCGTCACGAAATCTAATTTCTTGTCCATAATCTATCCACCCATAGATTATGACGATCACAGATAATCTCGCTGAACCATACAGGTCGAGGTCATGGCAAATGTATAATTCCTCCGTCACAGGTATCCGGATAAATCCCAGAGATATAGATGTAAACGTCAAATCTCTAAGGGATTATCCAGTCGACTATTCTATTAGAAATCTCAAAAGAATGTTTAGAACTAGCTTCTAAAATTTACCACGGCCCATGGTTTTATCTGATTGCGATCATATGGACTACCTATGCTCTGGTACACAGAACTGACGGATCCTATCTTGATACACATAGGACACCCTGAGGATCTATCTACACCCAACGAACAGGCGGAGGTCTGATCTAAATAGATCGGTGACGTGACTGCCGTCTAAGTGTAGAAGATGTCTCATGTGCCCACAATGGCATCTCAAGTCTAAGAATCACAAGTGCTACTCAACCCAATAAGATTCTTATTGACGCTGGTGTACCATCCATTAAGAATCTTCGGTGAGTCGTTCAGTGTTTATCCGCTATAAACACCTACACGTCTATACTAGTCTCCAAGACTTATGGTTCATTGAGAAACCATTGGAATCATATATTCCTGTATACGACATGTACTGGTCTCAACGGGTTTACTATACTGACCAAGTAGTGTAAACTTTGACCAGGAACTGTCTGAGAATGACAACGTCATGATACTTCTCAATGTCCGTTGCGACGCTTTTGCAACTGTATCATGACTAATCATTCTAGGGTCATTACGTCTTTACCATATAGAAAGATAGATTATATTATAGAAACTGCATATATTATTCATAATAATAATGTTTTACAGAAGTATTCAACAGAAATACAACCGGGAATTGGCGTTCTGAGCACCAACCCCAACAAAATCTCCCACTTGCTCTAGTGCCAAATCGATTGTATCTAATACCCATCGACTCCACGTGTTTATCAAACAACTTCGGAGGTATGGCCTTCGTCAGCGGGTCTGCTACATTATCTTCACTCGGTACCTTGCACAGGACAATATCCCCTCGTGACACGACGATCTCTCGAATGATGTGGTAGTTGCGTTCCACATGCTTCGACTTCTGATTCGCCCTCGGTTCCTTTGCTTGCGTAATGGCTCCAGTATTATCACAATATAACGGAATCGCATTCTTGATACTTGGGACAACTCCCAATTCTGTGATAAAGTTCTTTATCCACACAGCCTCTTTTGCAGCTTTAGAAGCTGCAATATATTCCCCGCCTCAGTGGTGGAATCAGCCGTCGATCCCTGTTTGGAACTCTTCCAACAAACTGCACCTCCGTTAAGGGTAAAGACAAATCCAGATGTAGACTTTCTATCATCGGGATCCTTGGAAATCGGAGTCTGTATACCCATTAACCTGCAGTTCGTTTCCTCCATAAATATTAACTTATCCTTAGTACCTTTAAGATACTTTAGGATATGTTTAATGGCCATCAAATGGTCATTTCCTGGATTGGACTGATATCTGCTAGTTACGCTAACAACGAAACTGATATCAGGCCTCGTACATAACATGGCATACATTATGCTACCCAAACACGAAACATAAGGTTGGTTAGACATTCTAACCTTCTCATCTTTTGTTTGTGGACATATCTTCTTAGAAAGATGTATCCCATGTCTGAACGGTATGTTTGCTGTCTTACAGTTACCAAAACTATACCATTCCAAGATCTTATCTACTACGTTGATTGGGATAACCCAATCAGCCTCATTTGTCTATCTCTATAGAGTTTTATCCCTAAAAATAGGAAGCTTCTCCCAGGTCTTTCATGGAGAAATTCTTACAGAGGTACGCTTTCACGCTTTGCAACATACCTAAATCATTCCCAATGATTAGGATGTCATCAACATATAGGACTAAAAATACGACCATTGCTCCCATGCTCCCACTGGCCTTCTGATACACACAGGATTCTTCCGAATTCTTGAGAAAACTAGACGATCTAATAATCTCATCGAATCGAAGATTCCAACTTCGTGAAGCTTGTTTAAGTCCATAAATGGACTTCTTAAGCTTACATACCATACCCGAGGTTTCGCTAGACGCGAAACCTTCCGGCTGTACCATATAGATTTCTTCATCAAGAAATCCATTTAGAAAAGCCGTTTTGACATCCATTTGCCAATCTCGTAGTCATGATACGCAGCTATAGAAAGCAAAATCCGGATAGACTTAAGCATTGCAACGGGTGAAAAAGTATCATCGTAGTCGACGCAGGTCGCTGCGTGTACCTTTTGCTACCAGTCGGGCCTTGTAAGTTTCAACCTTACCGTCAGGCCCGCGCTTCCTCTTGTAAACCCATTTACAACCGATAGGAACAATTCCTTCGGAAGCGGAATCAAGTCCCAACTTGATTTTCATGCATTGAGTCTATCTCGGATTTCATGGCACTTTGCCATTTCACTCACGGAGTCGATGTCCAACATCGATTCTCTATAGGTGAAAAGATATGTCTCTTCAACTAGGAGAACATCCAGACTCTTTTCTTGTATCAAATACAAGCGTTCAGGAGGTCTAGATACCATTTCCGACCTATGAAGTGTGTGTGTTGAAGGTCCTTCATCTACTTGAACTTCAGGTTCCTCCGTTGGTTCGTTGTTTTCAGGTTGGACTTCATCAAGCTCAACCTGTCTATGATTACCACATTCTGACAAAAATTCTACTTCTAGAAATTTTGCGAAGCGAGCTTGAACACATTTCGATGCTCGGTATCATAGAACAATATCCCCTCGTATTCGAAGGATATCCAACAAACCTAAACTTTTGACCTCGAGGCGAAAGCTTATCTTGCTGAGTCACCCTGACATAGGCAGGACAACCCCAAACCTTAATATAATTAAGATTGGTCTCCTACCAACCATATCTGATACGGTGTCGTAGGAACAGCATTTGAAGGAATCTTATTCAAAAGATGTTCGGCTGTTAAGATAGAGTAACCCCATAAGTAATAGGGCAAATCTGTGAAACTCAACATCGATCGGACCATATCCAATAAAGTCCGATTTCTCCTTCAGATACACCATTGTGCTGTGGTGTAGTGGAGGAGTATATTGAGCGAGAATCCCATTCTCCTTCATATAATCCATGAACTCACCACTCATATATTCGCCACCTCCTATCGATCTGATCGAAGGCATTTAATATATTTACCAGTTTGTTTTTCTACTTCATTTCGGAACTCTTTGAACTTTTCAAAGGTTTCCAATTTATGTCGCATCAATACACATAACCGTACCATGACAAATCATCGGTAAAGGTAACGAAGTATGAATAACCACTGTGAGCAGTTTGACTTAGTGGACCACATACATCAGAATGTACGAGTTCCAGTAAGTTAGTGGCGCGGTGTCCAACACCAGAAAATGGGGCTTTGGTCATCTTACTCTGAATACAGGATTCACAAGTTGGATAGGATTCAATGGTAAGATCTGATATCAAACCATTCCTAACCAATTGGGTAAGGCGTTTAACGCCAATGTGACCAAGTCTCATATGCCAAAGTTCAGTATTATTAATTACAGGTAAACTACGTTTATTAACTCCAGTATTTAATATATCTTTTGAAGTTTGCAATGTATAATGACCATGCTGGTTTGGACAACAAAGGATCTGAATATTATTTTTATCATATAAATACAAAGAACTATTTCTTAATATTAATACAAAAGCCTTCTGTATCAATACAAAAGTGATATAATATTCGACCCATCCCGGTACAAAATGCAGTCATATAACAAAAGTGTCTCCATTCGGCAATGAATCTCGCATACTCCACTGCAACTGCATCCAAAGAGTCTCCACTCCCGAATCGTAACTGCATCTCTCCAGGCTTCAGTTTCCTACTTTCCTCAGCACCTGCAACGAATTGCAAATGTGAATGGGACAAGCAGAATCTAAAATCCAGCTGGATGTAACGGCTTCACAAGCCAAAGATAAATCAATAACTGGAAAAATAAAAGTACCTGATGTAGAAGCTCTGTCTCTCCTAAGCTGGGCAATGTAATCAGGACAGTTCCTTTCCAAGTGCCCGACTTTGCCGCAGTGGTGGCATTTGTCTTCAGAAGCCCTTTTGGGCTTTGCAATCTTCGCCTGTCGTTGAGGACCAAAAGCCTTCTTCTTCTTCTTGCTTTCTTGTTCTTTCCCTTGGACCATCTTGGGAAGAAGCCGAAAGAGAAGTAGTTCTAGGAGGGCGAGTCGGTACTCCTTCTTAAGGTCCTCTTCTGCCATGAGCAACATCCTATGTAGCTCCTGGTAGGTACAGACAGTCCCGTGCATGTTGAAGTACATCACGAACTGGCGAAATGAAGCTGGTAGTGAACCAAGAATGACACTCCTACCCAGAATGTCATTCAAGATGAGATTATGTTGCCTCAATTGATCGATCAAATCGATCATCTGAAGAACATGTGGGCTAACACTTTGCCCATCATCCAGACGCGCATGGAACAGTTCCATGGCGACTTTGTGAACAATCACTTGTTCTTGGTTCTCAAACGATTTCTCAATCGCGTCATCATACTATAGGAATCTAGCATACCATAGTACTGTTGTTGAGTTTCGGAGACAGTGAACTAAGGATGTATGATTTAACCCTTAATCATCATCCTTCCAAGTTTCAAAAACTTGGCGTTCCTCCTCCGAAGCATCCGCACCCACTGCAAGGGGCAACGGACCCTCAAGAACATAACCCAGCTTTTCGGAATCGAGGACAATCCTCAATCCAATTCCCAGTCTGCAAGTTCTCAGTACCTTTCAGTTTGTTCGCATCAAGCATACGCGCAAACTGATTTGTGGATTGTGACGCATCGCCAATCTATCATATAGATCACGAAAACGGTTAGCATAAATAAAGCAGTTTCATATAATTCAAAAGCATAAACTAGATCATGGATTTTTAATCTAATATGCCCCTCCCACTAAATCATGCAATACTGTAATCCCAAAACAGAATACAAATTTTAATAATTAAATTAAATACTAATAGTGAAAAGTGGATCCAGTGAATATATTTCGGCTCACAGCAGGCAACGGTCTCGCCTACGTATATTCATCAGGTAGACAACTCATTTGTCAATCATTCACTAATGACTCCTAAGTATCCGTCCTGGCCGTTTCTCGTTGTCGCTGCGAAGGCAGGCCCACAAGGAGACGTACCAGGTTAAACTTGTCAATGATAAACTCAAGTTACTTACGTAATCCTGACAGCTAGGGCATGTTCAGAATTCCGCTTTTACTTGAATTTACCTAGTATCTGATATACATCCGGTATAATAAATCTTATCGGCTACATCCTCACAGCAGAGGCACGGTCTCGGATGTAGTCACAAAGAAGTATTCATAAACCGTATTGACAAGACGGACCATATAACATGCATCAAATACATAATACATTCAAACCTTATTAATTAGGAATTTTCCGCTAAGTGTCATACACCCTAAATCTAACCAATTTAGATCCTAATAAGCATGCATAAAGTCAAGAAAAAATGATTAAACATTGATTCAATGAAGGCTAATCATATTAGGTGGCCTAGAATCAGACTTGCTCTGATACATTTTGTAGGGGTTTTAGGGGGTGAATCCGGTAACGCAGCGGAAGCGGTGGAAAATCGAATTTTCCGATTTCAAAACTTTTTCTTGGATTAATTAAATAAACATATTTATTTAACATTCCAATAATCAAATTATGAAAATAAATTCAATAAATCATATTTAGTGAATTTACCGAAATACCCTTACTTTTACTTTGTATTTTTGTCTATTTTAGTCCGAAATTGATCAAATAATTTGAATGATTCTAAATCATTTATAAGATGAACTTATGATGTTCAAAACATCAAAACACCAAAAGCACCAAAATCCCCAAATTCTTTTCCAAAGCCGAGAGCCCCTCCAAGGAGAACATTTGTGCACTTTGTCATTTCATGCATCAAAACACATCAAGATGCAATCCAATGAACATAAACTTTATATGCATCATATACACACACAAATATACAACATATATGAAAAGCCCCAAATTTGGAATTGGTCATGAACCCTAATTTTTCAATTTCCACAAATTGGACAAATTAGACCAAATAATTAATCAATTACTTACTTCAATCATCATTCTTCCATTCAATCCAAGTCTCAACACAATGATACAACTCAAGATAAAATCTAGGTCATTTAAGAGTAGGTCAATAACTCTAGATTAACAACATGGTTTCCAAAAACCTTAAAAGAAAGCTTACAACTACAATAGTCACAACCTTCCTTCACAATACATGCTCAACACTTTCAATAAAAATTCCATCATCTAAACACAAGAAATAAAGAAAATAATAACTTAAGAACATCACAAGATGCTGCTTAGATCCTAAGGAACAATTTCCTTTCTAATAGTAAGTTTGAAAAACTTACAAAATCCAAGCTTTTCTTTTGGTTTTCCTTTTCTCCTTCACTTGTTTCCTTGGTTTCTTTCAATGGAGTTTTATGAAAATGTATTAGGTTAGAAATAAAATGAAATGAAAACAATATATACTTGTGGCAAAATATTGCCTTGGCCGAATTTGGCTAAGCAATTACAAATACCAAATTCATTTCAATTTTATTTCACATAATTTGATCACTTGATTAAATATCCAAAAACACTTTATTAGATATTTATAACTTGTCAACAAAGGCAACTAATCATTTAAATCAAATATCCAAAGTTAAGATATTTATATTTATTAATTTAATCATTTACAATTAAATAATTAATTAATTAATTAAATACAAATATATTAAATATATGTATAATATTTACATTAAATATTAAAAACATATATTCATTAGGATATAAGTCAAATAACTCATTTTGACTATTAATTAATGTGTATTTAAATTAATCAAGTATTAAATGTAAATACACAATAATTAGGCAAATGACTATCTAGTCCCTTTAGCACGTATCTTGCGTTTAACCTTTAAACGACTTTATAAATAATCAATATTATTTATTAATGTTGCTCTAGTGCTCTACGAGTATGTTTCATTATTGAGACTCTCTAGATTCAGGTATATCCGTCACGAAATCTAATTTCGTGTCCATAATCTATCCACCCATAGATTATGACGATCACGGATAATCTCGCTGAACCATACAGGTCGAGGTCATGGCAAATGTATAATTCCTCCGTCATAGGTATCCGGATAAATCCCAGAGATATAGATGTAAAACGTCAAATCTCTATCGGGATTATCCAGTCGACTATTCTATTAGCAATCTCAAAAGAATGTTTAGAACTAGCTTCTAAACTTTACCACGGGCCCATGGTTTTATCTGATTGCGAATCATATGGACTACCTATGCTCTGGTACACAGAACTGACGGATCCTATCTTGATACACATAGGACACCCTGGGGATCTATCTACACCCAACGAACAGGCGGATGTCTGATCTAAATAGATCGGTGACGTGACTGCCGTCTAAGTGTAGAAGATGTCTCATGTGCCCACAATGGCATCTCAAGTCTAAGAATCACAAGTGCTACTCAACCCAATAAGATTCTTATTGACGCTGGTGTACCATCCATTAAGAATCTTCGGTGAGTCGTTCAGTGTTTATCCGTTATAAACACCTACACGTCTATACTAGTCTCCAAGACTTATGGTTCATTGAGAAACCATTGGATTCATATATTCCTGTATACGACATGTACCGGTGTCAACGGGTTTACTATACTGACCAAGTAGTGTAAACCTTGACCAGGAACTGTCTGAGAATGACAACGTCATGATACTTCTCAATGTCCGTTGCGACACTTTTGCAACTGTATCATGACTAATCATTCTAGGGTCATTACGTCTTTACCATATAGAAAGATAGATTATATTATAGAAACTGCATATATTATTCATAATAATAATATTTTACAGAAGTATTCAACAGAAATACAACCGGGAATTGGCGCTCTGAGCACCAACCCCAACATACTCTTGGTTCATAATGAACCGTCCCAACTTTCGGGTAGAGACTATAAGATCAAATCTTTAGTAGTCTCGGCCACGTAGGTAATGCCCAGCTACCTAGCTGATCGATGTCAACATCATCTGCGACACCTAGTGCTCGACAGATATACCCTCTAACATACGCGAGCGAAAGAGCTTCTTTTGCAATTAGTACTTGTAAGATCTAAGAATATATCTATGAAGATCCTTCAATTTCAACATCATGGTTTAAGGATCTAATCCTTAATTCTGACGAAGAAATTAAGGAGTTATTGCGGTAAGCATAACGGATTGAGCACTAAAGTTTTCATCACGATGAGTCTTCCAAAGCTCATGCTTTACTATTTGCTCAACTCCGGGATCAGGCCCGGGAGGTTTCTCTATCAAATAGAATAACTTCTCAGTTCCCGGGACTATCCTGAGGTTCTATTCCCATTCTGAAAATTAAAGCCATTTAAAGACATTTTCACCTAGGATTATGTTCTAAACGCTAATCTCTCAGTTCATCTTGATTGCTATAGTCCAACTATCCAATCAACGATTTCGTGTACAATTGAATATAATGATTACTATAGTCTAACTATATAATCAACTACAATTGATTCGGTTAAATTCAAATGTATTGTTTACTATAATCCAATTATATAATCAACTACAATTGACATAGTTTGAATACAGTCCAACTGCTTAATTTAAAACAACAATTAAATATTAGTCCAACTAATATATATATTTAAATAATGACGAAAAATGAAATGAGCGCATATTGGCAAGTATCTAAACGAAATTGCAAATTTAATACTTGCCTCCCACTATTTTTCGGCGACCCTCTAACCCTCTGTGGAGTACTCGGGAACCTAGTTTCCTAGTGGGCTAGGATCCCGTTAAATAACACACAATCTTGACTTTGGCCAACAATTGTATGAAACTTAACTAGGTAGATCTCTAAGATCAATTGGATCTCATCCAATTCCTAGATCCAGTAGGTGGACATCCAAGTCCGAAACATATATCCAATATATTCCCTAACCTTTTCCTCTGAATCAACTGAGCCTTGACTTTGGCACAACAAGCTTAATGATTCCAGTTAAGCGGGACCCATTGACTTTGGAAAGCTTTGTAATCGATGTCGATGGAGAAGAAATGATGTTGACTTTGGCCCACAAATCACAACTTGGACAAGACATGCGATATGGAACAAAGTCTTCATGATTCAAACACATCCGCGATGGAAAAATGTCTTGACTTTGGCCAACAAACTAGTGCCAATCTTGGATCTTGAGAATGAATCATTCAATGGAAGGAAAACGCTTAATATTTATTGAGGGTTTTTCACGTAATTGACAACCAATTAATTATCTTTGATTAGGTCTCATCATACACCCTTAAGCATGCATTCTAAAAGCATAATAAGGCGCAATAAATAAATTAATGATGATATACAGATGGATATCTCACAAATTGTTCCTAGAACAAATCACTCACTTTCCTCTCCCGGCTAACACTATTCTTACTTCTACCCAATTACATAACACTTCTAAAGAAACCTCATTTACATTGAGGGAAATAGGTGAGAAGAGAATTACAAAGAATCGAGAGATAAAGGCTGGACACGCAGGTCCAATTTATTAAATTCTAATTTATTACAACAATTTCCAAAATTACCCTCACCCATCTAATATCCATCCGATATACATTATTCATACATCGGATCCATGTATTCACACAAAGCATGTTATCAATCAATCTAATCCAATTAATTAATCTTTAATTAATGACCATCCAATGTTCAAACAACGATTTGATTTGCGCGAGTCCAACTCGTTTAAGAATAAGTACTCAAAGTACAAATTCTTGAATTATATCGAACTACAATTTAAATCTAATTTAATTTGTATTCAATACTAATTCTATATTTAATTCCAAATTAAATAATTTTAATTTTATGTGCCTTTGCGACTTAGATTCTAAATATAATCTTAATGGGTCTCAAAGCCCAATTAACATCCAATGTCAATTTTAATTAAAGTCCAATGGGCTTTTAATTAATTCATAAGGCATAGACTTTGGCAACCAAAGCCCAATTAAGGAATCACCATTTGCCATAAAATTAATTTTGGCCCATTAGGCCCAATTAATTATTTAAAGGCTCATTTATTATATTTGGACTTTATGGAAATGGTTTTAGGCCCAATTGGATCCAACCAATTATCCTAAACCAAACTTGGCCCAACCAAGCCCATTAAGCCCAAATACAAAACATTTTTAGCCCAATTCCAAATTAAGCCTAATTAATTTAATCACAATATTCCAAATATCACAATTATTTAATTAAAGTGTATTAGCCATAATTAATTAGTTAAATTAAATTAATTTTCCAAAAACACCAATTATACTAATTAATCATGCTTTAATTTAATCAATACATGTCCAACATTATTGAAGCAAAATCAATCCCAACAAGCTTCTATAAGCTCACGGCAATAATTGACTTTTATATCCGATTTGATTTCAATCCAATAAAATCACAAATCTATATATCCAAACATTCTAAACACATCCAATGGCTTAAAATGAAATCACCATGACCTACAAGGGTCCTTATGTATTCGGCCACCAGCCAACATTTTTGGGGAAAATTAATCCAATTAATTTTTCATCAAATTGATCATACATAACTCTAAGTTATCAATATGTAAGCATACTCAAACAAACAATTTGATCAAATCATGCTCAAATAAAAAATACCCAAATTCAAGATTAAAACCCTAAAATATTTCATGCTTAATTTAGGCTCTGCCATTGTTGGGTTCTCTAAGAACAATAACCAAGATCTTTAAGCATAAAATATGTTAATACGCAAAGTAAAGTAGCGGAAAATACTCACTTTGATCGGCTAAGGATGTGTAGACAACAAAAATTTTGCCTCCAATGAAGTTGCTTCAAGCTCATCTCTTTGATGTATGTTGAGCTTCCAAGCTTGATTTTTGAATTCCAAACTCATGGGAAAGGTTTCCCTATCACCTTTGTATGATTCTTTAAGTGCTAGCTTATGAAGAAATTGCAACAAAATCTTCCCTTGGTGTTCTTGTAGTTCTCGGCAATTGAGAGAAAAAAAGAGGGAGAGTCACGGTTTTTCCTTGGGAGAGAGAGATGAGTTTTTCAATTTTTTGAGTTGTGTTATTTGATTTCCAAAATAAAAAATTATGATATACCAAATCCAAGATTTGGTATTAGTCATTCAAAAAAATGAATAAACAATTACAAAGTGTGTAGAGATTGGTTGGAGTAAAAAACAAGTAAGCTTAGATTTACACTCCAATTCAACCACTTCCATCACAAGTCAAAGTGATGATGTAAGTCAAGTGGGTCCCACCACTTGTAAATTCCAAATTTACGTCGAACAATCTCAACGCGCAACTTCGCTCGGCTCGGGTTCGTTAATTCAAATTAACGAATTTTTCGTTGTGACTTAATTAAATCAAATTTAATTAAATAATTATGCCTAGTAAAATTACTATAAAGTCGCTCGCGAATTAATTCTAAATTAATTCGTTCGCCCGAATTAAAATCCAATTTTATTCCGTTATGAAATCTAATTTCATTTAATATATCTCGAATATATTATTTTATCGATTAATTCCGAATTAATCGTTCTCTCTCTTCTAGTTGAATTTTATCCCAGATAAATTCTCGCCGTAATTAATCATAGATTAATTTTCTCTCTCTTCTAATTAATCCCAGATTAATTATGTTCGAGTCATACGTCATCGGTGAATCTTCGGGAAACGACCCATGAGATCCCTGGATATGTTGGCAGTATATCCGGTCATCGGAATATCCGAATACGTGCGTACCTAGTACCACGTTCTTACAAATTTACAAAACATGGTTGGCTTCTAGCAAAACACCGTGCCTACCCAATTCTCCAGAAATATTCTTTTAAGGAATATGTAATCTATGTCAGACATAGTATACGTAGTATTGCGTATTACGATCCAGTATCAAATGTCACATGCTAGGCCTGAGGCTAGAATTGTGTCTGCCCCGTACGAAGCACATATCGGATCTCTGGTAACTAGTCTCTATAATCGGATAAACATGACCTAGTGTAGGCACTGCATTTTTGCATATAGTCCCGATGATGAGTCTCATATGGAGGCACTACCTCTTTAAGTTGTGGAAGTCGCGGGAAACAGACGTCGGAAGGGAAAAGTCAGAAATTGACACCTTGTTGGATTTAATTCACTTGCCTAGCTTTGGGTTTTGCTCGTTGAACCTCTGTTTTAACTGTTAGCCTTGGCCCACCCCCCCACAAGCCACACACCAAGCCCATACACCAAGCCACACGCCAAGCCCACTAAAAAAACACCAAAGTCACGCCCAAACCACCAAACTCACGCCCAAACACATTCAAAATAACAATTAACACATTAAACACATGTTAAAATCAAAACAATCACCTTCCCAAATTAAAGAAATCAAATTAAATCATATTCCTAATTAAAAGAGATCAAATCAAATCAAACCAAACCGCATCCCTAATTAAATAGATTTTTCCTTATAGCACACTAATAAAAGATATCTCCATAATTGCACAATATTCCTTCCCTTCTTATACAAGGATAACCCCAACCCTTACCTATAAAAAGAAGCACAATATTATATCTCATACATCGCACGCATCTCATGCATACACGCATCATGTTAACCTTTGTGTCTTAAAAGCCATCATAGATATTCGTTGGGTTAGAGAAGAAAAAAAAGATTTGTCAAAAAGAGTTTAGCAAACATGGATATCGGGAAAAGGAAACCGAGGAACAGAAAATTGTACGGCAAGGATAGAAAGACCTTGATGGGCCTAAAAAAAGGATGAGAAAAGAAAAAAAGAAAAAAAAAAAAAAGGAAAAAAAAATAAAAAAAAAAGAGGAAAAAAAAAATTGTTTATTTTTTAGTCCTTAATAGTTAGGCATAAGTCCAATGATGAAATTGATTGCTTTAGGGTGAAATCCTAGAAACGATAAACTCTTGATGTGCTTTTATCTGATACTTTGAGTGATTGATCTATGTTAGACTCGTAAGCACTTCACTATAGGTTCTTAGCGGTGAAAACCTGAGTAGTTGGCAAGGTGACTAGTTGAAGAAATTGTAGGTCGGTGAATGACCGTTTTCTTAGATGTCTATCCTGACTTGCTTGTGTTATGATGTGTGGTATGGTTGAAAATAAAAGAAAAGTCTTTAAAGAAAAAATATAAACCACCTATAACCGATAAGCGTGAAGCTACCCATAGGCGAGTATTAGGACCACCATAGGGAGAAATTCTACCTTAAAGGGTAGGTGTGTTGCAAAAAAAAAAAGAAAAAAAAAAAAAAAAAAAAAAAAAGAAAAAAAAAAGAAAGTTCAAAATGAAAAGAAAGAAAAGAAAGAGACAAAAGAAAAAAAGAAGAAAACCATATTATGTTGAGTACGAGGAAGTAATCACAGAGTATGATCAAGACATCCAAGTTGGTTAGACCCACTGATCCAATTCTCTGAGATAAAACCATCGAGTTGACTTACTCAAGGATTAAGCTGCAAAAGAGCCTTGGCACAGACACACTAGGAGTCTAGTTCAGATCACTCATTCAGACGATCAGATTTGGGTGTATTAAGTACTTTGAAGGTTCTCTGGTTTCGACACGAAGCATCTGTTGAGGACGAAAATATGTTTAGCTATCAGGATTATCTCGTGAGAGGCAATACAGAATGTTGATATGCAACATCACATCAGGAGATCTACTTTGACCTAGTGCAAGCAACAAAGAGCAGAAAGCTAAACCAAGACTGGGGGCGACCAGTCTACCATCTCGCAAATGAGGGACATAACAGGAACTTGAGCTATGAGACAAAAGAAATCTAAGCAATCACCAGAAGGGAATTGACAGAAAGAAACTGTAAACAGACCCAGGGGACGACCAAAGACAGTTAGACAAAGGACACCAATGAGCAAGGAAGACCTAACCCATCGGAATAGGAAACACATCAATACATACACGTCACATGCACACAATTTTTTGTTTTGTTTTGTTCGCATGTTTTGAAGAAAAGGAAAAATCAGCAAAGACAATCAACACGGATAGGGAACAAAGCCCAGGAGAATAAAGCCCTATCTTAACACAGTTCGGGAACAAAGCCCATGGGAACAAAGCCCACAATCTACACAATTCAGGAACAAAGCCCACTCTCAACACAGTTCGGGAATAAAGCCCAGGGGAATAAAGCCATCTCTCGACACAGTTCGGGAACAAAGCCCATATTCAATACAGTTTGGGAAGAAAGCCCAAAGGTCAAAGCATCTCAGGATAACAAGTAAGTTAAGAAACAGCTGGCAAGCCAGGTAAGTAAAAATGCATTGCATAACTTTGATAGGATTGTCATTGTCACACACTGCACAAGTCCCATCAAAGTGGTGGCGGCGACTGTAGGCACTGCATTTTTGCATATAAGTCTCGATGATGAGTCTCACATGGAGGCACTACCTCTTTAAGTTATGGAAGTCGCGGGAAACGGACGTCGGAAGGGAAAAGTCAGAAATCGACACCTTGTTGGATTTAATTCGCTTGCCTAGCTTTGGGTTTGCTCGCTGAACCTCTGTTTTAACTGTTAGCTTTGGCCCAAAACCCCCCACAAGCCACACACCAAGCCCACATACACCAAGCCACACACCAAGCCCACTAAAAAAACACCAAAGTCATGCCCAAACCACCAAACTCACGCCCAAACACATTCAAAATAACAATTAACACATTAAACACATGTTAAATTCAAAATAAATCACCTTCCCAAATAAAGAGATCAAATCAAATCAAATCAAATCATATTCCTAATTAAAAGAGATCAAATCAAATCAAACAAAATCACATCCCTAATTAAATAGATTTTTCCTTATAACACACTAATTAGAAGATATCCTCATAATTGCACAATATTCCTTCCCTTCTCATACAAGAATAACCCCAACCCTTGCCTATAAAAAGAAGCACAATCCCACTTCTTCAACCCATAGGAATTCACGCCCAAGCTCTCCTAAAAACACCCTCCATTACCGTAACAAGCCACCTCCAAAAACCCCCTCCATTGCCGAACAAACAACCCTCCAGCAAGCCCCCTCCATTGCCGAGAAAACAATTCCCAAAGTGCCCTCCATATTACCGTAAAACAACCTCTGAAACACCCTTATTGACCACCGAAATAGTCCCAAAATCCACCCTTATACCACCAAAATTCTACCCATAAACAGCCACGTATACCACCGAAATTCTGCCCCAAAACATCTCCCATTCACGCCTAAACAGTCCCCTAACTGCACCCTTAAACCATAAAAAACTGCACTTTAAAATACCCTTAAATCACAAAAAAAAAAAAAAACTGCACTTTAAAATAACAGCAAAAATAGTAAAAACAGCAGAAATAGTAGCCCAAAACAGAGGAAACAGCAGCCCAAAACAGCGAGGCAACAGAGGAAAACAATGAACCAGTGAACCAGAGGAGTTGCGGAGCATTAACCCTTCCGACGGTCGCATAACGCACTTCCAAGAGACGACTTAAGAGGTTAGACCAGATGACACCCTTTTTATTTATTCCCGTTCTTTTGTTATTATTTCTTCGCATGTGTATTGTGGATTCATGAATGTTGTGGCCATGGGATGAATGAAATATGTGTTATCTCTTGTGGTATATCGGATGGAAACCCAGACGTAAATTTCGTAGCCAAATCCGAATGGACGGTAATACGGTCTGTACTTGGGAAACAACTCCACGTACCACTTGAGAGACACACATATTTCGTTTCATCCAATTTCATGTTTATTCTTGATTTAATCGTTTAGTATGTTATTTTCCTTTATGCGTGATTTAGTTGTTTAGTATGTTCTTTTTTATGCATGATTTAGGTATTTATGTGATTTTATGCATGATTTAGGTGTTTATGTGAGTAGAGGTATCATTTTTTGTGATTATGTTCGAACGCGTTATCAAACGCTACTCGGACGCGTACATCTGTTTACCGTTCGAACGCGTTATCAAACGCTACTCGAACGCATGCATTCTGTTTATCGTTCGAACGCGTTTACGAACACTACACGAACGCGCACGCACTGGATAGATCCATTCATCATGTTTTATGCATGTTTGTTTCCTTAGTTATTTCTTTCCCCATCATATTCTTAGTTAGCTCTTTTAATATTTATGTTTTTACCGTTATTGTTTATTTATCTTTCCGCATTTATTTACTTAATATGTTCATGAAATTGTGTTTGTATGCATGCAAACTTAGATATAGGTAGTATGCAAACTTAGATGTAGGTTGTTGTTGCGTAAACTTGGTTAGATTATTGCACAAATCCATTCATTACAAGTGGCATAAGTAAGGGACCATTCCGAACCCAACGGTTGAGGTCTTCCCTTGCGAGGGGTGAGTGCGGCCTTAAATCATTTTCCCAGTTCACACTGGATGGCAACTCCATTTTATTTCTCCGGTTTAGCTCCCTCGTGGGCTATTCCGTACTCCTGAATAGGCTGCGAGCCTAGAACAGCGTCGCCGATTTCTGTGTCCTACACCTAGTCATATTATCCCGATTACTGCAGTACTTAAGAGTACTAGTTCCGTATCCTACGTGACCATCATCTCCATATGACTAAAGTGATACTTCCATCTTGACATCACACCCAATACACTACGATTCTCAGTATACCCAGAAGCGGCGTACACAGAACCTGTTAAAGCCCCGGATGACCAAAACCAAAGTATATTGATTGTCGCAAGTATTAGCGATGCAAGTCTCAGGTTAAGACCAAATACACCTACCCTGATTCGGATTCCCATATACACATAGCCATACTACCAATGGAATTTCGAGGGGTCTATCCAGAGTGAAGCTGTTTCCGTACCATCGATAAACAGAACCTCTTATTACACTTGCATGAGTATCCAATACCCAAATATATGAGAACTATACTGTTATACTTCCATAACATGCACAAGTGTAATACTAGTCTATTTTGCATTATCGATGTCCAATCTCGATAATACTACGACTAGAGATATTTAATGATTAACCCTTAGTGGATTAATACTATCTCATATCTTATTAATCTGGTACTAATCATATGGACTTTTATCATTTATATATCCCGATAATCCAATTACAAATGATAAAAGAGCAATTTCCTTTATCACATAGTTAATGTGTATAACAACACCATGTTCTGTACAAATAGTGATGTTATGGGTCATAATTGTCCAACACCAAGCTCTTAAACTAAGATCTATGGGTATCTATCATCCTTAGTCCTGAACTAGGATCTAGGGGAGTTACATATCACCGTCCCTCCAGTCCTCTACATGTGCACATGTGTTATCCGTCAATTCCATATCTGAATCAAGTTACATACTGAGGTGGGTTTTTTCCCCATGCCTCAAAACATAAAACTCATGTTTTGAAAATATTTCTTTTCTAAACCATTTCTCAAAACATACTAAATAAAATACAACTGACAATAAAATTGGCTAATGTCATATTAGCGAAAAGTAAGTCTGATATGTACAACAACATCATGAAAATCAATTTAAAAGAAAGTGTCCAGTCACTGATTGGAATCTGGTTGGTGCTATACCGTTTTGTCGAAGGAAATTATAATTCCTGCAATAGTTTATAAGAGATAACTTGGTTAGACTATAAACCATGAGATAAGTTTCGGAACTAGGCTAAACTTCTTAATTCAAGTACGTGATATCGTCACTTGGTATATCATGCTTGTAATAAGATGTAATGTATGCATGCAAACTGATATGAGACCTTAAGGGTGGTCTCTAACACGCTACGGTGGAACTGAGATGGTTTAAAACAGTTTTAGGGAAATTTTGGTCTTCGCGTCGCAACGCAAGGCATTACGCGTCGCGACGCGCTTGATCCCAGAAATGAATTGCCTGAAATTTCCAGTGCGCATCGCGACGCAAGTCTTTGTGCATTGCGACGCGTACAATCCAGTAGCCATTCTGCAAAAATCTCCAGTTTGCGTCACGATGTGAGCCTAAATTCCAGGATTCTAACTTGCTTTCTAAGGCCTATCTTGCCCCAAATACATCACCAACATCTCTATATCAAAATCATCACATAAACAATTCCATTAGACTTCAATTCCACATATTCCATGCCAAGTTAACATACTCAATAATTCTTTAATCTCTTTGTTCTAATTCTAGCTCAACACTTAGAGTTTTCAAATATGGGATAATTCTCAATACAATCAATTTTCATGCTCATTTCCTCACTAAATGCAATCCCTAGTATGCCATTAACATCAACATGTCTTCATATCATCAAGATTTCATAATTTCAAATTTGGGTCAAAGTTCCATTACCTTATATTTCTTGATTTCCTTCACTTCTCAAGCTTCCCATGGTGGCTTATCTTCTTCTTGTTTGGGGAATGGGTATTTGGCACTTGCTTCCTCTTCCTTCTTTCCTCTTTCTCATTCTTTCTCCATCTTCTTCATTTTCTCCTCATCTCACGTTTTTCTTTCTTTCTTCCAATGTTGAAGATTAATGAATAGTTCTCCTTTTATATAGTAGGGCCAATTTGACTAATTGGCAATGTTTTGGTTTAAAGAAAATTAGAAATTTTTAGAGAAGTGTGGAATTCTCTAGATGGGCCTCGAGTTACTATTCATATGAATTTGGATCTGCTTTTTTATCTCATTTTTGGTTCAAATTTGGAAAAATGTTCAACGTAAAAGTTGTAGGTCTCGATCTTAGCTATCTGACGATATAAAATTCATAATAATCGGACTTCGTATGAGAATTTTATGGCCCAATTTTCATAGAATGTCCGGAATAGAACATCATAGAATTTCGTATAGGAATTTCGAAGAATTTATCGTTTCTTCCCAAAGTCGTTCCGTGAGTGTATTTGTGTCCTAACATAATTTATATTATGTTACCTTCATCTCGTAATACCACGGTACTACAATGTAACAATAGTATAGACTATCGGTCGTTACAGCTTTAAGCTTAAAAAGTCAATTTATGGACTCAAACATGCTTCGTGAAGTTAGAAGCTTCGATTTGATGAGGTGATCAGAATTTCTGATTTTCTCAAGAATAAATAAGAGCCATGTGTTTATATGAAGATCGATGGGAGTATGGCTGTATTTTTGGTGCTATATGTGAATGATATTTTTGACACGTTCAAAAAATAATTCTTTACTCCCAAGTATAAGAGTGTCAAAGTAATAATATAACCCGGTAAGTCTGGGGTCAATCCACAAAGAATAAATTTAATAAGATAAAATAATAATTCAACTAATAAAATAAAAATAATAAAATAAAATACTGTGGTTGAAGGATCCACTCTTGATATTTCAAATATAAAATAATTTTTACCTTTTATAAAATATAAATTATAATTATTTTCTCAATCAATTTATTTCATAATTATCATGTATTAATTATGCCAACACATGTGATCTGTCATGTCGATAATTAGTCTTACCAAGGTACTAAATATGCCAAAACCTATAAAAAATAGCATAAAAGCGGTGATATCATTTGTCTATAACAAATCCAGTTAGGTACTCAATTATGTCAAATATATAAAACCAGTCATATATTGGTGATAAAATTTGTAAATAACTAATCCAGATCTTTGATAGTCCACTCTCTCTCTTTTATAAGATTCAAGTGTTATTTGTGCCAATCGGGGACTGTCTACAAAGTCAATGATCCTCAATAAATTAGAAAGAGTATGAATTTTATTTGAGAAATTATCACAATTATAAAAGAAAAAATATATAAAAAATATATATATATATTCATACCAAGAATTTCACCATTTACCCTAACATATTACAAATTTATAAAATAAGATATAAATAAAAACACCCATGATTTTATTAATAAAAGAAAAGGAAATTACAAAAGAAAAAAATAAAATAAAACACATAAGATACTTACCTCAAATCTCCCGAAAGAGGAAAATGAAATAACACCCGGACCGGAGGGAAACTCTCCATCTTCTCCCCCTTGAAGTGTTGAGCGTCTCCTTTATATAAGGAGCTTCGACAGTGCATTTAAATTTTCAAATGCAATGCATTTGAAAATTCAAATACATTATTGGATTACAGTAAAGTAAGCAATAATGCATTTATATTATCATTTTCTTTCCACCGAAAGGTGGAAAACAAATGAAAGTTTTTTTTATTAATATATTAATATTATATAAATATAATATATATATATATAAAATCTTGGTGGGACCTCCGGTATAATATATATAAAAGATTATATATATAAAATCTTGGTGAGTCCTCCAAAATATATTATATATATTATAACAATAATAATAATAATACAATACATGTGTAGCTAAATACAACATAAGCTCATTTTGTTGCAAATCTAAACACGGTGAATATTTTCAAAGTCCGATTTGAATCTAGCTGTCACGTTCTTTTTGGGTTTTCTGGGTCCTGGAATTCAGATTTCATATTCATTTTTCCTGTTGAGCTTCCGAAGAAGAATTTTACTTAACAATAAATAAAAATACACAATGAAAATATACAAAAAATAAATTTAATTGTTATTTCACAAATGTGCTAAATTGAGGGGATTAATGAAACTACAAGTGTAAAATGATTAATTTTTCTTTTAATAAATGTGTATTTTTTAGTGTTCATCAATTTTGACCATTGAGAATAATACAGGAATGATACAGGGTGTTAAAGCTTAAAAAGTCAATTTATGGACTCAAACAAGCTTCATGAAGTTGGAAGCTTCGATTCGATGAGGTAATTGAAGCTTTCATTCACTAAGGTAATCAGATTTTCTGATTTTTTCAAGAATGAATAAGAGTCATGTGTTTATAAGAAGGTCAGTGGGAGTATGACTGTATTTTTGGTGCTTTATGTGGATGATATTTTGACAATTGAGAATGATACTGGAACGATACAGGGCGTTAAGCTTAAAAAGTTAATTTATGGACTCAAACAAGCTTCGTGAAGTTGGAAGCTTCGATTTGATGAGTTAATCAGACTTTCTGATTTTCTCGAGAATGAATAAGAGTCATGTGTTTATAAGAAGATCAGTGGGAGTACGGCTATATTTTGGTGCTATATGTGGATGATATTTTGACCATTGAGAATGATAATGGAACGATACAGGGTGTTAAAGCTTAAAAAGTCAATTTACGGACTCAAACAAGCTTCGTGAAGTTGGAAACTTTGATTCGATGAGGTAATTTGACTTTTTGATTTTCTCAAGAACAAATAAGAGTAATGTGTTTATAAGAAGATCAGTGGGAGTATGATTGTATTTTTTATGCTCTATGTGGATGATATTTTGACCATTAAGAATGATACTGGAAAGATGCATATGAGAAAGCTTACCTCTGCAAGAACTTCTCCATGAAAGACTTGGGTGAAACTTCTTATATATTAGGCATAAAACTCTATATAGATAGAGAGAATAAACAAATTGAGAGAAATTATTGGAATTGGTGCTCGTCGTGTCAATTTTTATTGTATTTTCTTATAAATACAAGTGAATATATATTTTATTATGAATAAAAATAAGCAGTTTCATCAATATATTTTCATTTATATGTGGTAAAGACGTATAAGACCTCAAAATGATTAGTTAGGATATAGTTACAAAAATACCGTACTGACATTGAGTTATACCATAACAATACCATTCTTAAACTGTTCCTGACAAGGTTTACATTCTTGGTCAGTAAATAAACTCGTAGAAACCAGTTCACATCGCATATTGGACTCTAGGATTCCAGTGGTTTATCTCAATAAACAATGTGTCTCTGAAAACTTGTATAGATAAGTAGGTATTCATAGTGGATGAATTCTGAATAACTCACCAAAGATTCCTAATAGATGGTACACCAACGTCAATAGGATATTTTCAAAGTCGAGTAGCATATGTGGTGTTAGGGTTGGTGCTCGGAGTGCCAATCCGGATCGTATTTATGTCCGATTCATGAATACGAACAATTCCTTTTTCTATAATATTACTTATTTATGGTAATACTTCTTGCTTTTATATACATATTCGATCTAATTACGATTAGATTGAAACTAAATATGATTTAGTGATATGTATATATTAGACAAAGACCCGATAATATATTTTATAGTGCGCAGTTACAAAGTAGTTTGTAATTGACATTGGGAAGTGTCACTACTAGAAGTATATTATCAAATAAAGTTCCTGGTCAAGATTTACTAACACGTGTCGGTTAGTAAAATCCGCTGAGACCAGTACATGTCGTATATCGAGTCTTGGTCCAATGGTTTATCCCATTGAACCATGAGTCTTGGGAGACTCGTATAGACGTATAAGTGTTTATTTGATAAACATTGAACGACTCACCGAAGATTTCCTAATCAATGGTACACCAACGTCAATAGGAATCTTCTCGAGTCGAGTACAATAGTGGTCTTTCGACTTGAGATACCACTGTGGATATATAAGATATCCTCCACACTTTGATGCCAGTCACGTCTAGACTCGGTCGGCGATTCGGTTCGGTTTCGGTTCCACACGTTCGGTTCCGGTTCCATTCGATTTTTTTTTGCTTTATTGAAAATAAAAAATTGAGATTGATAAATCAATATAATTTAAAATTATGAATTTGAATTTATATAATACACTTACATTACATAATTACATTAAATTACAAATAAAATTCTTATCTAAAAAATAAAAAAAATTATTATATAAATTCAAACCGGTTCCAACCGGAACCTTACGGTGCCCTAACCGAACCGGTTAGGTTCTGGTTCGGTTTCGGAACCGGAACAGCCCGGTTCTAACCAGTTCGGTTCCGGTTCCGAACCGGAACCTTGGCCGGGTCTAGTCACGTCACCGATCTATTTAGATCAAACCTCCGCCTGTTCGCTGGGTGTGGACTGATGCTCATGATATCATGTGAGTATCAGATAGAATTCGTCAGTCCTGTGCACAAGGCATATGTATCTTGAACGTGTTTTCGATCTAGTAAATCCATGGTCATGGTATACTTCGGAAGCGATTTCCAAGTGTTATTTAGAGATCATAAATTTGAAAGTCGACTATATTATACCTTAGGGATTTGACGTTCTTATCTATATCCCCGGTATAATATTGATAGCTTGTGATGGAGAGATTATACTTATGCAATGACCTCGACTTGCATAGTTTAGCGAGATTATCTGTGGTTGTCATAATTTACGAGTGGGTGAATTATGGACACGAAATTTGATTTTGTGACGGATAAACCTAAACTTATAGAGTCCCACAATATGAAGTGTACTCGTTGAGCATTTGGACAATGCGTTATGAATAATACAGATTATTCATAATACTTCACCGGATTAAATGAGTTAATTCGAATCGTTTAATTGATTAAACGAAAATACATGCATTAGAGGATTTTGCTCAACTAATAATTAATATGTATACAAGATTTGATTTGATACATATTAATTAATTGTCAAATGAGATTTTGACACATGTCATTAATATATGTATTTTGTTATTTAGTGTAAATAAAAATACATATATAATAATAATTGTATTAATTAATTAATTAGATATTTAAATATTAAATATTTAAATAATTAAATAATATATATGTTTCATAATTGTTATGTAATATGGCTAATTATTATTGGTTAATGTGGCAAAGCTTTTAAAGTTGAAGTGTACATCCCTTAACATTTCAATCATATATATATATAATGAATTCACCAACTCGAGTTCTCATCGCATGGGTTACTTACTTGGCTTCGCGAGCACTCCAGGTTCTAGTCACATCTGTCAAAACAAATGACGAAATGTCATCAGAAACACGTCTTACGGAGTTTTCGACTAAACTACGATAAAATTCCGGATCTTTCTCAGATAACCAAATCAAGTCCGATTTCAACACTTTTAGTTTCAATATTCTTAAAACACCATTACAAACTATTCCAAGCCACTAGTGCACCTAAATTCTCGGTTTACGTGATTTTGGAAAATCTTCCGAAAATATTTCCGCAAATACTACGGAAGGATCCCGAACCCTCCGAACCTACCCAGATTTATCCAAACATGTTCGGAATATCATAAATAACTCATAACTAGGGGTGTGCACGGGTTGGATTAGGCGGGTAAATGCCAATATTTTTATCCAATCCGCCACTAGCAGGTTGGGAAAATTCCAATCCACCACTAACCCACCAAAGTCTAAATCCGGCGGATTGGTTACAAATTTTGGCGGTTTCAACTCAGGGGGTTAGGCAGGTTGGCATTAACAATTTTTTTTTTAATTATAACAAACTACAATTTGTTATTGATAATCTCAAAATATAACTAATGCACACAAAAAAACTAAAGGTAGATTTCATTGAATTGATGATTGATTAGGGAATTGATGATTGATTAGCTGTAAAAATTTATTAGGTGAATTGATTAACTTTAAATACTCAACAATTTCAACTAATATATATTTTTTATGTATGTAAAATTATTAATTAAGCGGGCGGGTCGGGTTATAGCGGGTTGGCAATTTTTCAATTCGTAACCCAATCCAATCCGCAATTTTGGGGATCTAACCCACCCAACCCAAACCACCTAACTTAATGACCCGCACATGGCGGATGGATCGGTTGCGGATTGGATGGGTCGGCGGGTTGAGCGGATATTTTACACACCCCTACTCATAACTATCATCAAAACCGAAACACATCTTTATGTTGGTTTCTATTAAGGTCCCAAGATAAATAATAAGCATGAATCAAGTGCGAATACATATCGAAGAAGTTGCGGAATACTTACATGGATCGGTTGAGCGACGCAGAGACATCAAAAATGAAATTTTGCCTCCTTCACTGCATTCGGCAGTGAGCAGTGAAGTCCTCACTGGTTTGGCCTCCATTTGGTCCTTCGTCAAGCTCCAAGCTTCGTCGAATGGTTCCCAGCTCATGGGTGGACTTCTCTATCACCTTCGCGTGTCTCGTAAGTGTGCTAGCACTTGTGATTTTGCCACAAAACCACACTCCAAGCTTCCCACTGTCACGGTTTTTGGAGAAACCAGTGAGCTCATTTCAGCCCTTTGGGCGTGAGGAAGAAGAAATAAATGGGAGAGAGAGAGTTGTGTTTGGTTTGGCAAATTTGTGTATCTTATACACACATTTAAATTTCACATGTATTTCATGTGAATTGGCTTTTAAAAGTCAAACCATTAAAGCCCCAATCACTCACATCACTCAATCCATCAAGTTGTCATGTCACATCACTCAAAGTGACTTGTGATTTGACGCTTGATGCGACTAGCGATTTGATACTTGATTTGACGTGCCACACTCGAATTTGAAATGCGAATGCGCTCGCAAATAATCTCGGGCTCGGGTTCGCTAATTCCAAATTAATGAATTTCCTGTTGCGTCGTAATTAAATGATTAGGCCTAGCGAAATCACTATTCACATCGCTAACGAATTAATTTAGAATTAATTCGTTCGCCCGAATTAAAATCTAATTTTAATTTCACGTCGAAATCCAATTTCGTTTAATATATCAAATATATTAATTCTCGATTAATTCTAAATTAATCGTTATCTCACTTTAATGATATTTTATCCCAGATAAAATATCTCTGTAATTAATCACAGATTAACTTTCTCTCTCTTCTAATTAATCCCAGATTAATTTAGAGTGCGAGTTATACGTCATCGGTGAATCTTTGGGAAGGGACCCATGAGATCCCCGGATATGTTGGCAGTAAATTCGATCGTCGGACTATCCGAACACGTAAGTACCAAATACTACGTTTATACCGATTTACAAGACAAGGTTGGCCTCTAGCAAAGCGCCATGCCTAAACAAATTCTCCGGAAATATCCTTACAGGAATAAAGGATCTGTATCAGGCGTAGTATACTTAGTATTGCGTATTTCTGTCCAGTATCGGATGATCACGTGCTAGGCCTGGGGCTGGAATTGTGTCTGCCCCGTACGAAGCACATGTCGGATGTCTAGTAACTAGTCTCTATAATCGGATAAACCTGACCTTGTCATTTTATCCCGATAGCTGCAACATTTAAGAGAACCAGTCCCGTAACCTACGTGACCATCATCTCCATATGACTGGAGTGACACTTCCATCTTGACATCACACCCAACACACTACGATTCTCAATATACCCAGTATTGGCATACATAGAACCTGTTAAAGCCCTTGACGACCGCAACCAAAGTATATTGATTGTCGCAAGTATTAGCTGTGCAAGTCTCAGGTTAAGACCAAATTCACATACCATGATTTCAGATTTCCATAGACACATAGTCATACTACCAATGGAATTCCGAGGGGGTCTATCCAGATCGAAGTTGTTTCCCATACCATCGGTAAAACACAACCTCCTATTACACTTGCATGAGTATCATATACCCAAAAATATGAGAACTATGATGTTGTGCCTTCACAACGCGCACAAGTGTAATACTAGTCTTTTACACATTTATCGATGTCCAATCTCGACAATGCTCTGACTAGGGATATTTAATGATTTATCCTTCGTGGACTGTTACTGTCTCATATCATTCTCAATCTAGGAACAAATCATAAGGACCTTCTATCATTTATATATCTAGGTGATCTAATCACAAATGATAAGAGTGCAATCTCTTTTGTCACATAGTTAATTTGTACAACAACACCATGATCTGTACAAATAGTGACGATATGGGTCATAATTGTCCAACAATCTCCCACTTGGCCTATAGCCAGTCACTCGAGTGCTTGACACCCAAACTATGTACGGTTGGCTCAAACTGCTGAGAAAACGCTTTCGTCAGCGGATTTGCATGATTATCATCTGATGTGATTTATTCGATCATCACATCGCCACGATGTATGATCCGAACGAATCAGATGAATATCGAAGTATGTATCTGGATCGTTGATGAGACCATTAATTCTTTAGCCTGTGCTGACGCCTAGCTCAGCTGCTAACAGAACTATATCTAATCTAATTAGATTTATTATCGACCTAAATGGCTTCTATTGCTGCCTCAGCTGCAGCAATAACCCGCATTTTTTGTTTATTCGGTAACAGTATCTTGCTTGGAAGATTTCCAACTCACTATTCCGTTATTCAAACTTTGTAGTACCGCTTGCGACTTATAGTCGTTTTTATCGGTTAGGAAACTTGCAACAGTGATCCCAGTCACTTCAAGTTCTCCATCTCCATAGTTTAAGGTAGCATCCTTAGTTCTCTAAGACACTAAATATGTTCTTAATATCAATCCAGTGACTATCACTTGGATTGGTCTGTTTGTGAATCCATATGCTCAAAGCGTATGAGACACTAGGTTACGTACATTTTTCAATGTACGGTTTCTCAGAGAATTTTATCGAAAGCCAAGCTTTCACCGATAGTTATTTTATGGGAATATCATTTCCAAGAAATGATGTATTATCATTATTTTATAGGACATCCACTGTCAGTGCGCTCCCACTAACCCTCTTATATACACAAGAATCATTTTCGTTTTGAATTAAATCATACTCCATTATGATTACATCAAAACGATAATTCCAAGAACCTATGCTTGCTTCAATCCAATCATGGATCGAATAACCTGCAAACCTTGTTTGCTAGTTATGGTACGACAAAACCGAAATGATGTTGTAAACATCCTCCGAAAGGTTTCCTTTTCAGGAAAGCGATTTTCCCGTAAAGCTGACATATTTCATAAATGAAACATGCAGCAGTAGCAAGCATTATCCAAATGGATTTACCGTGGCAACAGTTAAAAGGTTAAATCGTAATCAACACAATGTTGATAACAATACCTTTCCGCTAAAAGCCTAGCTTTATACGTTGGTATGTTGCCATCCATGTATGTCTTCCTTGAAGACTTATAGTACCAATAGGCACAATGTCTTGCGGTACATCAACTAGTATCCAAACTTGGTTGATATACATGGAATCCATTTCGGACTCATGACACTTTGTCATAATAGGGAGTCGATACCTTGTATCACTTTCTCATACGTAGTCAGTTGGTATACCTCAATAAGATAAAAATCTTTATGAGGTGAGATCAGAAACCCATATCCCAGGTTGTTTTCTGACTCTCTCCGACTACGCAATTCTTGTGTATTCGAAGATTAATGGTTTAGTTTCATCCTTGATGAACTATTTGTGTTCCATTAGGATTCGGTGCCTTGAATAGTATTACTCCGATTTTCATCGAGTTTTACTATCCTCCCACTTACCACTGCATATCGGTATTCCTCTTAGGAAAACCACATGGTGAGCAACAATCTAATTGTTCTCTAGTGAGTTGTATAAGTACAATATTTATGGTATCCCTAGGATAACCTACAATTGGCACTTATCCAATTTGGGTTTTAGTTTGGTATCATCCAAACGTATGCCTAGCACACCCAAATATTCAGGATTGAGAAACCTGGTTTCTTTCCTGTTCATATCTAATATGAAATCTGTCAAACAGGTTTTATGGAACCTTATTCTAAATAAGTTCTTCACTGCTTATGATTATCCGTTGAAGGAAATGGTAGCTCATAGCGACTCATGATTAAACTTATCATGTCCAACAAGATTCGGTTTATCCTGTTCGGACACATCGTCACTTTGACGTGTTCCGGGAGGAGTTCTCTTTTGAAAGAATACTATATTTTTCAAGTATATAAGAAACTTATTGCCAGAGTATTTTCCATTACGGTCTTACCGTGACGGTTTAATACTATAGCCGATCTGTTTGTCTATTTCGTGTCGAAACTATAAAAGTTTCTGATTTGTGTTCTTCAAAAGAAACACATAACCATTACGCGATGCCACATCCGTATAGGTCACGAAATATTCATCTCCACCTCTAGCCTAGCTAGACATGGGCCCACTTGCTTCATTATGAACTAGGGCTAACAGATAGGTGGCATTAGCACTTTTACCAAGTAAAGGCGTTTTAGGCACTTTGCCCAATAAACTAGATTCGTAGACTTTATTTGATTGAATCAAATTTGTCTGAGTATCCACTCTTCAAAAGTGTAGATATACGATTCTTGTTTAATTGTGTCCCAGACAACAATGCCACAATTAGTTTCTTCTGATCAAATCAGTTTGAGCTATTTGTTTGTCATTATATACGTTTGAGATTTATTTATATTCAAAATATAAATTCTGTTATTCACATCTAATGTGTTTATCTCAATATCATCTTTATATAATAAAACACTTTAGTGTTCTAGAATATAAAGGCTCACCCGCAGCAGGTTAAACATTGATATAGAGATAATGTTTCTAGTCAAACTAGTTACATTATAACAGTTTCCAAATCTAGGTACACACCCGAAGGTAGTTCCTAAAATTAGGTATCTACGGTTAAAACAGCGACTTTCATCCCGTTTCCAATTCGCAGATTAATCTCAATTGAAGTCAGTATCATGTTCAAAACAGATTCTGAACATCAATATATATTTATGTACCACACTAAGTATTTAAAATCTAATTTTAATACTAGTTGTGAACATAATATTGATAAACATATTTGAAGTCAGAGCCTCGCTCGTTCTTCAATTCCTTCATGTCTGCTTTGTCCAAACGGCAGTCACGCTTCCGCGATCCCGTTTGCCACAATTTAGACAGACATTTTGGGATATGTCTTTTATCTTCCCAAAAGATTATAATGATTTTGCCTTTGCCAGTTTCAACACTTCCAGAAGCCTTTGGCCAAGCCTTGGCCTTCTAGAATATCGAAGTAAGGTGCACCTTGCGCTACTTGCCTAATTGCAAAGTTTGACTTTGTCTCATTGAGAATAGTCATTAACCCTCCAAGAGTTATTATTGCAATTTTAGTACTTCTAAAATCTAAAGATAGATTTATGAAGATCCTTCAATTTCTTTATCATACTTTAAGGATCTAATCCTTAGTTCTGATTCAGAAATTAAGGAGTCTATTGCGACAAGCTTGATGGATTAAGTACTAAAGTTATCATTACATAAATCTTCTAAAGATTATGCTCGACTATTTGCTTAACTCCGGGCTTAGGCCTAATATGTTATTTTATCAAATAAAGTAACTTATTAGTTTTCCAGGACCATCCTGAAATTTATTCCCAATTTGAAAATTAAACCATTTAAATACATTTTCCCTAGGATTATGTTTTAAATGTCAATCTTTCAATTTAATCTTGATTTTAATAGTCCAACTATTTAATCAACGATTTAGGTACTATTTAATATAATGATTACTATAGTCCAACTATATAATCAACTATACTTTAATAGATTAATATCAATTATATTGATTACTATAATCCAATTATAAAATCAACTATAAATGAATAGTTTGAATATAGTCCAACTATTTATTAAAACAACATTTAAATATTAGTCCAACTAACATTTAATTTATTTGACGAATGATGTTTGTTTGAGCGCGTATGGCAAGTAATTAAACGAATATTGCAAATTCAATTCTTGCCTCCCACTATTTTTCGGCGAGCCTCTAACCCTCTGTCGAGTACTCGGGAAACCGTGTTTCCTAGTGGGTTAGGATCCCGTTAAATATCACACAATCTTGACTTTGGCCAAAAAAATATATGATAATTAACTAGACAAATCTCGATTGGATCCAATCCAATTCCTAGATCCGGTAGGGGGACATCCAAGTCCGAAACATATATCTTATATATGCCAATACATCCAATGTATTACCTAACCTTTTTCCTCTGAATCAACTAAGCCTTGGCTTTGGCACAACAAACTTAGTGATCCCAGTTAAGCGCGACCCATTGACCATGGAAAGCTTCGTAATCAATGTCGATGGACAAGAATGTTGGGGTTGGTGCTCAAAGCACCAATCCGGACCGTATTTATGTCTGATTCATGAATACGAACATCCTATTATTCCATAATATTACTTATTTATGGTTGCACCTCTTGTTCTTATATACGTATTCGATCTAATTACTATTAGATTGAAACTAAATGTGGTTTAGTGATATGTATATATTAGACAAAGACCCGATAATATATAATGCAATACACAGTTAAAAAGATAGTTTGTAATTGACATTGGGAAGTGTCATTGCTATATATATATATATATATATATATATATTATCAAATATGGTTCCTGGTCAAGATTCACTAACATGGGTCGGTTAGTCAAATCTGTTGAGACCAGTACATGTCGTATATCGAGACTTGGTCCGATGGTTTATCCCAATGAACCATGAGTCTAGGGAGACTCGTATAGACGTGTAGGTGTTTATAGTGGATAAACACTGAACGGCTCACCGAAGATTCTTAATGGATGGTACACCAACGTCAATAAGAATCTTCTCGGGTTGAGTAGCATAGTGGTCCTTCGACTTGAGATACCACTGTGGATGTATGAGACATCCTCCACACTTAGATGACAGTCACGTCACCGATCTATTTAGATCAGACCTCCGCTTGTTCGTTGGGTGTGGACCGATCCTCAGGATATCCTGTGTGTATCATGATAGGATCCGTCAGTTCTGTGTACAGAGCATAGGTAGTCTATATATAATTAGCAGTCTGTTAAATCTGTGGCCACAGTATACTTCGGAAGTAAATTCCGAATGTTATTTAGAGATTGCTAATAGATACGTCGACGGGATAATACCTATAGAGATTTGACGTTTACATCTATATCTCTGGTATTATCCGGATACCTGTGACGGATGGATTATACGTATGCAATGACCTCGACCTGTATGATTCAGTGAGATTATTCGTGATCGTCATAATCTATGGGTGGATAGATTATGGACACGAAATTGGATTTCGTGATGGATATACCTGAATATAGAGAGTCTCAATAATGAAACATACTCGTAGAGCACTAGAGCAACATTTATGAATAATGATGATTATTTATAAATCGTTTAATCGTTAAACGAAAAATATATGCGAACGGGCCGAACCGTCATTTCCTAATTAATGTGGATTTGTATTTAATATATGATATTATTAAATACACATTAATAAATAGTCAAATAAAGGTATTTGACATATATCATCAATATATGTATTTGAGATATTTAAAGTAAATATAATACATATATTTGATATATTTGTATTTAATTAATTATTTAATTATTTAATTGTTAAATGATTAATATAATTAAAATATAAATATTTCACCAAATGATAAAGTTAGGAAATGATTATAAGTGTTTAATGTTGACTTTAAAGTAAAGGAAATGGTAGTCAAATTGGATTTGACTTCTTTGATATTTATTTGAAATGTTTAAAATTGAAATATCATTTTTCTTTATTTTTTCTTCATAAATTCGGCCATGACCTTAAAATATAAGAGTTATATTTTTTGGTTGCCTTTGTTGACTTAATTAAATATCTAATAAAGTGTTATTAGGATATTTATGCAAGTTGACTAAATGTAAAGTGAAATGAAATTGAAATTACAAAACTTGTATTTCCTTTAGTGAATTTCGGCCAAGGCCATTATGATACAAGTATATATTTTTTTTTCATTTCATTCTTCTTAACCTAATACACTTTAAAATAAAACTCCATTAATGGAAACCAAAGAAAGCTTGTGAGAAAGAAAGAATAAACCAAAGAAAGCTTGGATTTTAGTAAGTTTCTCCAACTTACTATTAGAAAGGAAAATGTTCCTTAGGATCTAGGCTTTAACATATGATGTTCTTAGGTTATTTATTTCTTTATTCTTTGTGTTTTTGATGATGGAAGTTTTGATGAAAGTGTAGAGCATGTACGATGAAGGAAGCTTATGGCTATTGTAGTAATAAGTGTTCTTTTATGGTTTTGGAAACCTTGTTGCTAATCTAGAGTTGTTGACCCACTCTTAGATGACCTAGATTTGATCTTGAGTTGTTTCATTGTGTTGAGACTTTGATTGGATGGAAGAAACATGATTGAAGTTTGGATTTAACCAATTTGGTCTAATTTGTCCAATTTGATGAAATTGAAAAATTAGGGTTCATGACCAATTCCAAATTTGGAGATTTTCATATATGTTGTGCATTTGGATGTTTATATGATGCATATAAAGTTTCATGTTCATTGGATTACATCTTGATGTGTTTTGATGCATAAAATGACAAAGTGCACAAAATGGGACATTATGGGTGCATTCGGCCAAATGACTAAATTTGGGGATTTATGTTGCTTTTGGTGTTTTGATGTTTTGAACATGCTAAGTTCATCTTAGAAATGATTTAGAATCATTCAAAATTGATTAGATCAATTTCGGACTAAAATGGACAAAATATCAAGTGTAAGGGCAATTCAGTAAATTCACTTAAATATGATTTATTTGAATTTTATTTCATAATTTGATTATTGGATAATTAAATAAATATGTTTATTTAATTAATCCGAGAAAAATTTTTGAAATCGGAAAATATGATTTTCCACCGCTTCTGCTGCGTTACCGATATTCCCCATAAAACCCCAACAAAATGGTATCAGAGCGAGTCTGATTCTAGGCCTCCATAAATGATTAGCTTGTTTTATTCAATGTTTAATCATGTTTTCTTGACTTTATGCATGCTTGTTATAATCTAGTTTGATTAGATTTAGGGTGTATGACACTTAATGGAATATCCCCGTTTAATAAGGTTTTAAAGTAACTAGTATTTGTAATACTTGTTTCTTGGTCTATCTTGTCAATACGGTTTATAAATATTTTTTCGTTGACTACATCCGAGACCGTGCCTCTGCTGTGAGGGTGTAGCCGATAGAAATTTATTTATGCCGGATGTATATTAGATACTAGATAAATTCAAGCGAAAGCGGAATCCTGAACGTGCCCTAGCTGTCAGGGTTACGCAAGTAACTTGAGTTTATCATTGACGAGTTTAACCTTGGTACGTCTCCTTGTGGGCCTGCCTCCGCAGCGACAACGAGAAACGACCATGACCGGAACCTCGGAGTCACTAGTGAGTGATTGACAATTAGTTGTCTACCTGTGAATATATGTAGGCGAGACCGTGCCTCTGCTGTGAGTCGAAATATATTCATGGGGTCCTCTTCCCATTATGGAATTCGATTTAATTATTGAATTCTCGTTTTTCCTTTGGGGATTACGGTATTACGTAAAATAGTGGGAGGCACTGCTAAGTTTAAAATATTCCATAACTTTGCAGTGTGTATTATTATGGAAATTGTCGTTTATTTGTTTCCTTATTCTATTGTTTATATAGAATTAAACTTTTATTTAATGCACACATTTTTTGATATGTTATCTGACTAGACTCTTGGTTACAGTTATTCTAGAATAGGTTCTAGATACTATTAGACAAGGATATTATTAGATTCGTCTAGACCATCAGGAACTGTTGTTCTGATTTTCTTCTAAAATCAAGATGGTTAATGACTTAGTTTCTAAGTCACAATAGATAATCTAGATAGATATCCCTTTTAGGAAATAATACTTTAGAGACAATAGTTTCTTATGCAGTAAGAATTGACTTGAATTAGTTCATGTCTCGAGATTCTTGACTGGCATTAAGAAAGCCCTATTAGGTATTTGTTTATCTAGTAATGACGTTTCTAAGCTTTAATTACCTTTAGAGGTAATGTGTCTGACACAATTTGCTAATCAGTTATTTACAATTGTTGTGAATAGTTGAATGCAAATAGTAAAGCTAAAGAAAAGAGATGTATAGTTGTGTATAGAAAATATCGATTTTCACAAATACTACAACTATAGGTATTGGATACCAGATCTCTCGTCTAGTTATTTGAAATATTGGTTAACGATTGTTTTGATATTTGATATCGGAACTCGCGACTATTGGATAGTCATTTGTTCTTTATAAACAATTGTTACATATTTTATAATAACAAGTAGTGTCATTGACGTAGAGATAAACATTAAGAAAAATTATTCGGTAAAGTAAATAATTTAGAACGGTGCTTTATGAGTTTAATCACTTAAGCATTGGATGCTTATTCCGTATGGTGAAGGATGGTTTGATACTAGATCACACCACATATCCTTATCCATTTAATGAATATTGTATTCAGGAAAGTGATTAAGATCTCATTTAACCAATGATTGTCATTGGACCACCAGATTTATTTAACTGATACATTGGATGTATGTAGTTTAATGAATAATAATTGCTTAAGGTAGTTTTCTATACTTCGTAACTTAGTTGATGAATTGTCATAACTTAGTTATGTTTTTCTGAAGGAACACATATTGAAAGTCTTGAAAGTATCAAGTACTTTCAATCCGTTCTGATGAAACGTAGATTGAACATTTTTGACTTGTTCAAATATATTCAATCTAACGGTTTTAGAGAATTCTATCCTCAAAATTCATAACATGTCTTTGAACTGTTCAAAGATCTTTGATATGATCAAACGTATGAATTTAAAGCAATTAGTTCTAAGGTTATTTAGTGAATATGATTCATATTCAATATTATTCTTCCATGATTCCATCTTGATGAAATTGAGTAGTGGGAGCAATCGAATCTTATATGATTTGATTCGTTTGATATTGAATATTACCGAATTGGTTTCAATACTCTTGGGGTTATGCTCCAGTAACACTAATTCATCTCTTTAATTAATGGTCCATTAATTCTCCAGTTACATATATGATATGTATAGGTAGAAAATCCAAATCTTGAAAAGTTTGAGATTTGAATCTTTCTTTTATATATAGTTATATAATGGAAATTACTTACACCTCGGAGGTATAAGTAAAATTTTATCGTTTATTCTGTTTAATATAATATTTTATTCTATTCGATAGAATATCTTTTCTACGATCCTAAGTAATAAAATTGTTTTATTACTTGGCATGTAACATCAGATGTTAATTATTGTAGAAAAGACTTGACTTATTGAAGTCAACTGTGAGAATGATAAATTATAAATAGAACTACGTAATTAATAAGATGAAAAAACCCTTATACATCTTCTATATAAGTTTAATATGATATCAGAATCTTTTACAAGTATTTGATACTTAATGATTTTGTTGTTTTCTTATCGAAGAAAAATTATCCTATAACTTATAATGGAAGCGATATTTGATATCGATTCTGGAAGTTCACCATTGAACCATAAATCTAAGATTGTTCATAGCTTACTACGATCAAGTTTTGAACTTGATTAAGCTTTCATTATGAATTAGTTCATGATATGTGCTAATTGTTTGCGCAGCAAAAGTAGTGTGAGCTTGTTAAAGGTTTGACCTTACAGTATGACAGTGAGAAAAGTTATACTCAGCAATCTATTGTAGATTCTGAGAAAACTTATCTCTTGTCACACTAAATGAACAATTAGAGATATATTGGTTAATGTTAATATGAAACTATACATTTTAACTAAAGAATGCAAAATGGCGTTTTTGAATGACTTATTCAGATAAAAGATCAATTGTGATTTCTTTGTTTGAAGAGTTCATTCTGGAATGGCCCTAGAGTTTGTGTTCTGTTGAGATCGCAGTTTTGTGCTAGCTTACAGAGCCTATTGTAGACTCAGATAAGTCTTCCGGAAACCTATGTTCCCTATTTTTGATATTGTCCGATTGTCTGATCTTGTCAAAATATAGAGTATACATATGTGATTGAAGGGTTAGTGGGAGCGTACAAATTACTTTCTAGTGTTATATATCCTAACGACATTGTCATTATTATGGTAATAATGAGATATTTGTGAGGTAAAATGTTTACCTAAGTCTTCTTTACTCCATGAAACTAGTGGGAGTAGTCTCTGTTATATACAATATAAAGTTTTATATAAGATATAAAACCAAGAGACTTGTGAGATACTCCTATTATTCGTACATTAGATATGATCTAATAAAGGACATAATAAGGCTATATGTATGACAGTTAGTATAACTGTTGGACAGTTATTGTATGTATTATACATAGTGTTCATCTTTCGTAAATGATGATTCCTTTTTCGAAAGAGATATTGATTAGAATGTCTAAACAATATTATGTATCATTTGATGATGACATAGTGAATACTTTATTATGTGCGATTAAAGATATCGATTTAATCGTAATTGTTACGAGTTATTTTGATATCCTATAGACCATAGGATGGATCTTGAAACACGTTCTTTGTGATCTTTGAGATATTAAGAACGAGTTTCTAATTCATGGAGAATACAGTCTGCATCCATTAGAGTCATATTAGTTTTGAGACTAATTATGACGTTAGATAGTCTACGTCATAAAGAGTCAGAAAAGATGCAGTGGGAGTGTCACGAATGATTTTACTATTATAGTGGAATTAAATGCAACTTATGAAGTATTGACTTATGAGATTGCATCGTGACCTTATAAAATAGAAGTTTTGAATTGTTATTGTGCTTGCGGTTGTCTTCATAGTATTTTGGATTTGATCCCTAAATGCTTGGACAACTCAGAAGCTGTAGCACAATACTGATGTAGCATCAGAGTCATATTGATGTATAATTTAGATTCTACAAAATATGAATGATGCTATCTATGGGAAACGATGGAGTTTGTTTGCCAAACTCAATATGTCATAACGGACCTGCTTTTTGTTGCCTACCTCTTAAGTACTGGGTGAGCTTTTGAGAGCCATGAGTAAATGATACACATTGAGATGTGTATATAATACCGTGGATTGGCACTAGAGCAAGTGGGAGAAATTGTTGGGGTTGGTGCTCAGAGCACCAATCCGGACCGTATTTATGTCTGATTCATGAATACGAACATCCCTTTATTCCATAATATTACTTATTTATGGTTGCACCTCTTATTCTTATATACGTATTCGATCTAATTACTATTAGATTGAAACTAAATGTGGTTTAGTGATATGTATATATTAGACAAAGACCCGATAATATATAATGCAATACACAGTTACAAAGATAGTTTGTAATTGACATTGGGAAGTGTCATTGCTATATATATATATATATTATCAAATATAGTTCCTGGTCAAGATTCACTAACATGGGTCGGTTAGTCAAATCTGTTGAGACCAGTACATGTCGTATATCGAGACTTGGTCGATGGTTTATCCCAATGAACCATGGTCAAGAAACCTAATTTACATTGAGAGGAATAGGTGAGAAGAGAATACAAAGAATAAAGAGGTAATAAGGCTGGACTCGCAGGTCCAATTTAATAAATCAAATTTATTACAACAATTTCTAAAATTGTCCCACCCATCTAATATCCATCCGATATACATTATTCATGCATCGCAACCATGTATTCACACAAGCATGTTATCAATCAATCTAATCAAATTAATTAATCTGATAATTAGTGATCATCCAATGTTCAAACAACGATTTGATTTTGCTCGAGTCAAACTCGTTTTGCGAATAAGTACTCAAAGTACGAATTCTCGAATTAAATTAAACTACATCATTAAATCCAATTTAATATGCATTCAATTCTAATTCGCTTATTTAATTCCAAATTAAATATTACATTTTATTAATGAACTTTTACGACTTAAATTCCAAATTTAATCGTTACGGGTCTCAAAGCCCGATTAACGTCCAACGTCAATTTAATTAAAGTCCAATGGGCTTTTAATTAATTTCTTAAGGCGTGGACTTTTGGTCAACTCGGGTCAAACCGAATAACCAAAATCCAATCTGGGAGTTACCCCATAAGCCTAGAAATCAATCTTGGCCCATTAGGCCCAATTAAACTTTAAAGGTCCATTAAGTCGCATTTGGGCTTTTTGGAAGCGGTTTTGGGCCTAATTGGATCCAACCAATTTTGGCTTAAACCCAACTTTGTACAACAAAGCCCAATTAGTCCAATTACAACATAAAAGCCCAAATCCAATTTTAAGGCCCAATTAATTAAATACAAAAAATCCAATTTCACATTTAATTACCAAAGTGTATAACATGATTAATTACCCAAATTAACATTTCTAAAACATCAATTAACAGAATTAATCATGATAATTTTCATCATCACATGTCCAACACATTTTGATTAAAATCAAACCCAAACATGCTTCCAAAGTCTCGGCCAATGAGGGGATTTTATATCTGATTTGGTTTCAATCCAATTAATCCCACAATCGACATTAAATCAACATCCTAATTGATTCTAACTCATCCAATGAATTAAAAAATCAAAATCACCAAGACATAATAGGGCACTACCATTCGGCCAAGCCTACTCAATTTGGGGAAAAATGTTCCAAACCAAATTTCTTGAAATTGATCCAATCAAACTTCAATTCAAACACATTTAAACATATTCATTCATCCAATTTCACAAATTCATGCTCAAAATCAATTTGCCCAAATTTTAACCCTAAACTTTTCATGCTCAAAACTTGCTCTAGATGCCATTATTGGTTTCTATTGAGGTCCCAAGATCAATAATAAGCATGAATCAAGTGCGAATACATATCGAAGAAGTTGCGGAATACTTACATCGATCGGTTGAGCGACGAGGAGACATCAAAAACGAAATTCTGCCTCCTTCACTGCATTCGGCAGTGAGCAGTGAAGTCCTCACTGGTTTGGCTTCCATTTGGTCCTTCGTCAAGCTCCAAGATTCGTCGAATGGTTCCCGGCTCATGGGTAGACTTCTCTATCACCTTCTCATGTCTCGTAAGTGTGCTAGCACTTGTGATTTTGCCACAAAACCACACTCCAAGCTTCCCACTGTCACGGGTTTTGGAGAAACCAGTGAGCTCATTTCAGCCCTTTGGGCGTGAGGAAGAAGAAAGAAATGGGAGAGAGAGAGTTGTGTTTGGTTTGGCAAATTTGTGTATCTTATACACACATTTAAATTTCACATGCATTTCATGTGAATTTGGCTTTTAAAAGTCAAACCATTAAAGCCCCAACCACTCACATCACTCAATCCATCAAGTTGTCATGTCACATCACTCAAAGTGACTTATGATTTGACGCTTGATGCGACTAGCGATTTGACGCTTGATTTGACGTGCCGCACTCGAATTCGAAATGCGAATGCGCTCGCAAATAATCTCAGGTTCGGGTTCGCTAATTCTAATTCTAAATTAACGAATTTTCTGTTGCGTCGTAATTAAATGATTACGCCTAGTGAAATCACTATTCACATCGCTAAAGAATTAATTCTAAATTAATTCGTTCGCCCGAATTAAAATCTAATTTTAATTCCGCGTCGAAATCCAATTTCGTTTAATATATCAAATATATTAATTTCTCGATTAATTCCAAATTAATCGTTATCTCTCTTTAATGATATTTTATCCCAGATAAAATATCTCCGTAATTAATCCCAGATTAATTTTCTCTCACTTCTAATTAATCCCAGATTAATTTAGAGTGCGAGTTATACGTCATCGGTGAATCTTTGGGAAGCGACCCATGAGATCCTCGGATATGTTGGCAGTAAATTCGGTCGTCGGACTATCCGAACACGTAAGTACCAAGTACTACGTTTATACCGATTTACAAGACAAGGTTGGCCTCTAGCAAAGCGCCATGCCTACCCAATTCTCCGGAAATATCCTTACAGGAATAAAAGATCTGTATCAGGTGTAGTATACGTAGTATTGCGTATTTCTGTCCAGTATCGGATGATCACGTGCTAGGCCAGGGGCTGGAATTGTGTCTGCCCCGTACGAAGCACATGTCGGATGTCTGGTAACTAGTCTCTATAATCGGATAAACCTGACCTTGTCATTTTATCCCAATAGCTGCAGCATTTAAGAGAACCAGTCCCGTATCCTACGTGACATCATCTCCATATGACTGGAGTGACACTTCCATCTTGACATCACACCCAACACACTACGATTCTCAATATACCAAGTATTGGCGTACACAGAACCTGTTAAAGCCCTGGACGACCGCAACCAAAGTATATTGATTGTCGCAAGTATTAGCGGTGCAAGTCTCAAGTTAAGACCAAATACACCTACCCTGATTTCGGATTTCCATAAACACATAGTCATACTACCAATGGAATTCCGAGGGGGTCTATCCAGAGCGAAGCTATTTCCCGTACCATCGGTAAAACACAACCTCCTATTACACTTGCATGAGTATCATATACCCAAATATATGAGAACTATGATGTTGTGCCCTCACAACGCGCACAAGTGTAATACTAGTCTTTTACGCATTTATCGATGTCCAATCTCGACAATGCTCTGACTAGGGATATTTAATGATTTATCCTTCGTGGACTGATACTGTCTCATATCATTCTCAATCCAGGAACAAATCATAAGGACCTCATATCATTTATATATCTAGGTGATCTAATCACAAATGATAAGAGTGCAATCTCATTTGTCACATAGTTAATTTTACAACAACACCATGATCTGTATAAATAGTGATGCTATGGGTCATAATTGTCCAACACTTTATACGCAAAATTTTATATTTACTGGAAACTTACATATTCTATCGGATCGATCAAACTCATTCTGTTTTCTTTCGGATTCTACCGAATGCTCATATTCAATATACTAATACTCAAACAATTCATTTTATATCATTAAGCTACACTACGAAACTACTGGATGCATCCGAACATTTAACGGAAAACTTGAAATTTATGGATTTTTACCGGGAGGTCTTACCGAGATTTCGAGGGCATATACGGACTCCAAACGATCCCACGAACGCGCTGAAATCGATGGAATTCTGATCAGAGTTATTGTTCACTGCGGTCACTAATCATCCGAATCTTCTTTCCTCATTTCGCGTGCAACCGTGCTCGGAACGAAAAATCTGTCACTGCCAACTTGTAGTACTCTTCGAGAGCTTCGATTTGGCGGGTGGCTCGGGTCGTGAAACGAAGCGACGGCTCGAGATCGAATCCAAGAAACTCGCGACTTCTCTCTCCTCCTATGACGTTTCCCGGCCACCATGGCCTGATCGTCGCCTGTCATCTGAACGACCTTGGTCGGACGACCCTCCTAGCGAGGTTGCGCGTCGCCGGAGATGGCTAAAGGGCTGTCCGCTGGCGGCTTCTTCTTTCTCTCTCTCCCACTTTCTATCCCATCTCTTCTCAGTTTTTTTTTATTTTGTAAACAGACAGTAAATAAAAATGACATATAATATCATTAATCCAGGAATTACAAGATTGCATTCACTTAGAAGGATAATTTCAGAAATCGATAACTTTGAAGCTCTTCTGACGCGAATTTTAAAAAATGTTCATCATGAAAGTTGCCAGTCTCGGAAAAACGAGTCTGATGGTTTAAGAATCAGCTTAATCGGAGTTCGTTTGCTATATCTATAGCCGAAATAAGAAATATTTATGCGTATAACGATAAAATCAAAAATCGCTTAACCGGTTTTCGAAATCACTCGTTTTCCAACGCGACGAAACTTCACTTTAAAATATTCCGATCTATTTTCTAACACATAAACTCCGATTTTTTATTACCATCCCATTCCAAGTCCTTAATTTTAATTCAGAAATCTTCCGGCACTGTTTCGAAAAACTCGGGATATTATATACAGTGCACCACGGGCCCATGGATTTAACAGATTATTAATTTCATAATGGATACCTATGCTCTGTACACAGAACTGATGGATCCTATCTTGATACACACAAGATATCATGAGGATCAGTCCACACCCAACGAACATGCGGAGGTCTGATATAAATAGATCAATGACGTGACTGCCATCAAAGTTTGGAAGATACCTCATACATCCACAGTGGTACCTCAAGTCGGAGTATCACTATGCTCACTCAACCCGAGAAGATTCTTATTGACGTTGGTGTACCATCTATTAAGAATCTTCGGTGAGTCGTTCAGTGTTTATCTGATATAAACACCTACGTGTCTATACGAGTCTCCCGAGACTCATGGTTCATTGAGAAACCATTAGAATCCAACATTCCAATATATGACACGTACCGGTCTTAGCGGGTTTACTTACTGACCAAGTAATAGTAAACTTTGACCAGGAACAGTTAGAGAATGATACTGTTATAATACTGCTCAATGTCAGTTGCGACGCTTTTGCAACTGTATCATAACTAATCACTCTATGGTCATTTACGTCTTTATCATATAATAAAAGAATTCATATTATAGAAACTGTTTATTTTATTCATTAATAAAATATTTACAAGAGAATTTATAGGGAAATACATAAGAAATTGGCGCTCATAGCACCAACTCTAACAACCTTTACATATTAGTTTGGTGTAGACTGATGCTCTTGATATCCGGTGATGTATTCAAGGAGGATCTGTCAGTCTTGTGACAATGTATTTTAATATATAATGTGTATTTGTATTATACACATAATTTGATTAAATATATATTATATTAAATTAACTTTATCACATGTGCAATATTAAATAATTAAATAATTGATTATTATTTAATTATTTATTTATTACTTGTAATTATTTAATTAGTTAATTAATTTTTGCCATATAATTATAACATGTGGAATAACACATGATATAATTTGATTGGCAAAACCATATAAACATTGTATTTGTTATATTTTGTGGCAAAATTTTAACCAAGTAAAATGTTTAATAAAAATGAAAATTTTTCCCTTTTTTCCGGCAATTTAAAATTATAAGATTTGATCTCGCGAAATCTTTACGAAAAGCTCCTTGTGCATCAGAATTTACATTGGCGCACGGGGATCAGACTTGAATTTTTTTTCTCTATTTTCTTTTCAATGTGCGGCAATTACAGGGATTGGACAGTCCCTACAGTTCCGCTATTCCAGTCCTTTTTGGAATTCTTCTGTGTCGATAATTACCTTCTTCAGTCCCAAAACTTTCCTAACTGATGTGAGATTATTTTGGCATCACTGGAAAGTTTCTTCACCACCGAAATAGTTCCGAAAGTAGTCCCGAAAAGTAGCTTCCTATGCATTCAGAAGTGCATATTTTTTACTACAATGTGCGTGAACTTGAAGGATTTTAAGGTCGAATTTAGGCAACCAAATCAGTCCTAAATCAGTCCCAAAAAATTCCCATGTGATTCCAAATTTTTTCAAAAAAAAATCAGATTTCCAAAACATCCCTGAACTACCCTTGATTTGCACGAGCGGGGGACAATTTCTTGCTCACAACCGTGAGCTTCTTGAAGGAGAAGAAATCAGATTTCATTTGATCTTTTGTGCTATGTCTCACCACCGAAGAACCTTGAGAGTTGGCTCTTTAATCTAATAAAGAATTTTCTCTAAACAATTTATAGAAATTAATTTATAGCTTTTGTCAGTTTTATTTCTCTGCAAAGATAGGCATAAAACGTGAACTAGTGGGCTAGGGTTTTATTTTTTCAACTCTTGAAAAAGTTACTCATTCTCAAACTTGTGGTAATTAGTGTGTTTAAATAATAGGGAACCACTTCTCTTTTATAATTGAGATTATGATTGTTTAGTTTATTCAAATTACAAAAAACAAATTCGAATTCCACACTAATTCCTAGTGTGGGCGTGAACCCACCCCATTTTGTTTTTTTTTTTTTTTGTTTTTAATTAATTAAATACGAAAATCAAATATTAGGTATTTATTTTGAAATCAAATTCCAAAAATTATTCAATCAAATGATTAAATAAATAAATTTAATCAATTAATTTAAACTCCTTAAATCAAATTTCATGATTATCTCATAATGGAGTATATTGAATCTTTGTATTAACTATTTAATATAATTTCTCGAATGAGAATTAAATTAATTATTAATCATATTAAATTTTTTTCCAGAACTTATAGTTTTATTTTTGAGATTATAATTGGACTCTCCAATTATTTTATGGCCCCCTATAGTATATCGAACTAACACGAGAACCAAATGGACCTACAGCTCCAAGTTCCAATAATGTCATGATATTGATTAATATTGTTTAATCAAATATCTTTTATTATTAACTTTAAGTTATTCCACTAAAAACTTGAAGTTGAACTCTTTTTACTGTAGATATATTTTATACTGAAACTCGTTGGCATCCACCAATATAATCACCGCATATACATTGATCCTCCACGAATAACTTATAATTAGAGACGGATAACGTTCGTTATACCCTATAATTATTTTTATACCATAGTTACAATTGATTTTCTAATAAACAATTTATTCATAACTTTTATAAATTTGATCTTTCTATTCGTAATAGAAAAACTCGAATTCTAATTGTTCAAGTACTAAATAAATTCTCAAGGAAAATACCCCTCAAATTCTCTCAAGAATGAGTGGACTTCATGTCTATGTAAAATATCATCAGCTACACACCAAACCATGCCCCCAAAGTACGTAATTATTGGTCCGGATTGCTACACCAACATCACCTTTGTAAATCAAAGGACACAGCCTGTCATGCAGGAGTTCCCAGTACACTCAGGATTTAGATTAATCTATATATGATCATTTATTAGACTAATATGAATTTTTTTATTTAATGGATATTAAAATAAATTCATTTTTATCTTGCTCCAGTCTCATATGATCGCATTATACAATATATCTTCATTCTCATGTCATCATATGAACGATCTTGGATAAAGATCGTTATATCATTATGGAATGGACCGCAGCTATAGATAAATCTGTTGGAGTTCTACGGTCCCAAGGATCGAATCAAAAGCGATAAAACATGTGTGAATAACAACGACGAAGTTGCGGAATACTTACATCGAGCGGTTGAGCGACGCGACAAGCAACAAAAATGAACTTTCTGCCTCCATGGACTGTCACGGCAGTGGCAGTGAGCTGCTCCTCCATATTCTGTTTTTGAGCTCCTCGAACAAGTTCCAAGCTTCGTCAAACGATTCTCGGCTCATGGGTGGAATTCCCTATCACCTTCGCATGACTTCGTAGTGTGCTAGCACTCCCGATTTTGCCACAAAATCGCAACTCTTGCTTCCCATTTCTTCCTTGGTTCACGGCAGTGGACTGCCAAAACAGAGGAGAAATTAGCCCTCTTGGGCGAGAGAGAGAGATGAGAGAAAGAGAGAACTGTGTTTGGTTGGCTTCAAATTTGTGTATCTAATACCCAAATTTGAATTTCAAATTCATTTGGCATGAATTTGGCTTTCAAAAAGTCAAGCCATTAATGGCTCCAACCACACACATCACTCCATCAATCCATCAATCAGTGAATAGTGACTTGCGTCAAGCACTCAAAGTGAAAGACATCCATCACTTGATTGACGAATGATGTGACGCTAGTTGCGACTAGCGATTTGACGCTTGATTTGACTTGCGTGCCGCACTCGAATTCGAAATGCGAATGCACTCACAAATAATCTCGGGCTCGGGTTCGCTAATTCCAAATTAACGAATTTTCCGTTGCGACACAATTAAATCTAATTTAATTAAATAATCATGCCTAGCATAATTACTATTCACGTCACTAACGAATTAATTCTAAATTAATTCGTTCGCCCGAATTAAAATCTAATTTTAATTCCGCGTCGAAATCCAATTCCGTTTAATATATCAAATCTATTAATTTATCGATTAATTCCAAATTAATCGTTATCTCTCTTTAATCGATATTTTATCCCAGATAAAATATCTCCGCAATTAATCCCAGATTAATTTTCTCTCTCTTCTAATTAATCCCAGATTAATTTAGAGTGCGAGTCATACGTCATCGGTGAATCTTTGGGAAGCGACCCATGAGATCCCCGGATATGTTGGCAGTAAATTCGGTCATCGGACTATCCGAACACGTAAGTACCAAGTACTACGTTTTACTGATTTACAAGACAAGGTTGGCCTCTAGCAAAGCGCCATGCCTACCCAATTCTCCGGAAATATCCTTACAGGAATAAAGGATCTATATCAGGCGTAGTATACGTAGTATTGTGTATTTCTGTCCAGTATCGGATGATCACGTGCTAGGCCTGGGGCTGGAATTGTGTCTGCCCCGTACGAAGCACATGTCGGATGTCTGGTAACTAGTCTCTATAATCGGATAAACATGACCTTGTCATTTTATCCCGATAGCTGCAGCATTTAAGAGAACCAGTCCCGTATCCTACGTGACCATCATCTCCATATGACTGGAGTGACACTTCCGTCTTGACATCACACCCAACACACTACGATTCTCAATATACCCAGTATTGGCGTACACAGAACCTGTTAAAGCCCTGGACGACCGCAACCAAAGTATATTGATTGTCGCAAGTATTAGCGGTGCAAGTCTCAGGTTAAGACCAAATACACCTACCCTGATTTCGGATTTCCATAGAAACATAGTCATACTACCAATGGAATTCTGAGGGGGTCTATCCAGAGCGAAGCTGTTTCCCGTACCATCGTTAAAACACAACCTCCTATTACACTTGCATGAGTATCCTATACCCTGAGAACTATGTCATTATGCCCTCACAATGCGCACAAGTGCAATACTAGTCTTTTACGTATTTATCGATGTCCGATCTCGATAATACTCTGACTAGGGATATTTAATGATTTATCCTTCATGGATTAATACTGTCTCATATCATTCTCAATCCAGGAACAAATCACAAGGACCTCATATCATTTATATATCTAGGTGATCTAATCACAATGATAAGAGTGCAATCTCCTTAGTCACATAGTTAATTTGTACAATAACACCATGATCTGTACAAATAGTGACGCTATGGGTCATAATTGTCCAACAAAATCATAAATAAAATTTTCGTCTTCGTTTGTTCTCTACAGACTATTTAGAATTACTAATTTCAAACTTAAATCTTATTGTGTATAACACTTATACACTAAGTCTGAAAATACATTAGTAACCAATGACATTCATGATAATTTATAATATACGATTTTTAAATCAACATTTTAATAAATGAAAATAGCATTGTTCGTTAATTAGAAATTTACTTTGTTTACTTATTACATTATACTCTATGGCATATATCTCAACAATCTCCCACTTGCACTAGAATAACTCTAGGTGACCTTCAAACACTTTAGTTATCAATGATTTTGTAAAGAGATGATAATTCCTCTATATATGCTTCATTTTCTTGTGGCTTTTTGGTTGTTTGGAGTTCGTCACTACCCCACTATTATCGCAATAGTGTGACTGGTTTATCTATATCTAGAACTATTGGAGTTGGTACTTGGAGCGTCAATCCGAATAATATATTGTACATTATATTTTATTATTTATTAATAAAATAACTACATTTTCATTTTAATTTTGTTAATGGTAATTATTGTGTCATTATCTCTTAATGCATATTGGTTTAATATATATTTATATGGTGAGAATGATACCGACCTTAGAATAGTCAAATAGTAATACTGAACATTGGGTGGTCCTTCATTGGAATAGTATTACTATTATAAATTATTCTTAAAGTGTATATATTCATAGTCGTTGGTTTTGGAATATGGTCAGATTCCTATAACCTATAAGACTAGCACTTGTTGTATATTAGAATGTGAGTTCTAATGGTCTAACCCAATGGACCATGAGTAAGGGAAGCTCGTATAGACATATGGGTATTCATTAGAGCGAATATTGAATGACTCACGAATGATTCCTAATAGTTGGAAGTACACACCACCGTCAATAGGAATCTCATCGAGTCGAGTAGCATATGTGATCCTTTAACTATATGATAACATTGATTTTGTGTGTGATCCTCCACAATTTGATGTCATGTATGTCAAAGACCTTTCAAGGTCTAAATTTTAAATGTTCGTTGGGTGTGGACCGATGCATTCATTAGGTATCTATGTTAATGTGTCACGATTCTTAAGATTTTGGCCAAAGCCGATCACCTAGTGTTGATTGTGTATACATCAGAATTAATGTTCTGATTAGTTGTAAAGAATCGTGCACATATCGACAATATGAGATGTGCGCTTTGGAAACTTGACAGTATAATATATGTTTCCTAAGCAAAACTCGGATAACCTACGACGAAGGGATTGTTAAACATATATGATGACCTCGACTTGTATAGTTCAGAAAGGTCATTCGTGTTCTTCATAAATTCAAAGGGATCCGAATTGCGTACATATGAGTTAGGCTTATATAACGAACATGTCTGAACTTAGAGAGTCATACAATATGAAGTGTACTCGTTGGGCACTCTGGTAGTCGATCATGTTTGATAATAAATAATATTTGATATTATAATTATCAATCAAAGTAATTAAGTGTTATTGATAACATTAATTATTTACTAGACCAATTGTGATTAATTGGATTCATCTAAATTTATAATCACATAAGGGTTTTATTATAATTTCATAAATATCTCTACAATTGGAGGATATTTTGGTAATAATAAAATATGTATTAATAGATGTATTTGGCTTGATTTAATTAGATTAATCAAGTGGTTAGACAAAGTTGATTAGTTACACTTAATATATATATATATATAGACAAATTGGATCAAGCCCATCTAAAATTTAACTAAAACTTTTATTAATTGAGAATTCAACGCTTGATTATTAAAGTTAAGCTTGTAAAATTATATTGATTAAGTTTTCAATCAAAGAAAACAAGTGTGAAAGAAGCTTTGGAAGTTCTATATATTTTTCTTACTTAGAAGATTTAATCTTTCATCCAAGCTTGCTAGGTAAGTTTTGATGTTCTTTAATAAGCTATGTTTTTATTAATGATTTGAGATCATTAATGAAATATATTGTGATATATTATGCATTTGATGTATAATAACATAGCTTAAAAGGTTGAAACATGGGTAAGAGATTTGTGTTTAGATACTTTGGAAGCATAAAGATAATATGTTTGTGATTAGGTCAAATTTTGTGTGTGTTGGACATAGAACACAAAATTAGAATTTTGAAATATAAATAAATAGTTTAGAATTATGGCTAACATTCTAGAATCACTTGACCATCTTTAAGTAACCTATAATTGTTCAAGGGTTACTTCACTGTGGGATTCTTGTTTGATTTGTATTTTAGATTCAAATTTATGCTTATTTATTATTTGAATATATTTATATTTTTGTAAAAATATTTGATATTTTGAAAAATATAATTTTTGTTATTTAATTATTTTAGATGTGCTTAAAGTGTGTTGATGTTGGTTTTAATGTTAAAAATTAGATTTTGACTGTTTGAAATTATTTGGACAAGATTTGAAATGTATTGGGTGAAAAAATCCTCAGTATCAGCTCTCTTGAACAACATTTCAAAAAAACTAAAAAAAAATGGAGTTGGCCGATATAGATTTTGACTGTTTGAAATTACAGAGCCATACTACTTCCTTAGTTGTTTCACAAGTTGCTACATGCTCAACCTTCATGGTGGAGTCAACAATGCAAGATTGTTTTATACTCCTTCATACTATAGCTCCATCACCAAGGGTGGTTACTGATCCGGATGTAGATTTCCTATAATCTATGTCTATATGAAAATCAAAATTGGTATATCCTCTGATAATTATGTCCTCTGAGGAATATATAAACATATAGTTTCTCGTTCTCTTAAGATACTTGAGAATAAGCTTTACTGCCACCCAATGATCTAATCATGTTTAGACTGAAATCTACTAACTATTCTCACTGCATAACAAATGTCCAATCTCATACATAACATATCATACATGAGACTTCCAACTGCATAACATATGTGATATGTCTCATCTCCTCAACTACTTGAGGTGTCTTATGAGATTATTCATTCGACAAGTGAATTTCATGTCGAAAAGACAAGTTGCCTTTCTTGGAATTCTGCATCTCGAATCACACAAGAATGTTGTCGATATAAGATACCTGAGATATAACTAACAATCCTCTTTTGCAATATTGAATAATCCGGATCCCAAGTACATAACTCACCTCTCCCAAATCTTTCATTTGGAATTGGTTAGCTAGTCAGTATCTTACGTCTGACAATACTCTTACATCATTCCCAATGAGTAAAATATCATCAACGTATAATATGAGAAAATCACCTTATCTTCAATGGTGCGTTTGTATGCACAAGATTCATCGACATTCTGCTCAAAGTCATAAGACTTGGTCATCGTACCAAATCTTATATTACAAGATCAAGAAGTTTGTTTCAATCAATAAAATGACCTCTGCAGCTTGTAAATTTTTTGCTATTGATCTTGGACAACGAATCCCTCTGGTCGCACCATAAAAATACTCTCATCAAGACTACCAATCAAGAATATTGTTATAAGATCCATTTACCATATCTCATAATCATAATATGTGACAATGGTTAGAAGAGCGTAAATAGATTTGAGTATAGCTACTGGTGAGAAAGTCTCCTCATAATCGACTATCTTTTTATGGCCCTTGGCCATTAACTTATCTTTGAAGGTTTGTACATTCCCATCTACTCCTCTTATTCCTCTTGTAGATCCACTTGCAACCTATATATTTTACCTCATCTAGTTGGTCTACAAGCTCATAAACTAAGTTGGAGTACATAGACTTCATCTCAAGATTCATGACTTTGAGTCATTCCTCTTTATCAAGATCATCAATTGCACTAAGATTGGTCAATGGATCATCTACACCATCGATGAATGCGACAACTTATGCCTTTCCAATTCCTAAATAGCCATCAGATTGTCTCACAACCCTCCCAATGCATTTAAGTGGTAGATCGTCCTGATTTAACTACATTTGACTATCAGATATCAAAAGTGTTACGTTATTATCAAAAACTATTATTGACATAGTACTTGTCGAACTAGAAAGTAACTACTCGAGTACTACTCTACTACGAGGCTTGAATTCTCTCATATAATCATCCTCAAGAAACGTAGCGTTTGTATACACAAATAATTTGTTATCTTCTTGACTATAGAAGAATCCACCTTTAGTCTCCTTAGGATAGCCTACAACTAGGCACACTTGTGAACGTGGTTCCAACTTTGTAGTCTCGTTCTTCAATATTTTTGTTGGACACCCCTATATGTGAAAATATCGTAAACTAGCTTTGCGACCGCTCCACAACTCTAAGGTTGTCTTAAGAACATGCATATATGGAACTACGTTAATGATATATACTGTTGTTCGTAATGTATATCCCTAGAATGAACTAGATAATAAACTGTAACTAAACATTGATCTCATCATGTCTAGTATGGTTTGATTTCTCCTTTATACAATTGTGGTGTTCCAGATGTTATGAGTTGGGATACTATGCCATGCTCAACCAAGAATTTCTCGAATTCATTGTCGATGTATTATCCTCCAAGATCTTATCGTAAAGTTTTGATGATCTTACCTAATTGGTTCTCAACCTCAGCACGGTACCTGTTGAACTTTTCAAAGGTATCTGACTTGTGATGCATTAGATAATTTCTTGATTTACGTTAGCAGTGGATAATTTCTTGCTTACTGATGTGAGCTTCTCGGAGGAAGAGAAATCAGATTTCATTTGATCTTTCGTGCTATTTCTCATCGCTAAAAAACCTTAAAAGTGGGTTTTTGAATCTCACAATGAATTTTCTCTAAACGATTTAGAGAAATTAATTCACAATTTTTGTCAGTTTTTTTTCTCTGCAAAAAGAGGCAGAAAACGTGAACTATGGAGGTTAGGGTTTTTATTTTTTTCAACTCTTGAAAAATTCACTTATTATCAAACATGTTGTAATTAGTATGTTTAAATAATATGGAACAACTTTCCTTTTATGATTGTTTAGTTTTAATGAAATTATAAAAGACAAATCATAATCCCACACTAATTCCTAGTGTGGGCATGAAACCCTCTTTATTATTATTATTTTTAATTAATTAAATACCAATATCAAATATTAGGTATTTATTTTGAAATCAAATTCCAAAATTATTTAATCAATGGATTAAATAAATAAATTTAATTAATTTAAACTCTTTAAATCAAATGTCTCGATTATCTCATAACCTAGTGTATTAAACTATTTAATATAGTTTCCCAACTGTGAATTAAATTAATTATTAATCACATTAATAATTCTGCCATAACTTAATAGTTTTATTTGTGAGATTATAATTGAACTATCCAATTATTTAATGACTTTTTATAGTGTATCAAGCTAGCACATGTACCAAATATACCTACAGCTTCGAGCTCCAATAACGTTGGGATATTGATTAAAACTCTTTAATCAAATATCTTTTATCATTCACTTCATGTTATTCCACTAAAAAAATCTAAAGTTAAACTCTCATTACTACAAAAATATTTTATATCTAAACATTTCGGCGTCCACTGATATAATCACTGCATATAAATTGACATTCCACGAGTATCTCATAATTAGAGACGAGTCATAATATTCGTTATTCCCCTCTAATTATTTTATACCATAATTATCATTGATTCTCTAATGAACAATTTATTCATAAATTTTACAAATTTTATCTTTCTATTCGTAATAGAAAGACTCGAGCTCTAATTGTCCAAACAATGAATCAACTCTTAAGTAAAATACCCTTCAACTTCTCGTAAGAAGGAGTGGATTTTGTGTCTATGTAAAATGTCCCAAACTACACACCAAATCATGCCCCCCAAAATACGTAATTATTGTTCTGTATTGTTACATCTGTTTGACAGTTATGGCCCATAACATCACTATTTGTACAGATCATAGTGTTGTTGTACAAATTAACTATTTGACAAATGAAATTGTTCTTCTATCATTTGCAATTAGATTACCAAGATGTATAAATGATAGAAGGTCCATATGATTAGTTTCGGATTGATAAGATATGAGACAGTATCAATCCATCCATGAAGGTTTAATCATTAAATATCCCTAATCGTAGTATTATCGAGATTGGACATCGATAATGCGGAATAGACTAGTATTGCATTTGTGCGCGTTGTGGGAGCATAACAGCATAGTTCCCATATATTTGGGTATATGATACTCATGCAAGTGTAATAGGAGGTTGTGTTTACCGATGGTACGGAAACAGCTTCGTTCTGGATAGACCCCTCGAAATTCCATTGGTAGTATGACTATGTGTCTATGGAAGTCCGAATCAGGGTAGGTGTATTTGGTCTTAACCTGAGACTTGCACCGCTAATACTTGCGACAATCAATGTACTTTGGTTTTGGTCGTCCATGGCTTTAACAAGTTCTATGTACGCCTCTTCTGGGCATATTGACAATCGTAGTGTATTGGGTGTGATGTCGAGATGGAAGTATCACTCCAGTCATAGTGGAGATGATGATCACGTAGGATACGGAACTAGTTCTCTTATATGCTGCAGCTATCGGGATATTATGACTAGGTCATATTTATCCGATTATAGAGACTAGTTACCAGAGATCCGATATGTGCTTCGTACGGGGCAGACACATTTCCAGCCCCAAGCCTTGCACGTGACATCCGATACTGGATCGAAATACGCAATACTACGTATACTACGTCTGATATAGAACACATATTCCAGTAAGAATATTTCTGGAGAATTGGGTAGGCATGATGCTTTGCTAGAAGCCAACTATGTCTTGTATATCGGTATAAACGTAGTACTAGGTACGTACGTGTTCGGATAGTCCGACGACTGGATTTACTGCCAACATATCCGGGGATCTCATGGGTCGCTTCCCGAAGATTCACCGATGACGTATGACTCGCACTTTATTAATTTGAGATTAATTAGATGAGAGAGAAAGTTAATCTGGGATTAATTGCGGAAATATTTTATCTGGGATAAAATATTATTTAAAGAGAGAGAACGATTAATTTGGAATTAATCGATAAAATAATATATTCGATATATTATACGAATTGGATTTCGACGCGGAATTAAATTTAGAATTAATTCGGGCGAACGAGTTAATTTAGAATTAATTCGTTAGCGAAGTGAATAGTAATTTTGCTAGGCAAAGTTATTTAATTAAATTAGATTCAATTTCGTCGCAACGGAATTAATTAAATTAGATTTAATTTCGTCGCAACGAAAAATTCGTTAATTTGGAATTAGCGAACCCGAGCCCGGGAGTCTTTACGGGCGCACTCGCATTGCGAATTTAAATGCGGCCCACAAGTCACATCTAGCGTCAAATCACTAGTCAATCGATTGATGTGATGTCTAAGTCACTTTGAGTGATGTGACAACATGTCACTTGTGATTGATGGTGGTAGTTGGAAAGCTTTAATGCTTGTACCTTTTTGACTTTTGGAAATTCAAAATATGGTATATGTTTAATTGATTTTGGAAATCAATTAACCTAACACATTTTCTCTCCTCTCTTCTCTTCTCTCTCACGCCCAAGGGGCTGTTTTCCTCTTCAAAATCTGCTAATGTCGAAACTTGAAGGAGAAGAAATGGAAAATTTGTGGCAAGTTTTCCAATGCTAGCACATGAAGGGTCATCCTAAGGTGATAGGGAACTAACTCATGAGGATGGAATCATCATTCGAAAGCTTGGAGCTTGGAGAATCCATGGAGGAGTTGACCGAATTTTTGGAGCAGAAAATCAGCCCACTGCCGTCAGCCACCTTATCAACATTGTGTCGATTACGACGAAACCTTTACCTGTTGCCATGGTTAAATCTATTTAGATAATGCTTGCTAATACTGCATGTTTCATTCATGAAATATGGCAGCTAGAATGCCAAAACCGCTTTCCTTAACGAAAACCTTTTGGAAGATGTTTACAACATCCTAACGATTTTGTCGTACCAAAACAAGCAAACAAGGTTTGCGAGTTGATTCGATCCATGGATGGATTGAAGCAAGCATTGGGTTCTTGGAATTATCATTTTGATGTAATCATAATAGTATATGATTTGATTCAAAACGAAAATGATTCCTGTGTATATAAGGAGGTTAGTGGGAGAGCACTGACAGTGATTGTCCTAAATAAATGATGATGTATCATTTCTTGGAAATGATATTCCCATATAACTATCGGTGAAAGCTTGGCTTTCATGAAAATTCTCCGTAGAATTCTTGGGAGAAACAACCTTTATTCTAGGAATAAAGATCTACTGTGATAGATTTAAAGTTGTTAGTACTCTCCGAGAACCCGTACATTGAAAAATGTACGCGACCTGGTGTCTCATACGCTTTGAGCATATGGAGTCACAATCGGGCCAATCCAAGTGATAGTCATTGGATTGATGTTAAGAACATCATTTAGTATCTTAGATGAAATAAGGAAGCTGTCTTAAACTATGGAGAATGAGAACTTGAAATGACTGGGTTCACTATAGCAAGTTTCCTAACCGATAATAACGACTATAAGTCGTAAGAATGGTACTATAAAGTTTGAATAACGGAACATTGAGCTGGAAATCTTCCAAGCAATATACTGTTACCGTATAAACAACAAAGTGGATTATTACTGCAGCTGAGGCAGCAATAGAAGACTTCTGGATTGATAATAATCTAATTAGATTAGATATAATTCTGTTAACAGCTGAACTAGGCTACAGCACAGGCTAAAGAATTAATGGTCTCATCAACGATCCAGATATATACTTCAAATATTCATCTGATTCGTTCGGATCATACATCGTGGCGATGTGATGATCGAATAAATCGCATCAGATGATAATCATGCAAATCCACTAACGAAAGCCTTTTCTCAGCAGAAGTTTGAGCGAACAGTACATAGTTCGGGTGTAGGACACTTGAGTGATTGGCTATGTGCCAAATGGGAGATTGTTGGACAGTTATGGCCCATATCATCACTATTTGTATAGATCATGGTGTTATTGTACAAATTAACTATGTGACAAAGGAAATTGCTCTTCTATCATTTGTAATTAGATTACCAAGATGTATAAATGATAGAAGGTCCATATGATTAGTTCCAGATTGATAAGATATGAGACAGTATCAATCCATGAAGGTTTAATCATTAAATATCTCTAGTCGTAGTATTATCGAGACTGGACATCGATAATGCGGAATAGAGTAGTATTGCACTTGTACGCGTTGTGGGAGCATAACGGCATAGTTCTCATATATTTGGGTATAGGATACTCATGCAAGTGTAATAGGAGGTTGTGTTTACCGATGGTACGGAAACAGCTTCGTTCTGGATAGACCCCTCGAAATTCCATTGGTAGTATGACTATGTGTCTATGGAAGTCCGAATCAGGGTAGGTGTATTTGGTCTTAACCTGAGACTTGCACCGCTAATACTTGCGACAATCAATGTACTTTGGTTTTGGTCGTCCAGGGCTTTAACAGGTTCTATGTACGCCTCTTCTGGGCATATTGAGAATCGTAATGTATTGGGTGTGATGTCGAGATGGAAATATCACTCCAGTCATAGTGGAGATGATGATCACGTAGGATATGGAACTGGTTCTCTTATATGCTGTAGCTATCAGGATATTATGACTAAGTCATGTTTATCCGATTATAGAGACTAGTTACCAGAGATCCGATATGTGCTTCGTACGGGGCAGACATATTTCCAGCCCCAGGCCTTGCACGTGACATCCGATACTGGATCGAAATACACAATACTACGTATACTACGCCTGATATAGATAACATATTCCAGTAAGAATATTTCTGGAGAATTGGGTAGGCATGATGCTTTGTTAAAAAGCCAACCATGTCTTGTAAATCGGTAAAAATGTAGTACTAGGTACGTACGTGTTCGGATAGTCCGATGACTGGATTTACTGCCAACATATCTGGGGATCTCATGGGTCGCTTCCCGAAGATTCACCGATGACGTATGACTCGCACTTTATTAATTTGGGATTAATTAGACGAGAGAAAAAGTTAATCTGGGATTAATTGCGGAAATATTTTATCTGGGATAAAATATTATTTAAAGAGAGAGAACGATTAATTTGGAATTAATCGATAAAATAATATATTCGATATATTATACGAAATTGGATTTCGACGCGGAGTTAATTTAGAATTAATTCGTTAGCGACGTGAATCGTAATTTTGCTAGGCAAAGTTATTTAATTAAATTAGATTTAATTTTGTCGCAACGAAAAATTCGTTAATTTGGAATTAGCGAACCCGAGCCCGAGAGTGTTTGCGGGCGCACTCGCATTGCGAATTTAAATGCGGCCCACAAGTCACATCTAGCGTCAAATCACTAGTCAATTGATTGATGTGATGTCTAAGTCACTTTGAGTGATGTGACAACATGTCACTTGTGATTGATAGTGGTAGTTGGAAAGCTTTAATGCTTGTACCTTTTTGACTTTTGGAAATTCAAAATATGGTATATGTTTTAATTGATTTTGGAAATCAATTAACCTAACACACTTAACACATTTTCTCTCATCTCTTCTCTTCTCTCTCACGCCCAATGGGCTGTTTTCCTCTTCAAAATCTGCTAATGTCGAAACTAGAAGGAGAAGAAATGGAAAATTTGTGGCAAGTTTTCCAATGCTAGCACATGAAGGGTCATCCTAAGGTGATAGAGAACTAACTCATGAGCATGGAATCATCATTCGAAAGCTTGGAGCTTGGAGAATCCATGGAGGAGTTGACCGAATTTTTGGAGTAGAAAATCAGCCCACTGCCGTGAACATCAACCCCACTTTTGTAAATCAAATGACACAACCTGCCATGTAGAAGTTCATTGTACACTCGAGATTTATATTAATTCATATATGATGATCTATTAGACTGATATGAATTTCTTTGTTTAATATATATTAAAAGAAATTTAATTATGTATTGGTCCAATCATATATGATCGCATCATACAAGGTCCCTCCATTCCCATGTCACCCCATAAATGATCTCAGATCGAGGTCGTTATCCTATTATGGAATGAACTGCAGCTGTAGATAAATCACAAATAGAGTGTCCGTCTTCATTTACTCTCTATGGTCTATTTATGATTACTAATTTCAGATTTAAATCCCATTGTATATAATATTTATACACCAAGTCTGAAAGTACATTAGTAACCAATGACATTGATGGCAATTTATAATATGCAACTTTAAAATCAACACTTTGATAAATGGAAATTGTATCATCCAACAAAAGCCTTATTAGGCCTGAAATTGTTTCAATTTCATTTAGGGTTTTGAGAAGAAAACCTAAAGCATCCAAAAACGAAAAGTGTGAGAAAATTGAAAAGAAAATAGTTGGAGTTAAAATTAAGAAGAAATTCGAGGATTAAGATAATTCTTTTATTCTTTCTTTAATTAGAAAATTATTTCTATTAGCCCTAATAATTTTCTAGCATGATGATTAATATATTTTTTCCTCATATATGTTGATGAAAGTAATTAGTTACATGTTTTGGATGTTTATATACATGTGTAAAATTAATTAAGCAAAATTTATGAAATTTAAACTCAATTTATTATAGGATAACCTATTGTCATTCTACATTATTATGACCACTCTTATAGTATATTGAATTGTTCTTATGTATTTCATACATGGTGATCTTGAATAGCGAAGAATATTAATTATTTTGTTCGAAAATGGGAGTTAGCATATAATCAATTAAATTAATTATTTAATTAGATTAAATCTGAAAATTAATTTAATTTATGTGAAATATATTATATTTAAATGTTTATGGATGTTGAAATAATTTTTGAAAATTATTTCTCTGTTAAAATCGACGAATTATACGAAATCTATAAAATCAGGTAAAACTTGACTATGTAGTGAATTGATCACTATTCAGTCATGTTAAGGGGCTGACCTGTCACTATTATGTGACCAAGTCAGCCCCGCTCGATATCCGATTGACCGGTTTGACAGTCACGTGTTTTATGCAAATTTATCGAAAATTATTTTCGTAAAAGTTTATCGTATTTTCGAATTTATTTTATTATCGATATTTGATATCGATAAATGATTTAGGTAAAATATGAATAAATTAGTAGTATATGATATCGATTAATTTATTCAAAAAATTTAAAAATTTAAAAATATGATTTTGTCTAAATTGCGCTTTGGTTGTAGAAACCCCAACAAGTATAAAGTGAAGAATTCGTAGAAAGAATTATTTAACACTTTTCTGGTAAAATAATGAATGAGAGAAACGAAAATCAGATTGTTCATTTCAAATTTCTTGTATTCATTTATGTAGATTAAATAACCTTTGAATGCACATTTTAGCTTTTCTAATTGTTAACATAATTTTAAATAGTTGTAATATTTCATTTGAAATAAATCAAAATAAATAATTTGAATTATATAACACTTTTCTAAGTGTGCTTGTCAAGCCGCACGCGCTCGCAAGTCGTATTCATCCAATATTTTTTTTTTTTTTTGGGTATACATCCAATATGTAACACATCATTATTTCATTATAAAGTGTAGTTACATTTAAGATATTGTTGACGGCTGATTTTCGTTTCAGGAGTAATTCAGGAAAATTACTCATCTACCAATCCTCCTTCAACTGTGAATTTATTCGGTTTGGGGACCAAAGATAAACTTAACAAAATATGGACAACACACAGACAAAACAGAGAGTTTAACGTGGTTCGGCGGAATGGATCCAACCTACGTCCACGTGCACAAGGGAAAATAAAGTTTTTATTACGTGGTCGGTAATGACCGACCTGCCTATCTCTCAAGCTCGGTTGACCGACCTCTTACAAGCTCACTCTTACACTTAAGCTTTTTGCTCTCTATTTTACAAGTTAAGAGATAAATAAGCCAACCTTTTACAATGAACTTCAGATCCCTTTATATACCAGGGCAAGTTCTAATGTTACAACAATCTCACGACGTCAGCCACATGAATCTACCGTTAATGTGATGGTTTTCTTACCCAACTACTCTGCCGAAAGTAGCTATGCCACCTGACATATATTTAAACCAAACTATTATACCCTCTGCTACACGTTACCTCCCAAAGCCAGCCTGTAAATCAACTCTCATGTGATGGTGTGTGTTAGAAGATAAGCCGGTGACCTGCTCTTGTCACGTCAGACCTCTTTGGAAGATGCAAGTTCTCATGTAGGGCTTACATCACTTGAATTTGATCACACCACTAATACCCCGACCCGACTAATTGGGTCGGGCAACTGGAACAACAGTCAGCATGCCCTGCTGTGCCACAAGATCGGGTCGGCTTCGAGGCATTCACTCTGCTCTTTTGAACATCTTTCCAACTCGGGTCATGATCTTCTCTAGGTACCACATCGGGTCGGACATCAAGTGCAACTCATTGCTGACCTCCTCGTGGGCCGAATGCCTTAGCTTCTCAGGCTTAGGCCCATGAGGTTTGGAAATAGAAATCTCTTTTATACTCTTACTCGAGATTCTAACTTATTAGGGGTGAAAACCACTATCAACAAATATTAGAACACCTTTTTTCATGTGAGATGCTTTACAGCCCGGCCCGAGCCTGTCATGTAGAATTTAGGCCCGGTCTCGGGAAAAGCCCAGCCCGGACTGTTATCCGGTCAGGCCGACTTGGGCTTGGGCTCGGGCCAGATTTTACCTGGGCCCGATTTTTTAAATATAAAAATTATAAATATATATTTTTACTTATTTTAGGTCTGGGCCGGGTCAGGCCCATGTTTTTTTAGTTGAGCCCGGCTCGGGCCCCTCATTTTAAAACCCGGTTCGAATTTTTTTAACCCCGAACCAGACCGAACTGGACCGGACCGAACCCAGACTTTTTTGCCACACTTACTTACTTGATGGTCAAAAACACATAGTTAATATTTCAACAAAAATCTAACATTCACTTGCAATATAATTTTAAAAAAAAATTATTTTTATATAAACACTTAAAATAAATAGCCTCAAAGATTGCTACCATGAGGAGGATATACATACGAAAAAACCCTAACGCCAAGTACAATAGCATCACTAACACAATTTTGACTTACCAAATTAAATTGCATTATATAAGTTCCCTTTCAAACTCCTAATTTTTTTTCCTTCTTGAATTTAATGTTAATGATAAAAATGTTCCCACTGCTACTGTTGGCAATTGGTCGGATCGAGTTAGGATTTGTCAATTATGAACCTAACCCAATTATATAATCGAGACTAAAATTTATTTTGAATTTCTTATCAAACAGTGTGGGATTTCGAATCCCAATCAAAGGGGATTCTGAATCCCAATCAAATTGAGATTTAAGATTTTTGTTATAAATTTAAGATGGAAAAACATCTCGAAACTCGATTTAATTTTTTAATCAGGACAAAAAAAAATACCAATTCCCGTATTATACAAGATCTCAAATTCCAATTGAAATAAAAAAAATTTCCTCGCAAGCCTGCTAGTTATTAAAAATATAAAACTCCAGTATTTAAAAATTTGATAAATTATATATATGTATATTGTATATTGTAATCTGAATAGTGATGGCAATGGATCGGGATGTGACGAGATTTTTCAATCTCGATCTCGTCTCGATAATGAAATCGGGACAAAAAATCATCCCGGCCCATTAAACAGGGATGAAAAATCGTCTCGGTCCTATTCAATATCTCGTTAAATCTTGTATCATCCCGCTAAATCTCATTTCATTCAGTTGTCTCATCCCGTCTGGTTTAATTTTCGGGATAAATTTCCCATCTCATTTTTATCCTAAAGGATGGGACGGGAAAAATTATCATCCCTAAATCTGAATGCGCTATGTAAATCTAAATCCACACTAGCCACGTAACGAAGCAAGGGTGGAAGGTTAGAATTCAGTTAGGATCACAAAACAATGCATATTGATTCTATACCTATACTAAGGGTGGCAATGGACCGGGCCGGGCAGGGCATGGGTTTTGATAAGCCCGGCCCGACCCAAGCCCGAAAATTATTTTTTTGGCCCGGGCCCAGGAAATGCCCGGTCCGAGCATTTGTCGGGCCGAGCATTAATAAAAAATTTAAATATATTTTTAATTTATTATATAAATATATATATATATAATTTATTATATAATATAAATATATATAATATTTTTTAAGCCGAGCCTCTACTTCGCGAGCCCGACCCGAGATTTTTTACCCCTAGGCCGGGCTGGGCCGAGCCGGAACAAGCCCTTGGCCCGGCCCCGAGCTTTTTTGCCACCCTTAACCTATACAAAACGGATAAGGTATGCCATCGTGAACGCTGACAAAATCATAATCACACAAAACTTATACTTTAATATTTATTTCATAAATTATAAACTAGTTTATATTATCTAACAATACTATCTATCAAATGCCAAAATCTCACACAATCCCCGTAACGAAGTTAGGGCGGAAGATTGGAATTCAGTTAGGTTAACAAAACGGTGCGGATTGATAACATACCAAACGACGTCGCAAAGGGCCTTGGAATCCTTAAACCCTACCGCGTTTCTCACCCCTCTCAAAACAAATTAAAATCTTAAACCCTAACTAAAAAACACCAGTCTCCCTCAAACTCTCCGTTTCAAGATAAGATCCCGAAAAATCATCCGGTATTGGAGGTTCTGCTATGCCCATTAAGCTATTTCCTAATCTCCGCCTACTAAACCCTCCCCTTCTGGTCATCCGTTCCCCTTCAATGAATTTCAATACCTCCCTCAACTCTTCTCGGGCCGTACCCGCTATCCGTCGGATCTTTCCTTTCAAACTCAAATACCTAGGGTTTTCCACTCGCGGTAACTCACAACAACAACAGCAGCTCGGTGTACGGAAGTTATCGACTCGTCCGTTTCGACCCGCGGCGAGTTCTGAGTTTGATCGTAGAGGTAGTAGAGGAGGAGAAATTCGCGGTTCAAAGAGTTTAATTGAGGACGAGGCGGAACTCAGCGACTGGGTCAGCGACTTAGGGTCCGACCCGTTCCGTAGTGATAAAGGCTTTCGTAAAGACGACGGCGTCTCGGATTTAAGAAAGGGACGTGGTAGTGAAAACAGAGGTGGCAGAGATAGAGATAGAGATTCTTATTCAATGAAGAGGAGAAGAGAGAGTGAGTCTGATGATTTTTATGAGCCTAATAGTAGAGGAAATAGGAATTCAGTTAATTCCTTTTCGAGAAATAATGATAATAATAATAACAATTCTAGGTTTAATAGGAGGCCTAATAGTGAATTGCAGGTTGGTAATAGGGAAAATTATTCAAGGAAAAAGAATCGTGGGTTTGAAAGAGGGAATGCGAGTTATTTTACTGAGGGAAGAAACGAGAAGAAAGGAAATAGTTTGAGAAAAACACGTTTTTCAGAGGAGAAGGATGATGACAATGATGGTGATGTGGGTGAGGAGAGGGGGAGAGTTATGAGTGATATTAGGGATTTGCTTAGTGAGGAAGTTAGTGACGCTGATGATGACGATGATAGTGTTTTGAAGAACAATGCTAGGAGCTCAATTGGATTAGATAAGGAAAGTGGTGAGAAGAGGGTGGCGAGAAGTTCACCAGGGAAATATGACTCTTTTATGAGTGAGAGCAGGTATATTTTTGAAAAGCTTGATTTTATTTTTTGCTCTGTAATTACATAAGTGGAACCTCAGAAATTTCAGCGACACTCGGTGACCGTTATTGTTTAGCTAACCATCTGACGTTTTTAATGCCTGCAGATTTGATCATTGCTCTATATCTCCATTGTCACTGAAAGGAATCAAGGATGCTGGATATGAGAAAATGACCGTAGTTCAGGAGGCAACTCTCCCTTTTATACTTAAAGGTTCACTTCTTTCTCATGTATTTTGTAGTTTCAGAGAAGGGAATCAGAACTTGTTTGTTACTATCAATATATGCTTTGGAGAATTGTTTGTGGACTTGATAACCTGTTGCTGTTTCCCATTAAAAAACAAGATTGGTAGATAATTACCTTGGTTCTTGATATATGATTATAGTCTACAAAAGTTGCTTTTTATCTTTTCAATTCATGTGGTTTTTTTGATTTTATGTGGCACATTTTCTTAATGATGATGGTGCTTATTCCGATTTTGTTCCCAGGTAAGGATGTTCTGGCTAAGGCTAAAACAGGCACTGGGAAAACTGTAGCATTTTTGGTAAGACATTTTTTTTTAACTCAATTGCTAGTTAACCCCTAAACTGAGGGAAGACTCTTAACAGGATCCCTACCCATAAGTTGTGCTCTGCTTGGTCCTTGCAGGTTTCTGTTGATCTTTACTTCATTGGAATCTTCCATGTTGAGTCTCTTTTTGAAAAACTACTGAAAACCACACATTACCCTTAGAAAATAGGAAAGATGGAAGGGTAGAGAGGGGTACAATAATTATTTGGCCTTTCTTTTCTTTTATAATTTAGTATGAAGTCTGAGTTTATCCTTAGTTTTTGGGGGTATTCGTTATTAAAACAAGCATTCCATTTTATGATTTTTTATTGGAATTGTCCTCTCCAACCCCAAGTATTTGGAGAATCTTTCTGAAGAATAGTAGGATTGTCTTGTCTCTGTTTACTGCACTGAGTTAGGAGATGGATGAGTCATTTGCTTTGCTTATTGAAATTCTTTGTTTCAGCTTCCTTCTATTGAAGTTGTCATAAAATCTCCTCCGGTTGATCGTGACCAAAGGCGGCCCCCATTTCTCGTGCTTGTAATATGCCCTACACGAGAGCTTGCAACTCAAGCTGCTACTGAAGCTAATACTTTGTTGAAGTATCATCCATCTATTGGAGTTCAAGTTGTGATAGGAGGTACAAGGCTTGCTTTGGAACAGAAGCGCATGCAAGCTAACCCTTGCCAGGTGACTTTCTTATCATCAGCATAGGACAGCCTTCATGTTAAAATCCGACACCCTATCATGTATTGGATCCTCATAGCATATTCAATAGGCCAAATTTTGATTCAAGCTATTGATCCATATTGTTTGACACCTTGTTGAACTCTTGGAATGTCATATAATGATCCTAGTCCAACTTGCTTGACACATTGTTGAAATTAAAATGTCTCAGCAGACTGGTCACTGGATCATTGGATGTATAGGTTCTTTATTTCCAATCAATTGTATTTGCTTGGAGGATTCAGTGATGGACTAATCAGATACTGGGTCCTCAGAGCATCTATCTACTGCATATAGCAACCTTGTTTTGTAATTTGCTGCATTCCAAACGCGCAGATTCTTGTCGCTACACCTGGAAGGCTCAGAGACCATATTGAGAACACCGCAGGATTTGCAACAAGGATGATGGGTGTGAAAGTCTTAGTACTTGATGAAGCAGATCATTTATTGGACATGGGATTTCGTAAAGACATTGAGAAGATAATTGCTGCTGTTCCAAAACAACGACAAACACTTCTCTTTTCTGCCACCGTTCCTGAAGAGGTTTACTTATATTGTGCTTTTCTTTGGTATGCTTAGAAAAATTAAAGAAAATACTAAAAGATGATTTATGGTGTGAAGGTCCGTCAAATTTGTCACATTGCGTTGAAAAGAGATCATGAATTTATCAATACCGTTGAAGAGGGAAGTGAGGAAACACATGCACAGGTATGCTTTTTGATGATGTTGCCCAATAACTAGTGAATTTCTTGGTCATTCAATTACTAAAATGTAGATCGTTTCAGGTCAGTCAGACACATTTAGTTGCTCCTCTGGACCAGCACTTTCCTCTACTGTATGCTCTTCTGAAAGAGCATGTTGCTGATAACCTTGACTATAAGGTATACACATAAGCCTATTTCCTGTGTAATTTTCTTTTGTTTATGGTCCTTGTGAAATATGATTTATGCACATCTTGACCCGAGGTTGGAAAATTTATGGAGGTTGCCATTATAGATATATTAGATGTCTACATCTCTTATGCAGCTACGCTATAGTTAGTATTCAGAATGATATTTTGTTTCCAACTGTTTCTAAAATAAAATATTCTATTTGTGCCTTTGACAAAATTCTGATTGATTTCTCCAGGTGCTGGTATTCTGTACAACTGCTATGGTAACCAGACTGGTTGCTGACCTTCTTGGTGAGCTGAAGTTGAATGTTAGAGAGATACATTCTAGAAAGCCACAGAGCTATAGGACTAGGGTTTCTGATGAATTCCGGAAGTCAAAGGGTCTGATACTTGTGACTTCTGATGTATCTGCTCGTGGGGTCGATTATCCTGATGTTACCCTTGTCATTCAGGTAATGGAAAATGGTTTACAAATTATGAGAATCATGAATGTCCACCCCTATCCCCTTTCTTTCTTGGCAACCTTAAAACCTTCTCGGAACTCAAATTTTATAGAGAAATATTAGATACTCTGTAAATTGTATTTGACAACGCTGAGAAGTTTCAAACTATTCAACTTCCATCATGGTTATTATATTATGCAATAACTTTCTGCAATTGTAGGTGGGCGTGCCATCCGATAGAGAACAATATATCCATCGACTTGGTAGAACTGGACGTAAAGGTAAAGAAGGGCAAGGCATATTGCTTCTTGCACCTTGGGAGGAATTCTTTTTATCTACCATCAAGGATTTGCCAATTTCAAAAGCTCCTGCACCTTTGGTTGATCCAGACACAAAGAAAAAGGTGAACTAACTTTCTTCTTTGGCTGTTTCCTGTTCTGTTCATAATTTTTCTTTGAAGATGGTGAGTAAATGGCAGATGAAGAGTACTAACATTAGCATATATTAAAACAGGTGGAACGTGCAGTTTCACAAGTGGAGATGAAGAATAAAGAGGCAGCATACCAGGCCTGGCTTGGTTATTATAATTCAAATAAGAAAGTGGGAAGGGACAAGTATAAGCTTGTGGAGCTTGCTAATGAATTCAGCCGAAGCATGGGGCTTGATAATCCTCCAGCCATCCCCAAGCTTGTTCTGGGCAAGATGGGTCTTAGGAATATCCCTGGTTTGCGCTCCAAATAGATTTTGACTCTTTTTGAATTCCATGTATTTGCAAATCAAATCTGTAGATGGTGATTGGGAAAAGAAAATTTAATCTCCAAATCATCCGACTTCAATATTTTTAAGTGAAAACGCTACACAACCCTTTCTAAATCCCGCAATGGCTGGAGTCCTCGTGCTCTACAACAGTGGTGGCTGGTGCTTCAAGAGATTAATATACAGTAAGAGATTTCCTCGTTGCTTCAAAAACACCAGCCAGCTACTTGATCAAACTTCATAATAATATACTCGATTTCACAACCACCATTAATAAAAACTAGAGACTTGCAAAAACAGCTTTCTTGAATTACTGTAACCATAATCACATGCCAAATAACCAAAAAAACAGCTAATCATTTTTCTATGTTGGAAAGTAATGAACTACAACAAAACACCAATTAATAATGGAATTCTCTTCTATCTTTATATTCTTGATGGTGGTATTAACTGATACACCGTTTTTAACCTTTTAAACAAAAGGTTCATGGTAGAAATCTAGTACACTTCAGGAAGAGGCATAGAAAGAGTGAGAAAGCTCAATCCAAGACATGAAAGCGGAATCACTACTGTCGAGCTTTATGAATAGAAAAGCTACCAGATCATGTGCAAGGAAATCATGGAAGAATAAAAATTATAACATAATAACCCTAAACTTCTGAACCTGAGTGTATTTCAGCGGAGTTGCAAGTGTGGAATCCTAAGTGAAGACCTGATCACCGAGTCATTGCAGCCCGTGCAGTCTTTTGCATCCTTCAAAACACAGCAGTTTAGACGATGTGCTGCAGAGCCACCACCTCCGGGGGCTTCAAAGTGTACATACATGCATAAAGTAGCATGACTGCGGTAGTTTCCAAGGAGAAACCTCGAGGAATAGGAAAACAATATGTCCCTTGCACAAGTGAGGTCAGAGTAGAAAATCCTGATCATGAGAAGTTCTCTCATCAAAATTTTCACCCACCATTCTCTCCCTCGTTTTGAAATGCAAGAGGGAAATCCTCATCTTTCACTTCATAATTCCTCCAGGCCACGATCTGGCAATAAACTCAAAGCCCCCTGTTAAGACAAACCAACAGCCATTACAAAACAATCCAATTAAGAAAATCAATGGATAAACAATGAATACCATGCAGATATAAATTTTAATTGTAAAGTAGATTCATAAACGATTAAACACAACCTGCCAAATTCAGAAAGAGCAACCCGCTGGCAATTTTGCACAGCTCAATATTATTGTAAGCGTGCGAGGCTGAGGGATATTGCACATTGAGAATCAACAATTGGCATATGGACCATTGCAGAAGCAAAGTGTGCTTTTTAAGCCAACTGCATTAATCTATATCTTGAAGAAACAAAATGACCGACTACCTCTGGACATGGGGAGAAGGATGATCTGGTGAAGACTGTTGACCCGAGGTACTGTGAAACATTTGTTCTTCAAATGTCTCACTTGATCGGATTCCCTCACCAAGTTGTGACACTTCATTCACACCGGAGAAACCCATTGGTCCAAGAGAACCAAACTCAAGTTGCTCAGAGGGGGAAGCATAAGCAGCATTATGATCATAATGATACAACATGACAACAGGTGGAATAGTAGGTCCATTTGACGAGATCCTACTGGGGTTCATAGCTGATGGTGGATACATGCCATATGCCACATTGGGGGAACCAGTCTGTGTGGAGTTGGAGCGAAATGGACCATTGTAAGAGTGGTATGGAGGGAGCGTGTCAGCTCGACTCTCGCTTGCTGCCAACCGGTCTGGCCTTGAGCTCGATTTCTCAGCTTGGTAGCGATTGTGGCTGCGTCCAGAAGCTCGTGTCTTTGAATTGACATTCCAGTTCCCTTCTCTCTCACCATGATGGTCACTCCTGTTGTGACTATAATTCCCCCTTCTCGAACTTGTTGAATGCCGGTCCCTTGGGGAAACCTTCTGAAATAAGACAAAACAAAAACATTGATCGATGATAAATAGCATTACCAGTATCTAATTGCTAAAGGAGTAAAGATGCTAAGGTCACTAATAAAACATAAACAGAACTCCCACCAACCAACAATTATGGCCAAGCTTGACCACTGTTTAGATAATTATATTCCAGACCAGCTTACAGTAAAAGAATCCAGCATTCAACACAAGGAAAACAAGAATTCAATGTTGCAAATTTGACAAAATCTTGAGAAGCCTGTACAATATTACAACTTCTCTCCACCTTTTTAAATTACAAATTAAACCTTCATCTATGGCACTACTATTCTAAAACATGCTCTAGACCACATAACACATAATATCAATTCAACAAATGAGTCAGTCTTCAGCAAGCAACAACTTAATCCCGAAACAAAAACACAGATGTGGGACTGCCTTCCTCCAAAGTTCAAACTAGTACCCGAATCATTTATCAAAATCTACTCAAACACATGAAAAATGAACCAGTGGCAGTGTGCTTCAAAAGAAAAATTTTCCATCCAATCAATCAAATGCGCATGGACATATATTTGGAAAATGAAGGGCAAAACATAAAGATGAACCAAATAAAGGTTATGTTTGCTAATAAACATACAAAGGCACTGAGCAAACATTTTTAAGTGGAGAAGTAAAAAGAAACCAAACATCCAGGCAGAAAAGGCTTGTAAATATCTCTTACATGATTGGGTAGATAAGTCCCAGTGCCACCACGATATCTTGGCACCTCATCAATGTACTGTTGGTAAACACCAGCAGGTCTATTAGAAGCAGATTGGGGAGGAGCAACAGAAACAAGGCGGGGCCCATAACCCATAAGCTGGGTACAAAGATTCATGTTGGCTGAAAGTGGTCTTCCTGGACCATCCCATGGAAAACGGCCTTGTAGATAGACAGGGGGCGCCATCATAGGTGAAGGATAAATAAGAGGTGACGATAACCGTGGGTTTTGGCAAAACCGACCATATTGTAAATTTTTCCAATGGCCAAGAAAGTCACTGTTAAGAATGTCAGACTTGTGCTCCAATGGCTCAACAGGAGAAGACCTCATAGAATTAGAAGTACTTGCCACCTCAGACTGATCAGGTCCTTCGGACAAATTTTGACCAGAATCACTGTTTTCCAGGGCTTCTTCCCCACTAAAAAGGGTTGTTGATCCATCTGAGGTTCCTGTCTCAGTCGGGAAGTTGTATGCTGGAAGCATTGTAAAAAAGGGCACAGGTGGACCTGTGGGATAAAATGTCAAGGGAACAACCCCTGAATCGTCCCCAGATCTCTGTCGAGAACCAGGACCTAAGAAAACAGGAGCAATGGGAATCGCTGAATCTGATCCACTTGTCTGAGCTTCTTCAGATCCAGATATGCGATGCCTTGGAACATGTGAAGGAGCAAGGGATTGAGGTCCTATGCTCCTGTCTGGAATTTCAGTTCCTATAGCTGGGAGCATATTCCACTCTCTGTTGTCGTCATCAGCCTGAACAAAGGAATGTTCTGACACATTCTTACCTTTTCCATACACAATAGGAGCAGTAGGAGCTGTTTTTCTACCCCTTTTTTCTTTTGCTGGCTTTGAGACCTTTGCTGATGATCCTTCCCAAGAACTCTCAGAATTGGTTTTACTTCTTACAGAACTTGTATGTGAAGCAGGCATGGACCTTGAACTGGTAGATCTGTCATCAAAGTACACCTCGTTGCCTCTATTATCTAGATAATGGAAAGAACTTTCACGATCTTCCCTCATTGAACCTCGAGCTTCTTTGGTGAACGTATGTGGAGCTCTTCTACCACTGCCAGAGGCACCAATCTGAGCTGAAGGAACAAGGTTATAACCAGCTGAAGTTGACTGCTGCTTACTGTCAGACTGAACCATCTCGAAATTTCCATTGTCAAGATCCAATCTGCCACTGGAGCCCCGTTCCTGCTCATGCCAGTAATCATTATCACCCTCCCGAGTGTTCATATCCATGGAGCCGAAATTTTCATTACCAGGTTCAAGTGAACCTTCCGAACTTGATGTCAATCCAATGCCAGGAAAAAAATGGGTCAGTGGTGAGGAAACCAAACTTTGGGGAAACTGCATATTGGCATTTGATGCAGTCTCAATGAAGGGAAGATTGGTGGGAACCATTCCACCAAAATTTCTCTCAGAATATCCCATTGGAGCTAGAACAGAGGGTGGTAGAGGAAGAGGTAAGTGACCAGAAGCTAAATTCAATGGAATGTGGACCTGTCCATTAAAACCATGACCCATGGAAGATGCCATCATGTTCACAAGATCTTGCTCTTCCTGCTGCATCCCTTGTGTCCCTGCAACAGAAGAAAATTCTTCACCCAAGGCCAAATCAACGCTGTGACTATTTAACACACTGTTTGAATCAGCGGCAGAAGCAAGGCTCTGATGGAATGTACTGTTTCTAACTGATGAAGGATCATCAGTTGAAGATCTAATGTTGTGGCTTGCCGAAGTATCAGATTCCAAGTTCTTCCTCCTACTATTGTCCAACTTTGAAGAAGAAATCTGATTTTCCACACTGTCTTGGGGTTTGCTAGGCCGACCTTGGGAAGAAACTTCACCATATGTGTGTGTAAGTTCAGGGCTGGAACGTGTCCTTGCAAAAAGATATCTACCCTTGACGTCAGTAATCATTGTATCAGGTTTAAAAATTTTCTGACCTTTATCCTTGTGTGCTTTCTGATTGATACTTGCATCCCTTCTAACCGAATCAGAGATTTTGGTGCTGTTCGAGTTACCATAATTTTTTTGGGTTTGGGTTTGAGAAACTGTAGAAACAGAAGTGGTCGTAAAAGAGCTTTCAACAAGATTATTACTATGCTGAGAGGAAACGCTACCATGTATCCTGTCAATTTGAGACTCACGAGCAAAGGAAATCTCATTTCTTTTGCCACCTAAACCTGAATTGCTGCAAAGGTTCTCAGGCTCGTGTTGATGGTCAGGATTTGACAATCGCAAGCGCCACAAGTCATTCCTTGGTGCATCAGGGCGAGGACCACTACCATGTCTGTCCCATGTATTCATGAAAAACTGATTTACTTCATAATATAAGTCCTCCTTGGGACAATCAAGTAACCTCGCCAGCCTTTTAGCTCCAAATGCAAATGCACTGCGTATCCTAAAGAAGTTACCTGGCCAATGTATAATATATAGGCACAAAACAAATTACAAAAAATTCAGATAGTAAAGTCAGACCAAGATTTAAAAGCACACCGAAAGCAGTAAAATCTTACAGCTGACTTTTTATATTTATGCACCAACAAATTAATTCTTATCATATGCATAAATTTGTGCATGCCTATCTGCATATGGTCCGTAACTTGATATTAAGAATATAAAACATGCATAACAGGCTTCCATGATTTCTTCCGTTCCTTATCCTAGAACAGTTTCTAACCACCGAATCCTATTACAATTATGAGTTTGAGATATCAAATTTTCATAACAATGAAGCCACCTCTACAATCCAGAACATTAGCTTCACAGATGCACTGCATTTTTCCAAATGTGTGTGTGTTTACTTCATGCAGGCACATACAAGAAATCAAAGGGACTTTGAAAAAAGAGGATAGTTTGCAGGTTATTATCAACAATGGACTCATTTAGAATTCCCTACCAAAGTATAAAGCTGAACCTAACCAAGTCTAAACCACAAACAATTATAACTAAATTGAAAAAGGTAAAAATTATCATATTCATATAATGTCCTATTAGCCCCCTCTGCACTTATTTTTAATATTACAAGCAAGAGTGTCTCCAGAGTTAATATTAACTTATCCAGGCTCATTATTATGTGTGTCTGTTGCATGTATGAATTTTGTTCTTGGTTTTGCTTTATTTATTACCAGTAAACAAATAAAGTGAGGGAGGTTTAGAAAAAGTCGCAAGTAACTTCTTACGCAGTTTCCTTTTTAGAATGACTCAATCAACTACTTGCTAGATACCAGATGCATAAAGTGACTCAGTGGAGACCAAAACGTGTTCACTTAATGTACAAGTGAAATTTCTCTGGTGAATATTTAAATAAATAAAATTAACAAAAGAAAGCTAGCAAAAACATATAAAAAAACCATCGGCAACATATAAACATAAAAAGATTAGGCATATATGCAACTACATCGAAGAAGCCCAAGCAAGTAATAGGCACAATGATAAACAGATCCTTATGAAGACTGTTAAAATGCTACTGGAAAATGGTATGTAACCAATAAGAATAAGAACATAAATAAACACGAGAACAGATGATGTTTCAAAGAATTTCAAAGGTCATTAAAGAAAAGACATAAAGTGCCAATAAAACAAATAGTATGATATTTACCGGCATGAAAAGATCATTAAAGAAATGACATAAGGTACCAATGAAACAAATAGTATGTCATTTACCATGCCAGAGACAGGAACAGAAGCGATCAAAATATAACAACAAATCAAAATAAGCCTAGAAAAGAATTAAAACTATATTGTATAGTTCATAGATGCACCTTTACTAACACTGCGCCCAAGGTTGTTGTTTATACGCAAGGGATCAATAACATTAAAATGTTTTGAAACAAAGGGTTGCCCCTGATTTTCTGGGCTAATAGGAAAAACAGCATATGTTGAGCTACAAGCGTCAAGAAACAATTTGCTAAGAAGTAACACTCCACCATCTTTTCGAGGAGGTTCTGCTGTAAAACATAACAAGAAAAAACATCAATGACAGCATATAGACAAACATTTGCAAGCTTGATGATCACTTATTCAAGGATCAAAATTAGAATCTTCAAGAAAATATCTATACCCGTAACATCTGGAAGCGAACTGATGGGTACAGGACCCCAAAGGCTTATACAGAAGTTGTCCCAGTCAAACTTGCTAAAGAACTCTAGAAAACGATAGAGGACCTAGCAGTGCAAAGAAAAAAAGAGTTTCAGACAGATAAAAAGACAGTTGTAAGAAAATAGGGAGAAAAGATTCACATGGCCACCTCAAGCGGTCCAGCAAAAGAATTGTTGAAAACATGAAATATGTAAAGAACCAAAGTCTCCAGGGCATAAGTCGAGATAAGTCCATGGTGAGCACCCAATATACGGCTCTCATAATAACACCAAGCCTTTATCAATATAATGCTGCGCTTGAAAAGATGATTTTGATTTATCATATGATCAACCTATTAAAGCAGAACAAATCAATTAGCAAATAGACAAAAACATCATAAGTTATTATAATTTGAAAAGGAAAGGTTCAGTGCAAAGTTTCAAGGATGCATCACGCACCTCCTCAAGGAAACAAAGAGTGCATAACCCACCAAGTTGGTTGAATGATATGTCTACCACAATATTTTCCACAAGACATTTTATTATCTTTACCTGAAAATAAATAACGGAAAATTTGTGTTAATTTATTGCAAAAGAAAAACTTAAAACAAAATAGGTTTAAATAGGTTACATTAGAGTTTATGCAAAAAATCATCCACAAATAAGTATAATGATAAGCATAATAATAACAACGATTTAATAGGAGTGGGCATCAGATCCGATCGGATCGGGTCAGATCAGATCCGAGTTGATAAAATCGGATAAAATCGGATCGGATCTGGGAGATGGGTTGGTTTGTCGGATTTCAGATCGGATCCGATCCGATCGATTTTTTTCAGCACTTCCAAAACGACGTCGTTTTGGAATTAAACCTAACTTAACTCAATTAGACTCTTCATTCTTCACCGACTTCAATTCAATCTTCGATCTTCAATCTTCATTCATCATCGCTCTTCAGACTCACTCTCAGAGTCATGCAAGCAGGCTTTCAAGTTTCATCAAATCGGTCCTCGCAGGCTTTCCATCATCATCATCCCTTCGACTTCGAGGACCCCGAAGAAGAGATTGACAGTCTACAGAGATCATCGCCGCCAAGCCAGAGGTACATTTCCTACTTAGTTTAATTATCTTTCTCTCTTAAAAATTTCTCATTTTCGCCGTTTGTTTCACGTAATAGTTTGTTAACTGTTAAGAGTTTATTTTTTCAGTAATTTTAAATAAGTTTTAGGAAGTATATTACTATATTATGGATTATCAAAATTCAAGACTCAAAAGGGACATATTAGTTTTTCGTACTAATAATCTTTGATGAAATTAAGATGGGAAAATTATATAAATTTTGGACATTTTAGGGTTCATGAAAGGGAAATTAGGGCATGTTTATTTTGGGAAAGTGGGTTTCGAACTTAAACAGTGTAGTTTGGACATTATTTAAAATGCTTATTAGTGCTTTTCTTTTCAGTTGGGATTCATATCTTATATACTTCTTGATCTGTAAGTCTGTAAATCTGTTTGCAATACTGATTATGCTTTTAATTTTCAAACTTTGAATGTAAAAATTTTGTGAGGCATTTTGATATTGTTCCAATTCAAAATCAAACCATATTTTTAAATGTCACCCTTCTTTTTGTAGCGATTAAAGTATTTAGCAGTTTCTTAACTGGTTGAGTCGGTTGCTTTTTGATAAAGTGATGGGTCGAAAATGCTAACCTTTCAAAATCAAATCATATTTCTAACCATCAGCTATCATATGGAGACCTGAAATGGTTGAACCTGAATACTAGCTTGTATTTTGAATTAAATCCTAGACAAGTTGTAACCTAAAATCTATTTGATTATTATAACGTCTAATAGTTTGAATGCATTTTCAAGAATTGGTTAACATAGTGGTATGCATTTATGTGCATCAAATAATCAGATAAAGCTATCTCTTAGTAATTCTGTACTGACATTTTATAATTATATCATATGAAGTGGAAGTTTGAATGGTAAAGACATGTAATCTTATTGTCTTGCCCCCTTGCAATCGAAATGATAGCATCTTTTGATGACAATATTATCCCGTTGTTTAATTCTCAGTTGACTTTGACTTCAATGTTGGCTATTTTCATTGTAGATGAGTGGGTTTGGAAGCTCACCCAACAATAGTGGGTCGGAATCAGATTCTATTGATGTACAATTAAAATAAACAAGGAAACAGAAGGGAAAATTCCCATCAAACTCTGATAGACCATTTGCTCTCGATGACAGGCCCATTTAAGTTGCCTTTTTTGAATCCTCAGCTATTTAGTCTTGAGTTTCCTGTCCTGTACTTGACTTTGGGTAAGTCATCTAGTAGAGTGCCCTAGTGGTTATAATTAGAATCTAATCTCTCTACATTGTCGAAAAAACATGATTCATCGCCATCAATCACATCAGTAGCAATTGAAACAAGAGCTAGAAGATCTAAAGTGTGGAAAGTTTTCCACGTGTGAAGATGATCCGGATAGGGCTGTATGTACATATTGTCAGAAGACTTATGCTTGTAGTAGGGGTGTTCACGGGTCGGGTCGGGTTTTTTGAAATTTTGTGAGACCCGATCGAGTCGGGTCATGAGAAGTTCGGGTCGCGGGTCGGGTCGCAGGAAGGTGGAACCCGATCGGGTTCGGGTCGGCAGAAAAAAATAAATTTTTTTAACGAATTAATTATTTTGAAATACAAATATTTGATATTTTATGTCTTAAAAATTATCATAAATATAAAATTTTAATAGAACAAAAATAATAAACAAATGAAATAAAAGTAAAAACTTTAAAAATAATAATAAAATTTTTAGAAAAATAAATTAATTTTTTTAGAAAAATAATATAAATACTATAGGGTCGAGTCGGGTCTGGTTTTAGTATCAAACCCGTTGCCCAACCCGAAAATTTCGGTTCGGGTCGGGTTGAAAATTTGCAATTTTTTTTGGACCCGCGCGGGTCACGTCGGGTCGGGTTGCGGGTTGACCCGACCCTATGAACACCTCTAGCTTGTAGTGCGAAGGATCGGTCCACGACCAACTTGAAGAGACATGGAGACCTGCAAATCACACTTGGCTTATTGTGAAGAACAAGGTGTTTTGGTAGGGGTTGGTGAAGAAGGAGGCACAAGTGGCAATCTCTCCGTGAGAGACGGTCATTTCAATCAAGCAGCGTGTCAGAAAGCAGCTGTGAAGAACTGAAGATGATCATTGTTGACGAGCTACCATTTAGCTTTATAGAGAAAGGTTTTCGACATTTCTGTAGTGTTGTCGTCCCTCGTTTTGATATCCCATCCCGTAGGACTATAACTAAAGATATCCTACAGCTGTATGCTGATGAAAAAGTAATGTTGAAGAGTATTTTCTCTGCGGGTTATCAGAGAGTTAGTTTGACCACCGACATATAGACGTTAATTCAAAACATTAATTACATGGTTATCACTGGACATTTTATACAGTGATTGGCAGTTGCATCGGCGAATTCTTAGCTTCTGTCCAATTAACAATCACAAAGGGGACACTATCGGAAGGTTAATAGAGTCTTGTTTACAGCACTGGGGTATTGAGAGAATTTTTACTATAACCGTGGATAACGCCAGTGCCAATGCTGTAGCCATCCAACAGTTGGTGAGGAGGATGAGGGGAGATGCATTGGTGCTTAATGGAGAGTATGTGCATATGCGGTGTTGTGCTCATATATTAAACTTAGTTGTGTCTGATGATATGAAAGAATTGGATGACAGCATTATAGCAATCCGCAATGCTGTTAAGTATATGAGATCTTCTCCATCAAGATTGGAAGCATTTAAATTGGCGGTAGCACGTGAGAGGATAGAGAGCAAGGGAAGTGTCATCTTAGATGTTTTTACTAGGTGGAATTCCACCTACTTAATGTTGAATGTTGTATTAGACTTTCAGAAGGCTTTTGATCGAATGATTGATGATGATGGTCACTATGTTCCATATTTTTGAGATGATGAAAATGGGAGCAAAAGGAATGGGCCCCCTACAAATATGGATTGGGAGAAAGCTCAATGCTTTGCTGATTTTTTTGAGATTTTTTATGATGCAACGAATATGTTCAGTGCCTCATCTACCATCACATCTTGTTTCACCAACAATGAGATTTGCAAGATTCATACTAGCTTGAAAAACCTAGCGCGTAATGACCATCCTCTTTTGCATGAGATGGCCATATCTCTGAAGATGAAATTTGATAAATATTGGGAGACCACTACCAAAATAAATAAATTGTTGATTGTCAGTACTATTCTTGATCCACAAAGTAAGATGACATTTGTCTCTGTTTGCTTTGATATACTTTTTGATAATGATAATGTTAAGATGGAGGAAATGAGAAAGTCCACAAGAGATTTATTGAAAAGATTATACGATATGTATAATGATTGATACGGCACAAATGGGTTGTTTATTGATGGTGATGGATCAAGGGCTAGTGGTAGAGCTGGCCACCGGTTCGGTTCGGTTCCGAATCGGAACCGAACCGGCCGGTTCCACAACTGAATCGGATAATTTCTGTTCCATTCCGGTTCCACAAGAATGTGAAACCGGGAACCGGACGGTTTCAGTTCAAATTTTTTTTTTAAAAAAAATGGAAATTAAATTTAAAAAAAATATGTGATTGGATATTATTATCAAATAAATATAATAAAAACATTTATTTATTTGAATTTTATTAAATTAAATTAAAAATCAAATAAAAACTTAAATTTATTTGAATTTTAATAGTGGAACCGAACAGTTCTGGTAGGAACCGTCCGGTTTCAGCGGTTCTGCTAGGGTGGGAACCCTAAGACCTAACCGAACCGTACAGAGCCGACTCCGATTCAGTTCTGGTTCGGATGGTGGCAGTGTTTAAAAATACGTTTCGAGGCGGATGCCTCGGACCGCCTCGCACCGCCTCACGGCGTCGGCGCCTCGAGGCGGCCGCCTTATACGCCAACAACCGAGGCGGCGGCCTTTCACCGATGAGGCGACCGCCTCACGCAGACTCGGCGCGAGGCGGCCGCCTAGCGTTCTTGTGCCATTTTTTTTATTTTTACCTTCGAAACGACGACGTTTTGGGGTGCCAAAACGTTTCTTTACAAAAAAAAAATAAGCGTAAAATCATTTTACAAATTCATTCCATCTTCATCTAGAGTTTCTTCTCAGCATCGACGCATCTTCTCAATTTCGTCTAGGGTTTCTCGTCTCAGCATCGACGCATCAGCTTCTCGACGTGTCTTCTTCAGCTTCTCGGCGTTAAAAAATAATGCAACTTGTATAATCAAATTAAAAAATAATACGACTTATATAATCAAATTAAAAAATAATACGACTTTATGTTATTTGTTAGGGAAAGGGGAAGGGAAAGCTCCACAATTAGTGGATGAAGACATACAAGTGAAGGAGGTTCTTTGGATGACATAGATTTTGACCCAAGCTTCATGCCGCTAGACACTAATGATAGTTTATTTAAGGATTAGTTATCAATAATTTTTTGAACATACTATGAATTATGATAAAAGTAATGTATTTTGGATTACTTATCAATTATTTTTTGAACATATTATGAATTATGAAGAAATGAATGTATTTTGAATTATTTTTCCGATTTCCGGATCGAGGCGCCCGCCTCACCGCCTCGCGCCTCAATGGCCGGCCGCCTCGAGGCGCCGCCCCATATTTTTAACATTGGATGGTGGCACTGTTCTAAAACGCGCCGCCTAGGCGCACCTGGCCCCAAATCGTTGGGGTCGGACGCTCGCCGGAATGGGCGGTATTTTCTGCCCATTCCGGCAAATTTTGACCGCAAAATGCGTCGGTCAACGGCCGTTGACCACCGTTGATCGGAAGTCAACTGTCGTCCGTCGTCAACCGGCTCAAAATTCAAAATTGAAGCTGTTTTCTGGTCGGATTTTACACCCTAATCCCAACCCTAACCTTAATTTTACAAAACTAACTCTCTAACTCATCAATTTTAAAAATCCCCAATTTGATGTATAAATTCTAATTTAAAAAAACTCTAATTTCTTCAATTTTTGTTAGTTTCTCATCAAATTGACCCTCTATAAATCTTACTCATTGCTCAAACAACATTTCCATGTGATTAATTTGTCAAAATCACACCAAATCTTAAACTTAATTATGAAAATTCTCTATTTCCAATTAATTTCCTACGCCCCACCTAGGCCCCGCGTGGGCGCCCTAGGCGCTGGGTCGTTGCCTGACTAGCACCTAGCGTATTTTAGAATACTAGCTGGTGGTGTAACTGGTGTTGGTGGATATGGGTCTAGTGCAAGTATGACACAATCTCAGTCGTTTGTTAGACTGCGAGCACAAGATAGAGTGCGTAAGCGCAATACAAGCGTGTAACTTGATGATCCGTTTCAGGTTTATCAGACTAGTAATGTCATTCATCAAAAGGAAAGTACTGAGGTTGTTATGTATTTGATGGAACCCCATGAGACTAGTCGTGACCTTAGCTTTAGCGTTCTGATGTGGTGGAAAACAAATACTAGTAAGTATCCAATTTTGGCTAGGATTGTTTGTGACATTTTTGCAATGCCGGTATCGAAAGTGGCATCTGAATCGGCATTTAGTACGGGCGGTCGTGTTCTTGATAATTTTCGTAGCTCATTAACTCCCGTTATGGTCGAGGCTCTAATATGCACTCAAAATTGGATAAGGAATAAGCTTATAATTGACAAAACCAATGAAGTGGAAGTCATGCTATTGGAGGCAGAGTACTACGAAAAGCTTGAGGAAAGTAAAAAAAAACTTAGTAATTTTTGTTGTGAATATCATAAAATGCAAACTTAGAATAATTTTTTTTTTTTTTATTTTGTTTGAAAAATATCGCAAGTCACAATTTGAATCGCAATCACTGGATCATGTTGCTGGAAGCAGAATTTGAGTCCAATTATCGTGAAGGTACAATTTTGATACTAGTTGGACTGGAAGTATCTTATTATATGTTTTTTAATGTTTGGGATGGTGAGCTGTAGCTGTCTATGCCTTAATATGAAAAAATGCTTATGGTTTGTTGCTACTGTTGATTTTGTTGGCTTTGTAAAATGCTTATACCTTCAAATACTGTGGCTTTGTAAAAGTCTTGATAAAGTGAACCATTTTAATCCTATGTTGTTGTGTCTTAATATAATGCTCATTCCATGGGAGGCCTGTTGTGGCTGCTAGAGGCATGCAGTCTTAGTTGAGCATGCGGCAAGTTTACTGATAAGTTCTCCCAGATTGATGTCTTAGAAATGAAATGTTTGGGCTCTAATTCTTTTTCAGAGGAGCATCCTTGTGTTTTTAATGTGGTTTTAATTTCAAAAAATTATTAGTATGTTATCTTTGAATCTCTAGCGCGTGACAGAATATACTTTTGTAGATGTCAGATATATTAGGTTGTCCAACTAATCTGCTTATTCTTGTTATCAGACTGATCTTGTTGGTGAGCCACAAATTACTTCATTGGTGGAGAGAATAAGGGTATGTATATTGCTTGTCTTTTCAAAAAATACTTCATAAAATCTTATTGTACTAGTTCATTTTGAATATTCTCTTGAAGATGGATGACATGGTTTGGGTGAATGCAAAATATAAATAGGATGGCACATATGAAGCGAACAGAATTTGGTAAAGTTGACTTGGATTATGTTCTTGGATTTGGAGGCTTTGATCTGGAGTGGTTAGTTTTTCTCACTAATTCCCTTGTTTCTATGTTTACATGGATCGTTGTCACAGACTTGGATTATGTTCTTGGAATTGGAGGCTTTGATCAAGTCATTTAATTGCTTTAATTTTATTTCTGACATAAACTTTTGGATAGCTCTTGTGAATAGATTATAGAAATTAATTTCTTTCATTGGATTTATAATTAACATATCCTTAAACAATACAAAAGCTTGACGAAGATCTTCATTTGCTTATTCTTATATTTCTTGTGACCCCTGCTTGTCACCGGTTAATGTTGAGGGCTCATTCTCCATGATATTTAGGTTCAGTTTCTAATGCCATATGCTTCTAACTGGTATCAATTTAGGATATTTGCATTGTCACTTTAATATACTTTTGATTGTCATGTTATTATGTACTTTAGTTGAGATTGTAATTCATGTTATTATGTACTTTTGCAGGACGCTTGCTGGATGTTGGATATTTGGATGTAGATTGTGGATAGTGGTTTAGCCGTTTAGATGCATTGGACTTATTTGTTAATGCGGTTGTTTGATTGTAATTGTAGTGACTTGTGTAATGTGTATTGTAACTGTTATTTGGGACTGAATAATTCAGTCTGAATTTGTCAATTTGGGAATTGGGATGTTGTAATTCGAATCCATTATCAAATTCGGATTCGTTATCAAAACAAACTTATTCGGATCATTATCGAATTTGGATCCGTTATCAAATTCGGATCTGTTATCAAATTCAGATCCATTATCAAATTCGGATCTAGAATCGAATTTGGATCAGATATCAAATCAAACTTATCCAATCCGATAAGTATTCAAATCGGATCGAACGAATCAGATTCAAATCGATAATAATCGGATCGGATCAGATCGGATCGGGTTTGATAAGGAAATCGAACCCGATCGGATCTAATATTTCAATGCTAAACGAATCGAATCATATTCGGAATTTCGGAATTCGGTCCGATCCGATCCAAATTCGATAGTGTCCAGGGCTACAATTTAGTGGACAAACAAGCATCTTCTCAAAAATAAATCAACATAATCAGTCACAACTAATTGCCTCGCAACCATGAAACTAAAATTTCAAGAGATAAATCTAAAGTTATTTTCGTTTAAAATATATCTCAAGTCTAAAATTTGTAAATTTCTAGTTTGAATAGAAGCAACCGAAAGTACGGATGAAGCTTACTTCTGCCTGAATGTACTGAACATCCTTAACACGGAATTGAGCATCCTCATTCTTCTCTTCATTCTCCAACATATCACGCACCTGATGAGCCCATGTGTCCTTCAAAGTTTGATTATCACTAAAGGCTGTTAAGTCAATGTCCCCATCAGGCAAGTAAGTCTTAAGGGGTACAGACCCAAAAGTAAAAACCTATACACAAAAATAATTACAAGTGAATAACAACATAAAATAATAATCAAAGTACACAAGCTTCAATGATGCCATTTTTTTCAACCTCTCTTCAGATTAACTTAGTTTAAGACAATTACAGGTACTGCCTATGCATTCACTAATCTCTGAAACCAGGATATAGAACACTAACAATATTCAGCATAATAAACGGTCATTTTCTCTAATTAATAAAACAAATTCTTTCATACATACAATAACAAATACATGTAAATATTGTGATTTGAAAAAAATAGCAACCTGACAAGGGAAGCATTTGACAATGAGGCGCTGAACATAATCTGCAACAGCATTGCGGCGTTCTTTGGAGAAGGGGTTCGGCTGAATACAGGCAATAAGCTCTGCAGTTCTCTCCTCTGCCTTCAACCACCTTTCCGGGTCAAGTAATCGGATCACTGAACCCGCTTCATAGGGCAATAACCCATTTAATAATAGCCCACTTGGTGGCTCTGTCCCACCTTCATGCTCTCCCATGCAATCCCTGTAATTTTCCCTTCGCTAATCTTTACCCAAAACGACACAGCCACCGCCGCCGCCACCACTAAAATAACTTTACAAATATATTAAAACTAAATTTCTAGTATTCAAAAACTATCACTTTTATTAATTTTTTAAAGTAATAGTAAGAAAGTTTTAGGTTTTGTAATTTGCAAAACCTAAAGAAAATCCAAAATAGAAAATTTATATAACAAAATGAATCTACAAAGTAAAGAAAGGGGAAACCCTAATGATAACAAAGTGTTTGCGATTATCAAAACCTAAGGAGAATGTTTTCAGTTGGAAGTGTCGGCGAATCAATGAGGGCGGATAAATATTAGTTTTTTGTGAAGAAAGAGCGAAAGAGAGAGGGCGAGTTTGGTTGGTTACATGAATTGAGAATTGTCTTGTGGTGGCGATGGGGAAGTTGATAAAAAATTTAAAAATTAATTTGATTATTATTGTTAACGTTATTTTCTGTCTTGTTTTCTTTTTCGCCGTTGCCGTTTGGTAATTTTGTGTGTAACGAGTTGGACCAAAGCAATTAAAAGAAATTAGGCCCATTTTAAGGCTTAGCCCAAAGTCTTATTGGATGCAATTCTTGGGCAAGCGCTGCTGCCTTATTGGCTTATTGCGGTTACGTCATTTTAATCATTCTCATTCGAGGGTAGGAATTAGGGTTCACAATGGGTCGAGTTTTGGTCAAATCCTGATTTTAATTCATAAAATATATTAAAAACACAAGTCATTAAAAATTTTGTCCATTTATAAGAAGGCCGGGTCCGGCCTTAACCCGCTTGATGTGGGGCTGGATTGTCCATTTATTAGTTGTTATTTTATAATCAAGATTCGCAAAGTTAATGCCAATTACTACTACAAAAATAATATTATTTATAATTGGACATATTAATTACATATTTCATATGTATATATTTATGAAAAATTAATCTAAATATATTACGATAATTTATGTCATTAAGTAATGTCACGACTAAACGAATACTCGAATAAATTTATTATCATTTCATGAATGTATCATTTTAATGGGATGGTAACATGCTAGATATGATATAGGGATATCAATATTCGCACTTGACCTGTTTAATCAATGGGTATGAAAAAATGACCTATATCCGGACCTAACGTATCGGGCTCTTGAAGGCCCTCGTTCACACGAGGATTTTACCTCTATCAGAACGAGAATGACAATAGATTTATCTGGCTCGTCTAACTAATGCGTATAAAAAAATTATTCATTTACCTACCCCTAACGTATTGAGCCCCGCGGACCCTATCACACGAAGATATTTACAAAAACTATATTTTACTACTATATATTTACAAAACTATATTTTACTATTATATATTTACAAACCTTATATTTTACTATAGTAATAAATTGTTACTGAAATTATGCTCATTTTATAGTTTTGACCCTATGCGGAATTATTCAAACATATTATATCTAAGACACGTAAAAGGTAGAGTTACTATGGTACAATACAGTCAAACACCCTTAAGTCTAAATAGATATAAAACAAAGTAATATATCAAAGCAGTAAAACAATCAACACGTAGATTTTGTTGACAGAATGAAAAACTCTTGAGAGTAAAAAATCACTCTGGGTATAGGCTGCCACTCGAATCCATTATAGTAGAGAAAACTTATAGCAATAGTATAAGACTTACGATGACAACTTTGCCGACTCAAATACCTATAGATTAGGATTTCTGAAGGCCGAGCACTGCTAGAGGATTTCTCTTAAAGCCTCCAGGTTTGAACTAGATCCGGTCGAAGGTCTCAGCCGAGTAAGAGGAGTGGACTTGAGACGGTCCCAAGCGGTGAGTAGTGAGGACCAGACACACACCATACAAAAAAGACTTACAGCCTTGGGAGCGGGAGTAGACGATGATGGCTCATCGACTGGAGGAGCTATTAGAGCAGTGGTGTTAGACGAAAGAGATGCAGGCTGATCACCCCATGGAGAAGGTAGATGAATGTCTACCTCTGAAGGAACAAAAATTGGACGACTTCGAGGCAGTGTCGAGGAGGAAGATGAGTTGTATTGGGTAGGATGAAAAGGATTACTAAGCAGAGAAGGCTCAAGATCGCACCTTGGAAGATAAGGTTCGTCGGTCCCTGAAAAGTTAGTTGAAGAATTAGAGGAGTCTGATGAGTTAGAAATTTCAACCACCTCGATCTTCTTAAGAATCTCCTTAGCGATCTCGGAAGTAATATAGGACCTAGCCCTTTCCAAAACCCTAAGCTTGACCTGGCTAAAAAGGCCAGCCTTATCCCTAAAAGAGTTATTACGTCTAACAGGCATCCATCTACATGTTAGAGGGTGAACAATTGGCTAAAGGTAAATCCACTCAGGGTCTTCATCAGGGTATTGGATAATAAGGGTGAGAGATCGCAAAAGATGGTAATAAAAAAAAGAGTGATCCTTGGGGATCTCTTTTACGATAGGGCAATGACTCCCTACAACTAATTCAAATGAATTACCTTGAAGGGCAACAACATGACTTGTAGCCTCTTCAGCCTCACATAGATGTTGGACGGTGGGCTCTTGTGTAGTCTCTGTTGGGGATATGCCCTAAAACCAATTGTGTCATACGATTCATGAGTAATATCCTTATGTAAATATAATCTTTTAATTAGTCATAAAATAGTTTACGATTAATATAATGACAATCTTATAACATTTTATATCTGTTCAGTTGCTATCATATACTTTATGAAAAATGTGATCTCATGATATATTATGTGCCAAAGTTTTATCTATAATATGTTGTAGATATGAGTACAGAGTTTCGATTTAAATATATCTGAATTTGTTCCTGGTTGAGGTGATGTCATCAAGGATGATCACATCGCATGACTGTCATATTTTTTATGCTGCCATAGATCAGTCATTGATACTGATATTTAGGTGACGAGTGTCACGTCACAATAGTATGAACATGTGTAATGCGTTTGAGAAATATGTTACTGAACGTGACCAAACGTGACAAATCACATGAGCTTCAATGATTCGTCGCACAGCTGTACTAGTGTACCATTAGTCATTTGACCTGAGACGTCATGGTTGCTATCTACATTGAGACACATCGTTCACTTATGTATATTGCACCTGGCTAGCCATGCCTGGTGAAAGAAGTTTGCTGGCAATGTGTTCTTAATGTATGAGGATGGGTTATCATCAAGATGGAATCTGCTGGCTCAGATGCTTGAGCTTGATATCCTAGATGAAAATGTCATTCATTGGAATCAAGTCTTCAGCTAGATCACACGTCTTCCGAAAATATATTTTGTGGATATGTGGATCCCGTATATGATTGATTTCTTTATCCTATGATGATTGTGTAAGAGGTTTGACGGCTTCATGGTCTGTACTAGATCGAGGGTCGACAACAGAGGGATTTTATCGATAAAGTGTAAAATATTTCCTGGTGTTGACGTGCTAGCACCCACTTATTCGAGAAATATTTCGGTGATTTTAAAAATATTGTAAATATGATTTGCGAATAGTTGAGAGACTGATAAAGATGTTTATGAGACAAAGAGATATTTGTAATTATAATATTTTGATATTATAATATAATATCTATATATTTATTTATTTTACACATGTCGAATTGATTTAGACAAGTGTCATGTTCTTAAATTTACACATGACATCATGTGATTTTGCCCAAGTGTCAATCTTATATTAAATATAAGATTTGATTTTGTATTTATGATTAAATATTTATTTATTTGTTAATAAATAGAATATCTAGATATTTAATTTACTTTAATTATGACAAATTTTGATTTGGCCATTTGTTAAAGTCTTAAGACGAGACTTGGCACCATATTTATTGACAAGTGTCAATATCTTATTAAATCTACCAAATTAGATATTTGATCAATGGTGTGGATTTAATTTAGATACTTTATGTATTTATATTATTTATTTAATTAGATTAGATATAAAATCAAATATTTAATATTAAGCAAATATCTTAAATACTTTTAATTAGCCTATTAGCTTTTGATATGTGGCAAGTAATTTGTTTAACTTGTTACTTGAAGTCTTATGACTTATAACTAATAAGACAAAATGACTTGCAACTTGTGATAATAAGTGGAAGTCACAAGGTGACTTAGGTTAAAGGTTTTGTGTATTTAATACACAAATGAAATGAAAAACATCAATAGAACACTAAGAGAAGCTCATGACAATAACTATGGGAGTAAAGGAAAAAAAATTCTTTATTTTTTGTGTTAGAGATGGAACTTGAAGATGAATATGAACTTGATTCTTTTGTGTTTCTTCTTCAAAATTCAAGTTAAGTCATTTCCTTTTTTCTATAGGAAGTTGTTTTAACTAATTAAAGTGTTGTGATTTTACAATCTCCGGATAATCTCTCAAATTATAACCAGAATTTTTTTCAAGCCGATTCAGTGTATGGATACGCTTGGAGGCAACCAGAGACGATTCGCTTTCCAGATTGAGCTCACGGGAGGTATACATACTATACTTCTTCTTATTTACATATATATGTCTCTTTTATTGTGTAAAAGAAAAATTTTAAGAACCCATAACGATCAGTTGTGATCCTCTATGTGTTTTTTCTGCATAGTTCATTTTATGATAATCACGCGAAGGGAAATCGTTTCTCACCTAGAGTGTCGGCCCAAACTGGTTCGGGTGCAAGATCGGCCTCAGAAAAATTTTAGACAATAGATGTCGGTAAAATCTCGGCTCGAGCTGGTTCGGCCGCATGAACCACCTCAATCCTGGGGACCTACACAATATGAGAACATCATTTTTTTTAAAAAAAGAAGAGAATATCTAATAAAGAAAGAGGAAAGTATGTACCTTAGCCCGAGAACGACGCATCAAAGGCTCGTCATAAATATCAGAGCCAAACGAGGGCATAACAAAAGATGCGGAGTGCCTCTTCTTGCTCGGACGAGCTGTATGAGGTTTCTTGTAGGTGGCCACTCTATTAGACCCAGAAGCTGCATCTGAATGAGATTTAGGGGAAGCAAAAGAAATATGACTATATACTATGGCAGAGGGGGAAGAAAAGAGCCTAGCACGAACTACAGACAATAATTGATCAAAAAGAGGATGTACGAATGTACATGAGGTGAAGGAATCATAGGAAAAAAAACCCCATCAAAGTCCTAGACTTCAATAGGCATTGCTCTATTTCTAGGAGCATTAGAACATTGAATCATTATAAGGATGAAGCAGAATGAGAGTAGAATAAAAGGAGAGGCCACAGCTGAACTAAGCCAAATTGGCGGGCAGTAAAATTTAGGGAATATACTTCAACCTCAGCCTTGCTATTGGCCCAAACTAGGAAGTCATGAGACAACTCTCAACCGCACATGAATCTGCATTAGGTCCGAACGAGTGTCTTATCACTTTCGGGTGTTGGGATATTATGGACGAAAGTGGGGCAATCATCCAGGAAAAAAAGAAAGAAATATGGATACTGGAAATGCCGTAAAAATGATCGAAAATATAGCAATGAAATAGCAAAACTGGCTTTAACTGGGTAAGCAAAAGGCTCGCGCACAAGGTGGAATGATCGAACTCGATGGAGCCAAAAAGAGGAAAATATGCTCTAATCCATAACAGGACCAACCAAAGCGAATCATAGGGGAGGAGCCAGAGCGAATTTGTTTGGTTAAATTGACCAACCCCCGATAAAGGGCGGGTAAGATAAAAGAGGACATATCCAAAGAACGACCGCTGGCTATTTTAGAAGATAAATAAAGGTAGCAAACATTAGGTTTTCGGCTCGGTAGGCAAAATATATATATATTTGCAGAGCCAACAGTGGATGAACGCGACACGTTCACAGGCCGAAATGGAAGAGTTAAAACCCACGAAAGGGTCTAGGCAAGAAGGAATATGAGTTGAAGCAAGAGCTGTCAAAAGGTGAAGAGTAGATCTAAATTTGGTACTGGGCAAGATGACAATGCCCGAGGGGACAAACCTGTCAAAACGTTTAAATTGCTTAGAGTAACGGTCATAGGGCCGAAGGGAAAATGAAGGTGTTATATTCAGATGACTAGAAAAGAAAGGCGACTGGAAATAATAGACTATCATATGTGGGGAGATGAAAAGAAGCTCAATGATGGGGAGAATGCCCGATTGCTCGAATAGACTTGTTTCACCATCGGCCTCCATGCGATGGAACCAATCTCTAAAGATGGGATCTGATTTAGGCCAGGTGCGAATAGCATTGGCCTGACAGAGGGAAGAAATAGGCAGAGATTCAAAAGAGGAAGGTCACTTGTCAGAGGGAAAGGTTTAGCCAAATGAGCACTGGATATGGCATGTTCTTCAGTAAAAACAAGGCCAAGAGAGCAGACACCCCTCGTTGCATCCAACAAAATCAGATAGGCATCATCAATGAAAGGGTCTTGTATGGATTTCTAGTCTAAGAAAGTAGAAATTTCAGAGAGTTTAGGAACATAAGATGAGGACACCATTTGATGATTGATAGAGAAAAGTTTTGGGATTTCAGTGCTTATGAGAAATATAGCAGATAAAAAGGGAATAAACAATAAAAAAAAGTCTTTTATAAGTCTTTTAAGACCCAACGAATTAAAACCATAGTCCAAACAAAATCAAAATATTTAGCACAGTCTCTTTTGCAAACCAAAACACTTATAAGTTCTTCAACATCCATTTTGTGTAAATTATTTGGGGCTTTCGTTGGGGCGAATGTGGAATCCCTAGGGTGAGATCAGTGTCCCGCGCAGAGGAAATGGGTCTAACCCGCAATAATTGAACATGAGTGTATTTTTAAGTAATTTAATAGAATAATATATTCCATTACGAGGGTATAGGGAAACATCGAGGACGAAATGGAGTCCAAAAACTCAAATAGAAAAAAATCATATTTGACATGTGTGCGCATCGTGCACAACTATTTGCAAGCTACATGCATGCACAAGCTTAATGCATCTCGCGCAACATGCAACGCAAACGTTGTTGGGGTTTTGGCGCGGGCGCTTCGGAAGCTCGAGGTTCAGGTGAAATCGTAATTTTAAAACTTTTTAAATTACCGAATAAATGATTTAATATCCAATATGAATAATTCATACATATTTCAACTAAACATATTTATTCGTTCTCAAATAACGACATAAATAGTTAAGAAACATCGTGTAACTTTTAAGAAAACGTTTTTCCACAAAATGACATAAAACATATTTTTGACCGAACCGACCACCCAATACATATGAGGGCTGCCTAGGTCAGACCCAATAGTATTAGGGCAGTCCATGGACTGCCCGAACAGTGACCAATTCAATGTTTGGGTAGCCGTCACCCGGTTGGCTTAAAAGTCACCCGGTAACGCTATTTTTCGCCGTTTTCGCATATTTCAACTCCGAAACAGTTTCCGACCATTGTTCCAACACTCAAAACACATCCAATACATTTAAAAATCATATTTTCATCACCAAAATATCAGATTTTCCATATCTAATCTGGATGTAAAAACATTCCATTTTTCATGCTTAAACCCAATTTTATCAACATTAATCATATTAATCTTTACACCAATTCAAGCCACCACCAATGAGGCACCCAAGAATAATTCTAGGCATTACAAGAGTGGTCATAACACTCGAGAATGAAAACATATCATCAAATGATCAAATTGAATAAATATTACAATAATATCATTCAATGTCACTTCACACATGCACCAAGCCTTCCATTCCAACTTCCAAATCAAAAACACCCAAATTTTAAAGAAAAGAAGAAACCCTAGAATCTTAATAGATGATCAAGAACAAGAAACATGCATTCTAAGCTTAGGGTTATAAAGAATTACCTTTAATTCTCCTAATTCCTTAAGCCTTTTTCTTGATTTTCTTCACTTTTCTTCTTGAATAATCAAGTAAATTTGGAGAGTGTTTTTGGAAGAGAAGGTTTCGGCCAAGCAAGAACAAGAAGAGAAAAGAATTTTTTTTTCTCCTTTTAAAATGCAAGAACCGACTTTTGGAGGATATTTTTGTCCTTTTTGATTTAATTAATCTAATTAATTAATAATAGGCTTTAATTTGACAAATCAAATTTGTACACTTAAAGCTTAATAAAATCATGCCACTTGTATCCAATTATAATCAAACTTTTTTCATAACAATTATGAAAAAGTATATTATTTAATTATTCAAATATTTAACATTTAAATATCTAAATAATTAATTAATATAATTATTATTATATATGTATTTTTATTTACATTAAATAATAAATACATATATTAATGGCATGTGTCAAAGTCTCATTTGATAATTAATTAATATGTATCAAATCAAATTTTGTATCAAATATAAATACACATAAATTATCAATTGACCGAAATGCCCATAATGCATGTATTTACGTTTAACCGTTTAAACGATTCGAATTAACTCATTTAATCCGCTGAAGTATTATGAATAATCTGTATTATTCATAACGCGTTGCCCAAGTGCTCAACGAGTACACTTCATATTGTGGGACTCTTTAAGTTTAGGTTTATCCGTCACGAAATCCAATTTCGTGTCCATAATTCACCCACTCATGAATTATGATGACCACGGATAATCTCGCTAAACTATGCAAGTCGAGGTCATTGCATACGTATAATCCCTTCCTCCGTCAGGCTATCCATATTATACCTGGGATATAGATAAGAACGTCAAATCCTTATGGTATAATATAGTCGACTTTCAAATTTACGATCTCTAAATAACATTCGGAACTTGCTTCCGAAGTTATACCACGGCCATGGATTTACTAGATCGCAAACACGTATATGATACATATGCCCTGTACACAGGACTGACGGATTCTATCTTGATATGCACTGGATATCATGAGCAACAATACACACCCAACGAACAAGCGGAGGTCTGATCTAAATAGATCGGTGACGTGACTACCATCAAAATGTGGAGGATAACTCATATATCCATTGTGGTATCTCAAGTCGAATGACCACTATGCTCGCTCAACTCGAGAAGATTCCTATTGACGTTGGTGTACCATCTATTAGGAAATCTTCAGTGAGTCGTTCAGTGTTTATCAAATAAACACCTACATGTCTATATGAGTCTCCCGAGACTCATGGTTCATTGGGATAAACCATCGGACCAAGTCACGATATACGACATATACTGATCTCAGCGGATTTTACTAACCGACCCGTGTTAGTAAATCTTGACCAGGAACTTTATTTAAGGATATACAACTTATAGTGACGCTTCCCAATGTCAATTACAAACTACGTTGTAACTGCGCACTACGTTGTAAATCCTAGGGTCTTTGTCTAATATACACGTATCACTAAATCAGATTTAGTTTCAATCTAATCATAATTAGATATCTAATCGTAATTAGATCGAATATGTATATAAAAGACAAGAGGTGCTACCATTAAATAAGTAATATTATGGAAAAAAGGCATTGTTCGTATTCATGAATCAGACATAAATACGATCCGGATTGGCACTCCGAGCACCAACCCTAATAATTTATCCCACTTGCTCTAGTGCCAATCCATGGTATCATATACATATCTCAATGTGTATCACATACTCATGGCCCTCAAGAGCTCACCTAACACTCAAGAGGTAGGCAACATGAAGTAGATAAGCTATTACAAATTGAGTCTATCCAACAAACCCAATTGTTTTCCTTAGCCAACATCATTCATATTTTGTAGAACCCAAGTTCTACATCAATATGACTCAGATGTGATATCAATATTGTGTTATAGCTATTAAGTTATATATGTATTTAGAGATCAAATCCAAAATACTATGTAGACAACAACTAACACAATACTAATATCAAAACTTCTAATCTATAAGGTCATTATGCAACTTCATAAGTCAATACTTTATAAGTTACAACTAATTCTACTGATTCATTAGAATCAATGGTGACACTCCCACTGCATCTTTTCTGACTTTATATGACGTAGACCATCTAACGTCATAATTAGACTCAAAACTAATCTAACCCTAATGGTTGCGGATTATATTCTCCATGAATAATAAACTTGTTCTTAATATCTCAAGGATAATAAAGAACATGTTTCAAGACACATCCTATGGTCTATTGCATATCAAAATAACTCGTAACAATTACAATTAAATTGATATCTGCAATCGCACATAATATAGTGTTCATTATGCTATCATCATATGATGTATCAGATTGACTAGACATTCTAATCAATTTCTCTTTCGATAAAGAAATCATCCTTTACGAAAGATTAATACTATATACAAGAGACACACTAACTGTCAAACAGTTATGCTAACTGCCATACAGATAGTTTTGATGTGTCCTTTATTAGATCATATCTAATGCACGACTAATGGGAGTATCTCACAAGTCTCTTAGTTTTATATCTTATATAAAACTTTATATCAAATATTACAGAGACTACTCCCACTGTTTTCACAGAGAAAAGAAGACTTAGGTAAACCTTTTACCTCACAAACATCTCATTATTACATTAATAATGGTAATTTCGTTAGGATATACAACACTAGAAAAAAATTTGTACGCTCCCACTGACCATACTATCAAATATGCATTCTCTATGCTTTGATAAAATCAGACAATCTGACTGTATCAAATTAGAGAACACAGATTTCCGGAAAGCTTATTTGAGTCTACAATAGGCTCTATAAGCTAGTATATCAAACTATGATCTTAGCAGAATACAAACTCTAGGGCCATTCTAGAATGAACTCTTCAAACAAAGAAACCACAACGGATTTCTCATTCGAAGAAAACATTCAGGAACGCCACTTTGCATTCTTTAGCCAAAATACATAGTTTAATATCAACATTAACCAACAGATCTTTAATTATTTAATTAGTGCGACTAGAGACAAGTTTTCTCAGAATCTACAATAAATCACTGAGTATAACTTTTCTCACTGTCATACTATAAAGGTCAAACCTTAAACAAGCCCACTTTGCTTTTGCTGCGCAAACAGTTTGCACATTTTATGAACAATTCATAACGAAAGCTTAATCAAGTTCAAAACTTGATCATAGTAAGCTATGAACAATCTTAGATCTATGGTTCAATGGTAATTTCCAAAATCGATATCAAATATCGCTCCCACTATAAGTTATAGGATAATTTTCTTTGATAAGAAAACAACAGAACCATTAAGTATCAAATACTACGCTAATGATTCTGACATCCTATTAGACTTATATCGAAGCTGTCTAAGAGTCATTTCATCTTATTAATTATGTAGTTCCATTTTATAGTTTACTATTCTCACATTTGACTTCAATAAGTCAATTCTTTTCTACAATCATTAACCTATGATGTTACTTTCCAAGTAATAAAACAATTTTTATTACTCGGGATCGTAGAAAAGATATTCTATCAAATAGAATACAATATTCTATTAAATAAAATAAATGATAAACTTTTACTTGTACCTCCAAGGCGCAAGTACTTTTCAATTATATAACCATTATACAAAAGAAAGATTCAAATCTCAAACTTTTCAAGATTAGAATTTTCTACTTATACATATCATATACGTAATTGTAGAAACTAATGGAACATAAATTAAAAAGGATGAATTAGTGTAACTGGAGCATAACCCCAAGAGTATTGAAACTAATCCGGTAATACTCAATATCAAACGAATCATATCATTCCCACTGATCAATTCCATCACGATGGAATCGTAGAAGAATAATATTGAGTAAGAATCATATTCATTGAATAACCTTAAAACTAATTGTCATAAATTCATATGTTTGATAATATCAAACATCTTTGAACAATTCAAAGACTAACGATGAATTTTAAAGATATAGTTTTCAACACTTCAAATAGAATAACTTTGAACCAGTCAAAATATTCTATCCGCGTTTCATCAGAAACATATTGAAAGTTCTCGAACCATTCAAGACGTTCAATATATATACTTTTAGAAAGACGCAACTAAGTCATGACAATTCATTAACTAAGTTTCGAAGTAAATAAAACTATCCAATACAATTTCTAATTTATTAAACTACATACATCCAATGTATTAGTTTAATAAATCTGTGGTCCAATGACGATCATTGGTTAAATGAGAGTTAATCACATCCTGAATACAATATTCATTAAATAGATAATGACATATGTTGTGATCTTGTATTAGATTATCCTTTACCATACGGAATAGCATCTAATGCTTATGTGATAAATGTCATAAAACACTGTTTTAAGTTATTTAATTAACCGAATATTTTTCTTAATGTTTATCTTTTCATCAATGACACTACTAGTCATATTAAAATATGTAACAATTATTTATAAAGAACAAGTAACTATCCAATAGTCACAAGTTCTGATATCAAATATCAAAACAATCATTAAACATTATTTTAAATAACTAGATGAGAGATCTGGTATCCAATACCTATAGTTGTCGTATTATGAGAATCGATATTCTCTATACACAACTATACACATCTCATTTCTTTAGCTTTATAATTTGCTTTCAATTATTCACAACAATTGCAAATAATTGATTAGCAAACTGTGTCAAACACGTGACTTCTAAAAGTCATTAAAGTCAAGAAACGTCATTATAAGATAAACAAATACATAAGTGGAGTTTTCTTAATGCCAGTCAAGAATATCGAGACATGAACTAATTCACGTCAATTCGTACCACACAAGAAACTATTCTCTCTAGACAATTATATCCTAAAATAAATATCTATTTAGATTACCTATCGTGACTTAGCAATTAATACACTAACCATCTTGATTTTTAAGAAAAACAGAACAACAATTCCCGATGGTTTAGATTAATTTAACAATATCCAAGTCTAGTTACATTCTAGAACCTATTCTAGAAATTCACAACCACAAGTGAAGTCAGAAAACATATTCAAATAATATGCATGCAGTGGATAAGAAGTTTAAATTCTATCAACAATATAGAATAAAGGAAAAATAAAAGCAGCAATTTCCATAAAATTACACATTGCTTTAGTTATGGATTTTTTAACCCAGCAGTGTCTCCCACTACTTTACGTAATACCGTAATCCCCAACGGAAAACGAGAATTCAATAATTAAATCAAATTATATAGTGAAAAGCCCTATGAATATATTTCGACTTACAGCTTTGGCATGATCTCGCCTACATATATTCATTAGGTAGGCAACTCATTGTCAATCACACTCACTGTGACTCCAGATTTTAGTCCTGACCGTTTCTCGTTATGACAGTTTTGGCACGTTCACAAGGAGGCGTATCAAGGCTTCACTTGCCAATGACAAACTCAAGCTACCGATGTAGTCCTGACAGCTTTGGCACGTTCAAGATTTCCACTTTCACTTGAATTTGTCTAGTATCAAATATACATCCGACATGGATAAAATTCTATCAACTACACCCTCATTGCTTTGACACTTTCTCGGATGCAGCCATAAAAAGATACCCATAAACCGTATTGATAAGACGGACCAATAAACATGCATCCAATATATGCACTTTAATACCTTATTTAAGCGGGGATATTCCACAAGAAAGCTTTGCTCAATCAAATACAGAATATAATCTAGATCAATTTCCAAACAGTTCAATTCTACCTTAGAAAACATAACTTAACCATTAAATTTCCGTTACGTTTCCCGTTAGCGTAGAACCGAAAAGTCAAGAAATATCTAAATTACATGCATGTGCAAACATCAAAATTGGATTATATATCATATATCAACCATGAAAAATGTAATGGATGAAGGATCAGACCTGCTCTGATATCATTTTTGTTGGGGTTTTGACCCGGGCGCAGCGGAAGCTTGCGGTTCGGGTGAAATCGTAATTTTAAAACTTTTTAAATTACCGAATAAATTATTCAATATCCAATATGAATAATTCATTCATATTTCACCTAAAAATATTTATTCGTTATCAAATAACGACATAAATAGTTAAGAAACATCGCGAAACTTTTACGAAAACGTTTTTCCGTAAAATGACATAAAATATGTTTTTGACCGAACCGACCACCCAATACACATGAGGACTACCCAGGTCAGCCCCAACAGTATTAGGGCAGTTCATGGACTGCCCAAACAGTGACCAATTCACTCGTCACCCGGTTGGCTCAAAAGTCACCAGGTAACGTCGTTTTTCACCGTTTCGCATATTTCAACTCTGAAACAGTTTCCGGCAATTATTCCAACACCCAAAATACATCCAATACATTTAAACATCATATTTTTCATCACCAAAATATCAGATTTTCCAGATCTGATCTGGATGTAAAAACAGTCAATTTTTTATGCTTAAACCCAATTTTATCAACATTAATCATATTAATCTTTACACCAATTCAAGCCACCACCAATGAGGCACCCAAGAACAATTCTAGGCATTACAAGAGTGGTCATAACACTCTAGAATGGCAACATATCATCAAATGATCAAATTGAACAAATATTACAATAATATCATTCAATACCACTTCACACATGCACTAAGCCTTCCATTCCAACTTCCAAATCAAAAACACCCAAATTCTAAAGAAAAGAAGAAACCCTAGAATCTTACTAGATGATCAAGAACAAGAAACATGCTTTCTAAGCCTAGGGTTATAAAGAATTACCTTTAATTCTCCTAATTCCTTAAGCCATTTTCTTGATTTTCTTCACTTTTCTTCTTGAATCATCAAGTAAATTTGGAGAGTGTTTTTGGAAGAGAAGTTTTCGGCCAAGCAAGAACAAGAAGAGAAAATAATTTTTATTCTCCTTTTAAAATACAAGAACCGACTTTTGGAGGGCATTTTGTCATTTTTGATTTAATTAATCTAATTAATTAATAATAGGCTTTAATTTAACAAATTGACCGGCGTAATCACACACGTATAACACAAGCGCACATATCGTTCAAGTAGTATAAATGTATCGATCCCACGAGGACTTAATACCTAAGCTATTAATTATGAAGCCAAATTTTTACGAGTATCTAATGGATTAATTGTTTGATTGGATGGAGACTTTAAACTAAAGACGAATAAATAAAACAGTGTGAAAGTAAATTAAGGGAAAATTCAATATTAAGAAATTATATAGGGTTGTGAATCCTTCCAAAATCTTTTTAAAGATGAAGTGATTATTTTACGTTTGTGCACTATATTTATTTATTAGCCTAGAACACGAATTTATGCAAAAGCCTATTCCGATGATCAGATACAAATACCCAGAATAACCCAATTAATCATATTCCCTGTTGGGAAGTGGCCGCGAGTGCGCATCGGAAAATCAAGAAATTATGATGCCATTATCCCTATGCCCAAGACCAATTTGTTTTGATTATTCTACAAGCCTAGACATGTTACTATATATTTTAAGCATAAAAAACTCATAAAACATGCTAAGAACATAAACCTAAACATGCTAACTATCATAAGAACTCTAATTAAAATAAAGAAAGAAAAAGACTTACTTGCACCGAAGACTCCTCCAGTCCTCCCTCCAATCTACAAGCTTTTCTCGAACTTAGCAAGCTCTTCCACGTTCCAAAGAGCCACCCAAGTGTGTGGCCTCCAAAGGTGCACACACCAAAGCCAAAACTCAACGGCAAGACTACGCCTTGAGTGCACGGGTATTTTGCCCTTGGTGATAGCCTATGCAAATACCTCAAAACTTTTAACTCGAGGTTCCTCTAGTCAATTAGACTTAAGGATCCTCAAAATCAGTGGCTTACTCTTAAACTTTAGAGTTGCTCACTTATATAAACCCAATATATGAAAGGTTTGGTGCAAAAATTTGTAAAGAATTCTCTGGGTTTATATAGGTGCTCCAAAGACAACAAAATTAATTAAGAATCCGATGTGGGATAAATGCTAAGAGTTTGGGCCGAATTGGAATTCAAAACAAATAACAAATAAAAAAAAATTACTATTCACATTACTATTCACATTTTTATTTATTTATTTATTCCAATTTCAAAAGTACCCCTTATCGTCATTCACCAATCCCTAATCCACTATGGAACCTCATAAATGATCTGTTCAATAATTAAACACATTGAACCATTTATGAATAATTCCTACATATATTAAATTTTTTCAATAATCTGTTCAATCATATATGCTGTTAAATTTGTACTGAGCACTGTTAACCATTGATTTCGACTTTTTTGTGTGTGACCTTTTGGGTTCCCCTCAAGTTGGACATGAAATGAATCGTGATAATTTAATCGAACATAAATTATCCTCCGATCAGATGGTCGTTCGATTTCAATGACCATGGTTGACATCTAGCAACATGCCAAGGCCCCCAAATGAGAAGGAAAGATATATATACCCATTCTGTATATGATTTACATATGATACGGTCCATCGCCTCACTCTATCCCCACTGTTTGACCTAGTGTATGGAAAGTGTCCACCCATATAGTCAAATGTATGATATTGATAGTGTCATGAATCGTGCTAACCCAAGAATCTCACATGATTCTTCCGCTGCGGCCACAGTCTCAAGCACTAATCACACATATCAACCCGCGAACTGAAATACTACTCTTATAAGAAAATATTATCTGAGAGAGTGGCGATTCTCTGTTGTATCTTTACAAACTTCATGTGTTTCAACAAATGATCCAATCATACCCTTATGACCGGATCTTTTGAACCGGGGAAGGAGAATGTCAAAGTTATTTGATCCATACATAAGATTGTAAAGACCTCTAGTCTATGGACTAGTCATACAATCGATACATGAAAGTTCTCACAGACACATGAGATAAACACTCCATGTGAAAACTTTCGGCGATCAGTTCGATGGACACAAGCAACTCATGCATCCATGTGATACACCAAATGGACGGATCTCCGCTAGTAGCCTATGAGATCGGCTACCCCACTTAAGGGCAGATCATATCATCACATTAGTCTCTCCGCTTTGTGAACGCCCAGATTATTCACAAAACTATGACTATGAACGTTTAAGAGTAATGATTCTCATAAGGCGTGAAAGCCATCATCTTATTACTCAAAGGGCTTTATTACAGTGTTTGATGATTCATATAAGTTATATAAGACACATATAATAAATATTGCCATTTTATTAATTAATGAAAATATTACAAATACATGTACATATAGCCCATCCACAAGTTGGGTATAGGACATATCCTTAACAATCTCCCACTTGTACTATAGCCAACTAGTATGAATCTGGACACCATACTCTCAGGTGTGCATATCATGCTTTTGTTGAGTCAGCCCTTTAGTCAGAGAATCTGCAAGATTATCGTCTGTGGGTATTTCTCTATAATAACTTCTTTTCTCTCAACAATCTCCCTGATGAGATGAAATCGCCTAAGTACATGCTTGGATTTCTGGTGGGACCTTGGTTCTTTTGATGAGCAATGACGCCCGTGTTGTCACAGTACATCGTGACGCCATTCTTTATCGCGGGAAGCACTTCCAGCTCCGTGATGAACTTCTTTATCCAGACTGCTTCTTTAGTTGCCTCAAATGCTGCAATATATTCTTTAGTGGTGAGTCCGCTGTATTTGAATGCTTTGAGATTTTCCAACTGACAGCACCGCCATTCAAAGTAAACAGATATCATGTTTGTGATCTGCTGTCATCCCTATCGGTATGAAAGCTCGCATCACAGTAACCAATGACACTTTCATCTCAGAACAATCTCTGTATATCAAAATCACATCCTTAGTTCTTCTCAGATACTTGAGGATTGTTTTACAGCTGCCCAGTGTTGCTCACCAGGATTTGCCTGATACCTGCTCGTTATGCTTAGAGCATAAGAGACATCAGGTCTTGTACATAGCATGGCGTACATGATCGATCCTATTGCTGAAGCATAATGGATCTTACTCATACGCTCTCTATCTGAAGAAGTATGTGGACATTGCTCCTTAGATAACTTGATTCCATGACAAGTAGGTAAATTACCTCTTTTGGAATCTTCCATTTTGAATCTTTTCAAAACTTTATCTATGTATGTAGATTGAGAAAGTCCTAACAACCTCTTAGATCTATTACGGTAGATCTTAATACTGAGGATGTAGGCTGCTTCCCCAAATCTTTCATGGAGAATTTCTGAGATAACCATTGGTTGGTGGCTTGCATCATGGGAATATCATTCCCGATGATTAATATGTCATCGACATATAATTTAAGAAATACAACAGCACTCCCACTACTTTTCCATGTAAACACAAGGCTCGTCTATATTTTTAATGAAGTCAAATTCTTTGATTGTCTCATCAAATCGTATATTCCAACTTCTGGAGGCTTGCTTGAGTCCATAAATGGATCGTTTAAGCTTGCATACTTTATTATGATCATCCTTAGATGGAAACCCCTCAGGTTGTGTCATATAGACTTCCTCTACGAGGTTCCCATTAAGGAAAGCTTTTTTGACATCCATCTGCCAAATCTCATAATCAAAGTGTGCAGCTAGTGCCAGTAAAATTCGAATGGACTTTATCATTGCAACATGTGAGAAAGTTTCGTCATAGTCAATTCCTTGGATTTGTCTATAACCTTTCGCCACCAACCTAACCTTATAGGTTTGGATGTTGCCTTCTACATCAGTTTTATGCTTGTAAATCCACTTGCAGCCTATGTGTTTTATCCCTTCAGGTGCATCCACCAAGTCCAGAGTTGATTCTGATACATAGAGTCTATTTCGGATTTCATGGCCTCAAGCCACTTGATTGAATCAATGTCACACATTGCTTCGTCATAACTGGTGGGATCGTCATTATCAATGACCTGATCATGTTCCTTATCAATATGGAAACCATATCTTTCAGGCTCATATCTTTCTCTACCAGAACTTCTAAGTTCATAACCTTGTGGTTGTTCCGTCGCTGCCCTTTTGAGGGGCCTGGGGTTTAGTTCTATGTTAGTTTGTTCTTCTCGTACCTCATCGAGGTCAAGTCTACTCCCACTATATTTCTTGAGAAGGAATTCATTCTCTAGAAATTTAGCATTTCATAAGACAAATATTCTTTGTTCATTTGGGACGTAGAACACGTATGCTCTTGAGTTCAAGGCATATCCTACAAACTTATATTTAACTGCCCTATCATCCAATTTGTTAGTTTGTGTGAGCTTAACATATGCGTCACATCCCCAAACTCTTAGATAACTAAGACTATGACATTTCCCAGACCATAACTAATATGGTGTTTGACTAACAGTCTTGGAAGGAACTTGGTTTAGTAGTAGTGTTGCAGTTTCTAAAGCAAGACCCCAAAATGAAAGAGGTAGATCCGTGTCTGGCATCATTGATCAGACCATATCTAATAATGTCCGATTTCTCATTTCGGAGACCCCATTATGCTGTGGAGTTCCCGGAGGAGTCCACTGGGAAACAATATCGTTTTCTCTCAAGTGATCTTGAAATGCGTCGCTTAAGTATTCACCACATCGGTCAGACCTTAGTGACTTAATACTTTTATTAAGCTGGTTTTCTACTTCAGCTTTGAAGTCTTTGAATTTCTCAAAGGCTTCAGATTTGTACCGCATAAGGTCCGCATACATCAGAGTGTATGAGTTCTAATGTCTCTGATTGTCCTTTTACCTTTGAAGGGTAATTTGGTCATTTTACCAAGTAAACAAGACTCACAAGTTCCATAAGGTTTATATTTGAAGGGTTTGAAATCCATCCTTATGTAGCTTAGTTAATCTTGTTTCATTGATATGACCTAAGCGACTGTGCCATAGAAGTGATTCATTGAGATTATTCGAGTTAACGTTGTATATATTAGAGGTTGAACATTCTTTGTTAGTTTGTCAGACATAGATACCATTATTCAAAAACATCTCCATATTTTATTTCATTGAAATAAATAGAACATTCATTACAACTTATTAGGCATGAAAAGCCTTTATTACATAAAGAAGAAATTGAAAGGATGTTCTTTACTAGAGAAGGTACATAAACACAATCTTCTAAGTCTAAAACTAAACCATTCGGCAAAACTAATGAATAAGTCCCCACGCACAATGCAGCCAGTTTTGCTCTATTACCCATGCGTAAGTCAACCTCCCCATGACGAAGTCTCATACTGTTTCTCAGGCCCTGCACATTGTTACACAAGTGAGTCCCATAACCAGTGTCAAGCACCCAAGTAGAAGGTTCAGAGTTTTGAGAATATAGTTCAATCATATACAACATACCTGAAGCATTGAGCTTCTTGGCCTCTTGGGATTCCCTAGCTTCCTTGGCTTTCAAGGATCTGCAGTCTTTCTTCCAATGATCATTCTTTCCACAAAAGAAACATTTCCCCTTTCCCCTTTCCCTTTTTCTTCTCCACCTTATCATTGGGCTTTAGGTGATCTGAAGCCTTGGCCTTGGCCTTATTTTTCTTTGGGCCTCGTGGCTTCAGGTCCGTACCCGTAAGCATGACAGAGGTTTTAAGCTCCGGTTTCAAGTCCTTCTCTGCTTGCTTTATCAGATTGTGCAATTCTGCTAAAGTAGCTTCTTTATCAGACAAATGAAACTGCATAATAAAGTTAGAGAAGTCTTTTGGTAAGGACTGAAGAATTAGATCGTGACCTATCTCATGATCCATGATGAACTCGAGGTTGGCCAATTTTTCAATGTGGCCAATCATCTTAAGCACATGTCCACTAACATATCATTCATTATACCTTGTTTGGAATAAGGCACATGACACTTGGAATCTCACTGTATGAACGAAAGTTGCATACAACTCCTTCAAGTGAAAGATGACGGTTTTAGCATCCATATCTTCGTGATCTTTCTGAAGTTCGTCCAACATAGAGCCAATCATTATGCAAACTGCTTGCTCATCATCATCGACGTGTTTCTTCCAAGCATCAAATGTATTTTGGTCAGCATCTTCTGAGGGTTCATGGGGAAATGGTCTTTCAAGAACATAGAAAATCTTTTCTTGTCGTAAGATAATTTTAAGGTTTCTAAACCAGTCATTGTAGTTGTCCCCTTTGAGCTTATGCTCATCAATGATGGAACGAAATGATACTCTGTTTGCTATTTGAATGTTTGTGAAATATTTTAACCCATATGTTAAGAGAGAATGTTAAAATTAGGAATATGTTTTCATTAATGTTTCATAATAACATGGATTTTAATATTATGAAGTTGCTCCCTCAATTGTTTTAAAATTTTAAGCAAATCACATCAACCCCAATATGATGGATTTCTTATGGGCAAGAGCCCATTATCATCATTTCATAACTCTGACTAGGGCCGGTCGTTATAAAATACGATAATTAGGTAGGTTCCCAACCAATTTATGATATAAATCACAATTCCTTGATCATTGGGTTGGGCAATCAAACATGTCATAGCTTATGCTAGTCCTTGTGGAGACCCAATATTTGCCACTAAGTTATAAGACCACGCCTAAGGGTCGTTGCGTCTTATGACTCAGAAAAGTCAAACCATTGTCAATAGTACGATTTAGGGACAAATTGGTATTGGTCAGTTGATGAGTGGTAATTATATCACTATTTCCCACTCATTTGACCTAATATTTTGTATAGTTTCTTGAGTTTTGTGAACGTTTTGATGTGTTTTATTGTTATTTTGCAGATAAATAAAGTTTGGGAAGCATTGGAAGCAATTTTGGGACAAAACGGTGAAAAGAGATGAAAAATAGCATTTTTATAATTTGGCCGCGTCGCGACGCGCAAGCTTCCTGCGTCGCGACGCCTAACATGCGCCGTAAGTCTGCTAACATGCGTCGTGGACACGTGTCAGAATCTGAGAAAGTTGACTTGCTAACGTGCGCCGTGCCACATGTCATCATCATAGAAGATCTGCTAAAATGCGCCGGAGGGCCACGTGTCACAATCCTATGGTGCCGACACTCCGCGTGACACGTGTCACCTTCTCATTGGACCGAATTATTGGAAAATCACATTCTTCCACGTGTCAAGCTCTCATTGGACCGATCCTTACCGCGTGACACGTGTCACCTTCTCATTGGACCGAAACATTCGCCAATCACCGTGTGTCATATATCGCCTTCTCATTATACCGTCTCACCGTGTGACACGTGTCATCACCAGATTGCACCGACGAAATCCGTGTGGTCAAAGCGCATACACAGAAAACACGTTTCGGCGTCGCGACACCAACCCCAATATCTGCCTATAAATTGAGCTCATTTGCACCTCATTTGGTGTGCTTTCCTTGGGATTCTTTTCCCTGATTTCATAGGAAGCATCTAGTTTTGTAAATTATTGTAATATTAAAATTACGTATTTTTATTTTTAGTTTTTATTACAGCTTTTTATTTATTTAATTTATGTTTTGTAGTTAAATTTCCGTTGGGGTAAAAGGTGAAACCTTTAATATAATTATCTAGGTAAATCTCACTTAATTATAATATTTAAATTATAATTTAACCGGATTAATTAATGGCAGACTTTATTACCGCCTATATGGTCGGTCTAAATATAAATTACTTTACCGTCTATATGGCTGGTCTTTATGTGACGGATAATTACCGCCTATATGGCTGATGTAGTTGGAGTAAATGGATTACCGCCTATATGGCTGGTTTTAAATGTTTAACATTATTAATTCCTGAGAAAGCAGAACATAAAATAATTTATATATTATAATAAGTGAGATTCCTAGATAAGAAATATTAAATGTGGATCCTCTAACCCCATCATTTTATTTTATTCTAGGGAGGTGATGAAACACAATATTCACACTTAATAATTGATTTTCTTTTTATGTGTAATTCTTTAGTTTGTTTATTGAGTCTTAAGCTTAATGCTTCTTGTTGTCTGATCACCAATAAAATTGGTGTGGTAAACTTAAAATGAACTAGACATAGGGATTTTAGGTTTCAGCCTTAGATTCAATAGCCAACGATCTTCCTTGAGGATAGATAAACCTTTAATAGATTTTCTTACAGGATAGACATATACCTGTCGGGCGGGGGTAGCCATAATTGGAACTTAATCTTAATGAATCCATGTAATTTGGTTGACATAGACATAAGGTTCAATTGGGTTATACTGGATATTTGCATCTGACCATCGACATAGGCTTTTGCATATTTTCGTGTTCCAGGTTAGCAAACTGATTTATTACACATATATAAGAGAATCAATTCATCTTTATATTAATATTTTGTGGAGTCACGACCCTAGATCTTTGAGTCTTTTCTTTTATTTTCCTTAGTATTTTCTTTTGAGTATGTTTTTATTTTAATTAGCAAATCCACATTCAACCAACCAAAAGCAATCAGTTCCCTTCTCCCTATAATTAGATACTTGTAAATAAATAGTATCAATAATTAATAACAACAGTAGGAATTAAGTCCTCGTGGGATCGATATTTCTATACTACTTGAACGATACGTGCGCTTGCGTTATACATGTGTGTTTACGCCGGTCATCAGTCTGGTAAAGCCTAGTCCTGCCAATACGGTTTAAGCCCTTTGAGTCTATACTTTACAATGGGAGGCAAATTTTAGACTTAAATTATTATTGAGGATTTTAACAAGTTTAAGTGAATAACTGTCAAATGGATTCCTCCATTGAAAATTCCCCAGAGGGAGGGTGGAGGGAACTCTCTTAAATACCCTTACCTCTTAGGCTCTTATTGCCTTGGTGACAGGAATAAACAATAGATCCTCCAAATTAGTCCAACACTTTAAATATGCTTTAAGGTAAGCTTTGAGTAAATGATTATCTAGATGTCTTCACAACTTTTCCTTTTGGCTATAAAAAGGTAGTGAGTGAATGAAGACACCAAATCATTATCTAACTCTAGTAATACCTTTGGTTAAATTAACTTTAGTTTGAAAAGTTTTATTAACGCCTTGGTCCCACCCCACTTGTATATTTTATAATGTATTTTATTATAAACAAGTGATTTATATTTATTAGCCTTAAAGGTAATAAATCTCTAAGTTCATCACTGAATAATTACTTAGCTAAGGGATAAACAATACACTCTCAATTTCCTTAGAAAGTCTCTAGATGTTTGCACCGTAAAATAATCATGCCAATTCTAATCATACATAGAATCATCAAGCATATGAGTTTTAATATGTTGGAATTATTTTAGGCATTAAATAACTTTGATTAATATTTAATTATGATATTGCATTTTATTTTATTCAAATAAATTTATTATTCACGTTTTTTTACAGATGCTTGAACTTTAAATGCAATTTCACAATTCAAATCTTAACCAAATCATGCAAAACTTGTACCTAAAATTAAGTTCAGGGTGTTAGCTTTCCAAAGAGCTTTTATACACCCAATTTCGAGTTCAAATGAGAGAGACCTAATCATAACAAAAACGGCGCGCTGATACCACTGTTGGGAAGCGGCCGCGAGTGCGCAGCGGAAAATCAAGAAATTATGATGCCACTATCCCTATGCCCAAGACCCATTTATTTTGATTATTCTACAAGCCTAGGCATGTTACTATATATTCTAAGCATAAAAAACTCATAAACATGCAAAGAACATAAACCTAAACATGCTAACTATCATAAGAACTCTAATTAAAATAAAGAAAGAAAAAGACTTACTTGAACCGAAGACTCCTCCAGTCCTCCCTCCAATCTACAAGCTTTTCTCGAACTCAGCAAGCTCTTCCATATTCCAAAGAGCCACCCAAGTGTGTGGCCTCCAAATGTGCACACATCAAAGCCAAAACTCAACGGCAAGACTACGCCTTGAGTGCACAGGTATTTTGCCCTTGGTGCTAGCCTAGGCAAATACCTCAAAACTTTTAACTCGAGGTTCCTCTAGTCAATTAGACTTAAGGGTCCTCAAAATCAGTGGCTTACTCTTAAACTTTAGAGTTGCTCACTTATATAAACCCAAGATATAAAAGGTTTGGTGCAAAAATTTGTAAAGAATTCTTTGGGTTTATATAGGTGCTCCAAAGACAACAAAATTAATTAAGAATCCAATGTGGGATAAATGCTAATTTAATCTTAGCCATTGGATCTTAATTTAGTGGTTTAATGAGATTATAAAACCCTAATAAGAGTTTGGGCCGAATTGGAATTCAAAACAAATAACAAATAAAATAAAAAAATTTACTATTCATGTTACTATTCACATTACTATTCACATTACTATTCATGTTATTTATTTATTTATTTATTCCAATTCCCAAAGTGCCCCTATCGTCATTCACCAATCTCTAAGCCACTATGGAACCTCATAAATGTTCTGTTCAATAATTAAACACATTGAATCATTTATGAACAATTCCTACATCAATCATATATGCTGTTAAATTTGAACTGTGCACTATTAACCATTGATTTCAAATTTGTTGTGTGTGACCTTTTGGGTTCCCCTCAAGTTGGACATGAAATGAATCGTGATAATTTAATCAAACATAAATTATCCTCCGATCAGATGGTCGTTCGATTTCAATGACCAAGGTTGACATCTAGCAACATGCCAAGGCCCCCAAATGAAAAGGAAAGATATATATACCCATTATGTATGCGATTTACATATGATACGGTCTATTGCCTCACTGTATCCCCACCGTTTGACCTAGGGTATGGAAAGTGTCCACCCATATAGTTAAAGGTATGATGTTGATAGTGTCATGAATCGTGCTAACCCAAGAATCTCACATGATTCTTCCGTTGCGGCCACAGTCTCAAGCACTAATCACACATATCAACCCGCGAACTAGAATACTACTCTTATAAGAAAGTATTATCCGAGAGAGTGGCGATTCTCTGTTGTATCTTTACAAACTTCATGTGTTTCAAAAAATGACCCAATCACACCCTTATGACCGGATCTTTTGAACCGGGGAAGGATAATGTCAAAGTTATTTAATCCACACATAAGATTGTAAAGACCTCAAGTCTAAGGACTAGTCATACAATCGATACAAGAAAGTTCTCACAGACACATGGGATAAACACTCCATGTGAAAACTTCCGGCGGTCAGTTCGATGGACACGAGCAACTCATGCATCCATGTGATACACCAAGAGGACGGATCTCCGCTAGTAGCCTATGAGATCAGCTACCCCACTTAAGGGCATATCATATCATCATGCTAGTCTCTCCGCTTTGTGAACACCCAGATTATTCACAAAACTATGACTAAAAACGTTTAAGAGTAATGATTCTTATAAGGCGTGGAAGCCATCATCTTATTACTCCAAGGGCTTTATTACAAGTTTGATGATTCATATAAGTTATGTAAGACACGTATAATAAAGATTGTCATTTTATTAATTAATGAAAATATTACAAATACATGTACATATAGCGCATCCACAAGTTGGGTATAAGGCATATCTCTAACAATCCTATGTCAACCAAGTTATCTGAATTCATTAAAATTAAGTTCAAATTATGGATACCCCCGCCCGATATGTATATTCCTATCCTGTAAGGAAATCTATTAAATGGTTATCTATCCTCAAGGAAGATCGTGAGCTATTGAGTCTAAGGTCTTTTAAACCTAAAATCCCTTTTCCAAGTTCATTTTAAGTTTACCAGATCAATCTTATTAATGGCCAGTTAACAAGAAGCATTAAGACTAAGGCTATATAAATAAACCTTCATATTACCCAAACTGTAAAATAACCCCTTATAAACCGGTGATATTGGAATTCATCACAACCCCATATAACTGGTTTAGTTACTACAGATAACTAAGACTAGTAAAAGCTTAAATAAAGTAAATGACACAAAGTAAATACTGGAAAGTAAATGCTGAAATTAAATAAAGTAAATGCTGGAAAGTAAATGCTGGAAATTAAAAAGGGAAAAGTATAATAAAAGAAAATGCTGGGGGTTAGAGGATCCACTTTTATTACTTATATTTTAGATATCTCCCTTATTATAATATATTAACTTTGCGTGATATTACCAACCGACCATAAGGAAAGTAAATAATATTAATTATAGAAAAGTTGTAAATAAACAAACAAGACACAATCTTCTTAGTATTATTAAGGAATTCATTAGAAGAAAGTATGAAATGAATTATGAAATTTGGCCTCAATTTATAGGCAAAATTTTGCCTCACACGTCGTGACCCGTGAAGTCTTGCACGTCACGACGTGCGTTGATCTTCGACATGTGGCACGAGCTTCGCGGAGATGATGACACATGGCAGGCGGTCGTCAGCAGCTGAATTATTGGCTGACATAAGTGCTGACGTGGCGACCACTGAATTATTATGATGACGTCATTGATGACATATGTGCTGATGTGGCGCTAACGTGGAGCTGACGTGGCGATGATGATTGTCGGCAGCATGTGATGATGACACGTGTCCAGCGCACGTTAGCAGATTTTGCTGAGATATTGACATGTGGCAACCTCATGTTAGCAAGTGCGCATGATAGCAAACTTCTCTGAATGTGACACGGGTCCGATGCATTTTAGTAGTACAAGGCGCATGTTAGCGGTCGCGACGCCCAAATGATGATTTTGCCATTTTTGTCTGTTTTTCACTGTTTTGGCCCTGACTTGATTCCAGAGAATCCTGTTATTTTATTTATCTACAAAATAACACAAAACACATCAAAATATTCATAAAACTCAAGAAACTATATAAAATATTAAGTCAAAGGAGTGGAAATAGTGATATATTTACCACACATCACACTCTCAAAACTAACATTTTGCTAGTCCTCGAGCAAAACAACAAAATAAAATAACATAAACATCTTTAAAATAAACATTAAACTAAGCCACTTTCGTAGGGATCACGGTTGCATTTAGCGTATGCAACAAGCCTTTAAACCCATAGGTGTCCCTAGTGGACTAGTTATAGTCTCATGAGGGCTTACAACAACGATACCCACAAACGTCAATCTAATACTAACGCACAAAAAAATAAAAGGACAAGAGAAAAGAGAATAAATAAGTTATTGATTAAACAAGTGAAACTTCTTATCCAAGTTAAGAGTTGTTTTCTTTCTTTCTAAATTACCGAATAAGTAAATTCTCCGATTATTTTTATCATTCTCCATATACACAGCTAACAAGGTATTAATCAACTCATTGTGCCCACAATATTCATAAGTGTAGTTGAAAAGAGAGTAATATTTTTATCCTAATATTATATCAGACTTCACACCTTTTTTTAATAATGGAATATTTTTCTCATTTTTCTGATTTTTTATTTATTTATATACAATATCTTCCATCCATGTAACGCGTTTTGGGCCAGTGACTCCCAAACCAGTTGGATTTAGGGCACTAGGTGTTAAGACACCCTTACAGACTTAATTACTCGGATTTCAGACATATATATATTTTTGTAACATCTTCAATCCATGTAGAGAGCTTTGGGTCAGTGACTCCCAAACCAATTGGCTTTAGGGCACTAGGTGTTAAAACACCCATACGAACTTAATAACTCGGATCTCATACGTTGTTTTGTTTTTTTTATCCCATCGCTTTTTTTAAATGTTTCTTCCAATTAAACTAGAGCACTGAATATTACAAACTTTTCAATTACAGCTCATGTCCATATGTTACCATGCAAGTTGATAATACCTGTCAACTGAACATTTGAAGATCCATTTTAATCACTATTATGGAGAATTCACAAATTAAATAATTCAAAAGGAAATAAACAAAAATTAACTTGTTACGAAATGGGTTGAGATACGTCTCAGGAATGAGAATTCTTTACACAGCTATCTCACACCAATTTCACCTTATTAATCAAATTAAAAACACAAAATATTTTTTTAATTTTTTTAAAAAAAAATTAATTTTTTTTGAAAATTTTTGACTAAAAATCAAATAAAAATAACACAATAAAAACAAGATACTAGTCAACTATTCCCCTCCCTCAAACCTAAATGAGACATTGTCCCCAATGTCTTAAAAAGTAGAAGAAGAGTTTAGAAAATAGTACCTAGTTAGCTGAAATTCTATACTAAATTAAGAATTAAAGGTTAAGATCTAGATTTATCCAAAGCTTCTTACCACAATCATTATCGGACCAATTTATCTTGGAAAGGATAGGGTCAATTTGTGGTTCAAAGGCTAAAATTTGGTCAATTAAATCTTGGGCAGTTCTGGTAGTAAAGATGAGTTCTTTTACAGGTTTTGACACGAACCCATTTCTCCGGGCATCATCAAGAAACACACAAAGAAAATCATAGAATCCATCATCATTAAATAATCCAAGCGGTTTCTGGTGTATGTTCAGGTTCGCCCAAGATAGTATTGTAAAAATTTCCTCCATCATACCCAAGCCACCTGGCAAAGCAATAAAAGCATCAGCACGGTTAATCATTTCAACCAGTCGTTCAGACATACCTGGCACGATAAGTTCCTCTCCGTTTGATTGTTATATAAGATTCGCCTCTGCCAAAGGTTTTAGGATGATTCCAAAGACTTGACTACTTCATTCCTGTACAGCCCTTGAAATGATCCCCATTAGTCCAAGATTGCCACTGCCATATACTAAGTGCATATTCCTTTCAGCTATGACTCGACCCAATTCTTGTGCAGCCGCTACAAATTCTGGTTTAGAACCAACACTAGTACTGCAAAACACACAGATGTTTACAACTCGTCTTCTTGAAGTGGCTTCTATTTTTTTATGTGTTTCTTTCTCAAATCTGGATGCCTTCAAGAGTGCAATGATGAGTTGAATTTATAGAACCTAAAAATGGTGAGTAATAGTAGCACTAGTACCTGCCAAAGGACAATTATTAGCTAAACAGTAAAATATATTGTGAAAGTCAAAAAGTCTGGATCATGTCGGAGAAAATAAAAGAAAATAACAAAACAAACCATAATTATTAGATTTATACAAAGAGAAAATAATATTTACAGGAAGTAACGACTTGATTGACATCTATGCGTCAGGGACAAGCTTCCCATCCAATTTTCTTATAAATTGGCAAACATGGTCTTTTAAAGTCAGATTCCTGAGACTTAACTGTTGTCTTTCTTTTCGAAATTGTGTATATAACATGTGAATTGCATGATGCACATATCCACTAGAATGCGTCTCAAGAGTCTTAGATATGTCATCCATAGACTCCTTACTCAAGCCATCCCTAACGAATTTGATTTTATCTTCACGGTTATCATACATCATTCCTAAAGAACGACAATGAGTATTACATGTCATACGAGCACATTTATAGGAAACACCCATTTTTTAGCTCTTCTCTTTTTAGCATAGGTGTTTCTTCCTAAACCAGACAGATATGAAATAAAAGAGTCAGATGACTCACCTGCCAATCGGACCCGTGCTTCAATAATCCAACGAATGTCATTAGGAATACCTTTGATCATCAGAAGTTTCATTTGTTCCAAGCGAGCTTTGTAAACTTTCATCAGAGAGTTTTGAGGGAGAGAATGAAATTGCTTGTGAAGATTTGCGAGAACGTTTTCCATCCTGAAATGTGACTTTACCTACACAAATTAAACACACAAAAATAAAGCACAACAAATCTGAATTTATACACAAATTACATGGGTTGCCTCTCTACTAGCGCTAAGTTTAATGTCATCAGCTAGACATGACTGCCCGAACGTTAGGCTGGATCTGAAAGTGTGACACTTTCTTTTTATCGCTCAATTGATTCTCCCCAGTAGTGCTTGACACCCTGACTGTTAACTTTGAATGTATCGCTGGATTTGGGGTTGTATATCTCAACAACTCCATAGGGTAACACCTGAGTAATCATAAATGGACTTGACCACTTTGATTTCAGCTTTCCAGGGAAAAGTTTCAACCGTGAATCGTATAACAACACCTGCTGCCCTGGCTCCAGTTGTCTACGCACTATTTTTTTATCATGCCATTTCTTAGTCTTTTCTTTGTACAATTTGGCATTTTCATAAGCTTGTAGCCGAAATTCCTCCAATTCGTTGAGTTGATGGAGTCATTTCTCTCATACTGCTTGCAGATCAAGATTTAACTTCTTCAGTGCCCAATACGCCTTGTGTTCAAGCTCCACTGGCAGATGGCATGCTTTCCCAAACACCATTCGATATGGGGACATACCAATAGGTGTCTTGTAAGCTGTCCGGTAGGCCTATAATGCGTTATCTAGTTTTTTAGACCAGTCATTCCTTGTTGATCCAACGGTTCTCTCCAAGATTCTTTTGATCTCACTGTTTGAAACTTCAACTTATCCATTTGACTGCGGATGGTAGGCAGTGATAACTTTATGAGTAACTCCGTAATTGGATATGAGTGCATCAACCATCACTGATAATTGCCCGAGGTGTTCCGAAGCGAGTGAAAATATTCTTTTTAAGGAATTTTATCACACTTTTGAATCATTTGATGGCAATACAATTGCTTCAACCCATTTGGAGACGTAGTCTATTGCAACTAGTATGTACAGGTTTCCGAATGATGGAACAAAGGGTCCCATAAAATCAATTACCCATACATAAAATATCTCCACTTCCAGAATATTTTGCAAAGGTCCTTTATTTCTCCTCGAAATATTTCCCGTTCTCTGGCACCTGTCACATTGAAAAGCAAATAAGTAAGCATCTTTAAAAAGAGTGGGCCAGAACAAACCTAATTGAAGGACTTTGACTGCAGTTTTATTCTCGCTGAAGTGTCCGCCGTATGATGATGAATGGCAATGCTGCAGAACACTATTGACCTCCTCATATGGAACACAACGTCTCAGTAATTGATCAGCACATCGTTTGAATAGGTACGACTCATCCCAGACATAGTGTTTGACTTCTTTGAAGAACTTCTTTCATTGCTGAGTTGTCCATTCCAACGGCCATTTTCCCGATACTATGTAGTTGACATAGTCAGCATACCAAGGGACATCATGTTGTTCTCATGTAGTGTCTGAGAACTTGAAATACAAGAAAACAAAAACAATAAGTAAAAAGAAATTAGATACAAGTAATGATATCTAACCCCAAAACTAATAGTGAAAGATAAATAAGTCCCCGGCAACATCGCCCATAACTTGACCGGTGTAATCACACACGTATAACGCAAGCACACGTATCATTCAAGTAGTATAAATGTATCGATCCCATGAGGACTTAATACCTAAGCTATTAATTTATGAAGTCAAATTTTTACGAGTATCTAATGGATTAGTTGTTTGATTGGATGGTGACTTTAAACCAAAGACGAATAAATAAAACAGTTCGAAAGTAAATTAAGGGAAAATTCAATATTAAGAAACTATCTAGGGTTGTGAATCCTTCCAAAATCTTTTTAAAGATGAAGTGATTATTTTAAATTTGTGCACTATATTGGTTTATTAGCCTGGAACACGAATTTATGCAAAAGCCTCTTCTGATGATCAGATACAAATACCCAGAATAACCCAATTAATCATATTCATATGTCAACCAAGTTATCTGAATTCATTAAGATTAAGTTCCAATTATGGCTACCTCTGCCCGATAGGTATATTCCTATCCTGTAAGGAAATCTATTAAATGGTTATCTATCCTCAAGGAAGATCGTGAGCTATTGAGTCTAAGGTCTTAAACCTAAAATCTATTTTCCAAGTTCATTTTAAGTTTACCAGATCAATCTTATTAATGGCCAGTTAACAAGAAACATTAAGACTAAGACTATATAAATAAACCTTCATATTACCCAAACTGTAAAATAACCCCTTATAAACCGGTGATATTGGAATTTATCACAACCCCAGATAACTGGTTTAGTTACTACAGATAACTAAGACTAGTAAAAGCTTAAATAAAGTAAATGACATAAAGTAAATGCTGGAAAGTAAATGCTGAAATTAAATAAAGTAAATGCTGGAAAGTAAATGCAGGAAATTAAAAAGGGAAAAGTACAATAAAAGAAAATGTTGGGGGTTAGAGGATCCAATTTTATTACTTATATTTTAGATATCTCCCTTATTATAATATATTAACTTTGCGTGATATTACTAACCGACCATAAGGCGGTATCCTGATTAAGTCAAATTTAAGATTAAATTCCAACCGTCCATAAGGCGGTATCCATGTTTAGTCAGGTTAAAACCAATTTTATTTAAGTCCAACCTACCATAAGGCGGTATCCCATTAAGTTAGGTTTTAAATAGTTTATATATTATAATTAAGAGAGATTAATATAAATATTAGTAATAAAAGCTTTACCTTTAACCTCAGCAGAAGAGAGTTACCTACTCATGCTGAATAGTAAAAGATTGAAAAGTAAAGAAAAGAAAGTGATATTGCGAAAAGTAAATAAAATTAATTATAGAAAAGTTGTAAATAAACAAACAAGACACAATCTTCTTAGTATTCTTAAGAAATTCCTTAGAAGAAAGTATGAAATGAATTATGAAATTAAGCCTCAATTTATAGGTAAAATTTTACCTCAAACGTCGCGGCGCGTGAAGTCTTTCGCGTCGCGATGCGTATTGATCTTCGATACTTGCACGGGCTTCGCGAAGATGATGACATGTGGTAGGCGATCGTCGACAGCTGAATTATTGGCTGACGTAAGTGCTGATGTGGCGACCACTGAATTATTTTGCTGATGTCATTGATGACGTATGTGCTGACGTGGTGCTGATGTGACGATGATGATTGTCGGCAGCATGTGATGATGACACGTGTTCGGCGTACGTTAGCAGATTTTTCTGAGATGTTGACACGTTTCAAACGCATGTTAGCAAGTACGCATGATAGCAAACTTCTATGATTGTGACACGTGTCCGACGTATTTTAGCAGTACACGATGCATGTTAGCGGTCGCGACGTCCAAATGATAATTTTGCATTTTTTGTCCGTTTTTCACTATTTTAGCCCTGACTTGATTCCAGAGAGTCCTGTTATTTTATTTATCTACAAAATAACACAAAACACATCAAAATATTCACAAAACTCATGAAACTATATAAAATATTAAGTCAAATGAGTGGGAAATAGTGATCTATTTACCACTCGTCACAAATCAAATTTGTACACTTAAAGCTTAATAAAATCACGCCACTTGTATCCAATAATAATCAAACATTTTTCATAACAATTATGAAAAAATATATTATTTAATAATTTAAATATTTAACATTTAAATATCTAAATAATTAATTAATATAATTAATATTATATATATATATTTATTTACATTAAATAACAAGTATATATATTAATGGCATGTGTCAAAGTCTCATTTGAAAATTAATTAATATGTATCAAATCAAATTTTGTATCAAATACAAATACACATTAATTATCAATTGACCGAAATGCCCATAATATATGTATTTACGTTTAACCGTTTAAATGATTTGAATTAACTCATTTAATCCGGTGAAGTATTATGAATAATCTGTATTATTCATAAAGCGTTTCCCAAGTGCTCAACGAGTACACTTCATATTGTGGGACTCTCTAAGTTTAGGTTTATCCGTCACGAAATCCAATTTCGTGTCCATAATCTCGACTTGCATAATTTAGGATACCTATGCCCTGTACACATGACTGACAGATTCTATCTTGATACACACTGGATATCATGAGCATCAGTCCACACCCAACGAACAAGTGATGAGTGGTAAATCTATCACTATTTCCCACTCATTTAACCTAATATATTGTATAGTTTCTTGAGTTATGTGAATATTTTGATGTGTTTTGTGTTATTTTGTAGATAAATAAAGTTTCAGGACATTCTGGAGGTGATTTGGAGCAAAACAGGAAATATTGGCAAAAAAGGGCATTTCGGTAAATTGTACGCGTCGCGACGCCCAAGTCATCAGCATCGCGACGCCTAACGTGCACCAGATCTGCTAACGTGCGCCGGGTCAACGGGTCAGAATTTGAGAAGTTTGACTTTGCTAAAATGCGCCGTGACACGTGTCATCATCACAGCCGATATGCTAACGTGCACCGTGCCACGTGTCATCATCTTACGGTGCCGACACTCTCAATTGCCACGTGTGCCACGTGTCATCCATGTCATCGCCACGTCATCGGTCAACGAGTCAACTATGCCACGCGTCGTGCCACGTCATCGTCCACATCAGATGGTCAACCGAGTCAACATGCCACGTCAGCATCAGCCAATCACAGCGTGACACGTGTCGCAATCCTACGATGCCGACAATTGATCTCAGTCGCCTTGCCACGTTAGTGCCACGTCATCGCCACGTCAGCATAATAATTGAGCTCTTAGCCGCCACGCCACGTGTCGCCTTATCCTCTTAGCCGCCTCGCAACGTGTCAAGCCGAGAGCATGCCACGATTCCTGTTCTGGCGTAGCGACGCCAAAGCCCTTGGCGTCGCGACGCTGGAAGCTTACCCGCGCCTATAAATTGAGCTCGAGATTTCAGAATTTGTTGTACCATTCTCTCTCATTTCTTTGATGTAAATAGAGAGTTCTTCTCTCTCTAAGTTTCGTTTTAATTTTAATTTTTTTGTTTTGTAATAATTTTAATTACGTTTTGTAATAATAGTAATTTACTTTCTTACTTTTTACAGTTTTTACTATTCATCATGAGGAGGTAACTTCCCCAGCTAGGGTGAAAGTTAATTATTTTACTATTGCTATTTAGATTAATCTCCCTTAAAAATAATATATTCACTATTTAAAATTTGACTTAAAAAGGATACCGCTATATTGGTCGGTTGGTAATTTAATTTTAATCTGGTTTAAACCTGACTAATCAAGGATACCGCCAGATTGGTCGGTTGGTAATTTTATTTTGGTTCTGCCTTTATGGCTGGTTTATTTTGGTTCCGCCTTTATGGCTGGTTATGGACAAATATTACCGCCTTAATGGCTGGTTGGACTTAATTTGACTTAATCAGGATACCGCCAGATTGGTCGGTTGGTAATAATATCACAAGTTTATATATTATTTTATGGGAGATATCTAAATTGGTAGTAGTAAAAGTAATTCCTTTTACCTTAGCATTTATTTTATTGTAATTTACCTTTCATTATTTACTTTACAGCAATTACTTTTCAGTATTTTATGTCTTTTATTTTACCAGCCCTAGCTATGTGTCGTAACTAAATAGTATATGGGGTTGTGATGAATTTCAATATCACCGGTTTATAAGGGGTTAGATTATAGTTTGGGTAGTATAAAAATTTATTTATTGAGTCTTAATCTTAATACTTTTTAATTAACTGGCCATTAATTAAATTGACTAGGTAAACTTAAAATGAACTAGACATAGAGATTTTAAGTTTAAGACCTCAGACTCAATAGCCCACGATCTTCCTTGAGGATAGATAACCCTTTAATAGATTCCTTACAGGATAGGAATATACCTGTCGGGCGGGGGTAGCTATAATTGGAACTTAATCTTAATGAATCTAGGTAATTTGGTTGACATAGACATATGGTTCAATTGGATTATACTAGGTATTTGTAATTGACCATCGGAAGAGGCTTTTACATAATTTAGTGTTCCAGGTTAATAAATCAATATTTTACCCAACTATAAGATTACCACTTCATCTTTAAAATGATATTAAAAGAAATCACAACCCTAGATAGTTTTTAATATTGAATTTTCTTAAAATCTACTTTCGAACAATTTTATTTACTTGTCTTTAAATTTAGAATCGTCGCCATTTCAAATCAATTAAACAACCTGTTAGATACTAGTAATAATTTGACCTCATAAACTTAATAACTTAGGTATTAAGTCCTCGTGGGATCGATACTTTTTATACTACTTGAACGATACGTACGCTTGCGTTATACGTGTGTGTTTACGCCGGTCAACAAGCGGAGGTCTGATCTAAATAGATCGGTGACGTGACTGCCATCAAAATGTGGAGGGTAACTCATATATCCACTGTGGATCTCAAGTCGAAGGACTACTATGCTCGCTCAACTCAAGAAGATTCCTATTGAAGTTGGTGTACCATCTATTAGGAAATCTTCAAAGAGTCGTTCAGTGTTTATCAAATAAACACCTACATGTCTATATGAGTCTCCCGAGACTCATGGTTCATTGGGATAAACCATCAGACCAAGTCACGATATATGACATGTACTGGTCTCAGCGAATTTGACTAACCGAGTTGTGTTAGTAAATCTTGACCAGGAACTTTATTTAAGGATATACAACTTATAGTGACGCTTCTCAATGCCAATTACAAACTACGTTGTAACTGCACACTTTGTCTAATATACATGTATCACTAAATCATATTTAGTTTCAATCTAATCATAATTAGATATCTAATCGTAATTAGATCGAATATGTATATAAAAGACAAGAGGTGCTACCATTAAATAAGTAATATTATGGAAAAAGACATTGTTCGTATTCATGAATCGGACATAAATACGATTCGGATTGGCACTCCGAGCACCAATCCTAACAACGCATGCTACGCTTGCAGCATACAACATTCGCTGCTATGCAATTTTTTTCATTAAAAGCACCAGCTCTCTGTTTCCAGAGAGCTGATGTAAATTAGGTAATTTATCCAATTTACTTCCAACCTTCCCTAAACACTTTCAAACACCCAAAATTTAATTTTTAACATCCAAACCAACATCAACACATGTTATAGAAAAAACTTACATATATTTTAAATACATATATGCATTTATTTGAATAAAAAAACAAACCAAATTAGAATTCCACAAAGAATTAACCCTTGAATAATTCTAGGTACTCAAAGGTGGTCAAGTGATTCTAGAATGGTAGCATAGCTCCAAGCTTTTATCTAAAGTTCCAAACTCTAATTTTATGTATTATGTCCAAGATGAACATATTTGACATAATCACAATCATATTGTGTTTATGCTTCCAAATCATCCATATAAAATTTATTAACCTAATTTCAATTTCAAGCTATATTAATATGTATCAAATACAAAAACATAACTTATTAAAGAATATCAAACTTACCAAGTAAGCTTGAACCAAATATCTAATCTTCTTCTACTTGTTGAAAAATGTAGAGAACTTCCAAAACATCTTTAAACACTTCCTTAAGCTAACTTTTTCTTATGTTTTGCCTTATGTTTGCTTAATCAAAAAACTTGCTCAAGCTTGCCTTTTATAGTCAAGTTTATGCAACTTTTAATTAATAAAAATTCTAATCAATTTTTAGGTAGACTTAATCCAATTTGTCTAAATATGCATAATTAGGTGTGACTAATCTCATTTGTCTACCACTTTGATTTAATCCAATTAAATCTATACAAAGTTTAACTAATTGATTAGTTCATTGTCTAACACTTTGATTTAATCCAATTAAATCAACCTAAATACATCTATTATTATATATTTTTGTAATTACCAAAATATCATCCAATGGTAGAGATATTTATGAAATTACAACAAAGCTCTTGTGTGATTTTGGATTAATCCAATTCATCCAATGGGTCAAGTAAATAATTAATATTATCCAATAATATTTTATTACTTTGATTGGTAATTATAATATAAAATATTATTTATTATCAATTATTATCGACTAACCAAGTGTTCAACGAGTGCACTTCATAATGTGTGACTCTCTAAGTTCATACACATTCGACATATAAACCTAACTTATATGTACGCATTCGGCTACCTCCAAATCTGCGAAGAACACGAACGATCTTTCTGAACTATACAAGTCGAGGTCATCACATATGTTTAACAGTCCCTCCGTCGTAGGCTATCCGAGTTATGCTTAGGAAACATAGATTACACCGTGAAGTTTCTAAGGAGCACATCTCATATTATCGACATGTCCACTATTCTTTACAACTAATCAGAACACATTTTCTGATATATGTGATCATCCCTAGGTGATCAGCTTTGGCCAAAGTCTTAAGAATCGTGACTTACTCATATGGATTCTTTAACCTCTTATGGTACATATACGGGCCGACGGATCCCATCTTGATACACACTTGATTAACGAGTGCTTCAGTTCACACCATGTAACTGATAATCTACTTATTCAATTACAGTTGTATAATTTCCGACCGAATTTAGGGTTTTCATGGTATATTTGGCCGGGTATTCTAGTAAGAGAGATGATAGGCCAGACATAGGTGATATCCGGTTGGCTTTTGGTTATATTTCCTGGAGTTCATTTTCCTTCCAACATTCATCATTGTAATTTTCCAAGCATTCAGAGGGTTTCCTCATATGAGACTCATCATCGGGCTATTCGTAAAAATACAATGTCTACAGCTAGATAGTGGGTGAAGAAAACAAGAAGAAGTCACTCTCTGTATAACAATGGGCCAGTTGAGACCAGCGTCATACAACATCTACTCAGCCACAAGACCCATCTCAATAATCAACACCAGAAACTTCTTTTGGGTTGTAAATAAAAACTTTCACCAATTCCTTGAATAAAACAGACGTTTCTAAGTTTTTATTATCAGAAAACAAGTCATTAAGTAAAACCAATTTAGGGTTTATAAAAGATGTTGGAGTTGGTACTTAAAGCGTCAATCCAAATAATGTATAGTACATTATATTTTATTATTTATTAATAAAATAACTACATTTTCATTTCAACCTTCTTAATGGTAATTATTATGTCGTAATGCATATTAGTTTGATATATAAATATGATTAGAATGACATCGAACTCAGAATAGTCATGTAATATACTGAATATTGGGTGGTCCGATATTGGGATAATATTACTATTATATATTATTCTTAAATTAAATATCTATAGTTATTGGTTTTGGAATACGAACGAATTCCTATAACCTTGAAGAGCAACACATGTCGTATATTGGAATTGAAGTTCCATTGGTCTAACCCAATGGACCATGAGTAAGGGAAGCTCATATAGACATGTGGATATTTGTTAGAGCGAATAGTTAAAAGTACAGATGATTCTAAATAGTTGAAAGTACACACCACATTCAATAGGAATCTCCTCGAGTCGAGTAGGATATGTAATCATTTGACTATAGGATAACATTGATTTTGAGTGTGATCCTCCACACTTTGATGTCATGTATGTCAGATACCTTTCATGATATGACCGTTATACGTTCTTTGGGTGTGGATCGATGCACTTGTTAATCAAGTGTGTATAAAATAGGATATGTCGGCCCGTATGTCTACCAAAATGGGTTAAGGTATCCGTTGAGTAATTCACGATTCTTAAGACTTTGGCCAAAACCGATCACATATGGATGATAGCATATATCAGAAATGGTGTTTTAATTAGTTATAAAAAATCGTAAACATGTCGACAATATGTGATGTGCGCATCGAAAACTTGACGGTGTAATCTTTGTTTCCTAAAAACAACTCGGATAGCCTAAGATGGATGGATTGTTAAATATATGTGATGACCTCGACTTGTATAGTTCAAAAAGATTGTTCGTGTTCTTCGCAAATTCGGAGGTGGCCGAAATTGCGTACATATAAGCTCAGTTTATATGCCGAACGTGTCTGAACTTAGATAGTCCCACAATATGAAGTGTACTCATTGAGCACTTGGGTAACCGATAACGTTTGAAAAATAAATAGTATTTTATATTATAATTATCAATCAAAGTAATTAAATATTATTGGATTACATTTACTTATTTACTTAACCCATTGGATTAGTCCAAAATCACACAAGAGTTTGTTGTAATTTAATAAATATCTCTACTATTGGAGGATATTTTTCTAATTATAAAAATATATAATAATAGGTGCATTTGACTTGATTTAATTGGATTAAATTAAATTGTTAGACAATGAAGTAACCAATTGGTTAAACTTTGTCAAGATTTAATTAGTAGACAAAAGTGATTAATCACACATAATTATGCATATTTGGATAAATTGGATTAAGTCCACCAAAAAGTTGATTAGAACTTTTATTAATTAAAAATTACATAAACTTGACTATAAAATGGAAGCTTGAGTAAGTTTTTTGATTAAGCAAGCATAAAACAAAGTATAAGAAAAAATTAGCCTAAAGAAGTGTTTAGAAAAGCTTAGGAAGTTCTCTACATTTTTCAACAATGAGAAGAAGATTACATCTTTTTTTCAAGCTTACTAGTTAAGTTTGATCTTCTCTAATAAACTATGTTTTTGTATTTGATACATAATAATATAGCTTGAAGTTGAAATTAAGTTAATAAATTATGTATGGATGCTTTGGAAACATAAACACAATATGTTTGTGATTAGGTCAAATATGTTCATGCTAGATATGGAACATAAACTTAGAGTTTGGAACTCTAGATAAAAGCTTGGAGGTATGACTACTATTCTAGAATCACTTGACCACATTTAAGTGACATAGAATTGTTCAAGGGTTACTTATTTCTGGGATTCTAATTTGGTTTGTTTTTTATTCAAAGAAATACACATATGTATTTAGAATATATGTATGTTTGTTCTATAACATCTGTTGATGTTGGTTTTGATGTTAAAATTAAATTTTGGGTGTTTGGAAGTGTTTAGGGAAGGTTGGAAGCAAATTGGGTAAAATACCTAATTTGCATAAGCTCTATGGAAACAGAGAGCTGATGCCATAATGAAATAAAAAAAATTAAGCAGCGGCGCATGGTGCATGCTGTAATGCGCAAGCAGCATGTAAGCTTGCGTATGCATACAACATGCCGAATTCGATTTTCTTATGTTTTGATTTTATGGACTCTGTTTCAACCTCGATTTTCCCCTGTACACTCGTAATGGAATATAATATTCCATTAAAATATTTAAAAATACACTCGCACTCAATTACCATGGCTAGACTCATTTTCGCTGCGTGAGGCACCGATCCGACCCTAAGGGTTCCACATCTGCCCTAACAGAAATGGTATTAGAGCAGGTCTTAACCACATAATACATTTTACATGTTTGACATGTATTTGAATCTATGCTTCTGCAATTTTAATTTAAATATGCATAAGTCATAATGGATATGCATTGCATTTTTTAAATTAAAATTTTTATTTTGACTCAAACATGTTAATGACTTGATTGTCATAAATCTCATGTGATTAGGTGATTATTGTATTTTAAGTAATAGTATTAATAATGTTGGAGCATTATTGGATGGTCAGTCTTGTCAATACGGAAATGAATGAGTTCTTATTACTTATGCCCAATACCGTCATTATTGTGAGGGTATAAGTGATCAAAACTTAGGTTGCTCCGGTAAAATATTAGATGTAGCATGATGAATTGATGTAGTCACCCAATACCGTCATTATTGTGAGGGTTCACTTACGAAGCTCATTAGTGCACATTGACAAGTATACACCTGGAGCACGCCTTAATCTAACACTGTCATTATTGTGTGGATAAGAAATGATTCATGACCAAACTTATGAGTCACATGGATGTGATTGACCTTTGAAGTCTACCTAATGAGTTTTTAAAGGCCAAGAGCGTTATTATTGTGAGGCTGGAGTAAATGTCATGGGATCCACTTCCCGCTATGAAATTTGATTGCCAAATTTTTATTTTCTCATTAAGGGAGATTAAGAAATTACGTAAAGCAGTGGAAGGGAACTAATAGATTTAAAATCCATAATCGCATTAGTATTTTTATATTGAAATGAAAATATTCTGCTAGTGTTTAATTGTTGTCTTGTATAAGGCTGTTGCAAATCCATTAACACGTCTTTTGGATTCTAATAAACTGAAAGGAGCCTCGAACTACTTAGAGTATGAGATGAACAATCGCCTTATCTTGGAGTTAGAATGATTGAGCTATGTGAAGCTCAATCCAATGTCTGTCAAAATTATTCCTGATTTGTTTAGATAGTACATAGATGTTCCAAATGCTTGGAGTATTATGAGAACACTCAAGGAATTGTTCGAAAAAAATCAAGAAATTGAGATATATCGAAGGTATAAGGAATTTTCCATGCTACTCTCAAGGATGGAAGAGCGGTTAACATTTATATTTTAGACATGATTAACCAAATCCGATATTTGGAACGACATGACATGATGATAGGTGAAAGGCTAGGCCTATATTTGATTATGTCTTCTTTGCCCCGTACATATGTTGGCTTTGTGTTAAACTTTAACATGCATTCGATGCAATCCACATATGAAGAAATTCATAACATGTTGCGCACGGGAGAACATGATTTGAAGAAAGGTAATTTGTACTTCCATGGTGGAGCAAGCTCTTTAAAAACTTCTAGGAAGTCTAAGAAGATTAAAATGGAAAATAATAAGAAAGACTCCAATAAACAAAGTGCAAGACCGCGTGTAGCTCTTGATGCATGTCTACATTATTATAAGTCTGGACATTGGAAACGTAACTGTTTAGAGCTGAAAGGAAAAACATGAACCCTAAATACGCTTTTTATTTTTCCTATTATTGACATCTCATTAGCCTTAGATGCAAATAGTGGATGAGTGTTAGATAACGGTGATCCCACTCATATTTTCAACTTCATGAAAGCTATGAGAGTTAAAAGAAGGCTCAACATAGGAGAGATCCAACTTAGAGTTGACAATGGCGGGACATTGAATGTCAAGGCCATATGCAATTGTTCTAGATCTCCATAATTGATGTAAATTAATTTCACATGACTTTTATTATGTACTTTCTCATATCATGCAGATAATATCATTACCGATATTGGATAAAGAGGGATGTAAAATAAACATTAGAGATAATGATTTATGTTTATATGATAAAGACAACTATTTGATATGTGAATGTTCTTTATCTAACGGTCATTATATTTTAGAAACATATCGAAATGTCTTTAATATAGAGAAAAATACAAGTAAAAGATCTGAATTAAATAATACTGAATTATAGCAATGATATTGGGCCATATAAGTGTTATAAAGTTATTAAAATTAGTTAAGGATGGTTTGATTAAAGATCTCACCTTAGATCTTTATCTGATTTATGAGTCATATATCTAAGGAAAAATGACAAAGACCTCATTACTTAGTGTTGGACACTGTGCTTAAGATTTATTGGAGCTAGTACACAGTGATGTACGTGGTCCATTAAATCATGCGCTCATGATGGGCATGTCGCGATGCTTCACCTTGAATGTCGTGATGCGCCAATGATGAGCAAAGTGTGTCGCGACTCGTTTCGACACAACAGATTCATCCCAAATTCATCATGGATATGATTTTTACTCAGGAAATATCCCCTGAACCTCCTATATAAGTATAAGTTTGTCTCAAAACCTAAAAAAACCTCATAATATATTTTGGAGCCTTCAGGGCATAGAAGAATGCCTAAAGTAGGGCAAGAACGAGTGCATCAATCGGAGTTGGAGTTTGAAGCTGAAGACTGCAAACAAGAGTTTATCTCTTCCTTGTTCTCTCTAACTTTATCTTTTATGAGTTCTTGGGTTATTATAATGATTAACTTATTTTTATAGAATATTATGAGTAGCTAATTCATTAAATCTAGGGTTGTAATAGATATTAAACATGGTTAATTAATTTAATTACATATTTTTATTCTTTTGGGTTTGTTATTTATTATTTATTATGCTCTGTACTTGAATGCTTATTTTATTTATTTGGCCAATAATAGAATAGTCTTGGAAATCCTTAGGAACTCGACGGAGGAAATTTGGATTAGCTATAGGAATAATAATGTGTGATTTATTCATTGAATATATGTCTCTGCAAGATAGACATATACCTAAAGGGTATGCGTAGCCAATTTTAGAACTTGAGCTTAATGAATTTGGTTTAATTTAATTAACATAGATATATAGTTAATTGATTTATTCTGAATATTTTCACTTGACCATCGAAAGAGGCTTGTGAATAACTTAGATTTCTAAGTTAATAATTAATAACTATAACTCAATTTAATGAAAAGTATCTGGATACATTGCTTGCATATTTAGGTGAAGTTGCAACTCTATATTCTTCTATCACATAAGGTTTCTTCAAAAAGTATTATTTGATTTTTATTTAGTTTTCAAGTAAATCATTAAATTAGTTGTCCTTCTTAATAGTTTAGTTTTAATTTAAGTAGGTTAGTCTTGATATTAATAAGAAAAATATTAAGTCTCTATGGGTACGAAATCTGACTTTTTGTCACTGTATTACTTGAGCGATACGTCCGCTTGCGTGCTAGATATATAATATCACGATCAAGTTTTTGGTGCCGTTGTCGGGGACTAAAATTAATTTTCTTTATTAAAATTAGGACAACTTTACTTGCTTATCTAGACATCATTCCTTTTTCTTTTTTATTTTAATTTCTTTTCGTTTTGATTTCAGGCATTATGAACGATAATCGGTCTGAACAATGGGCAATAGCAGCGCCTATCATAATTCGGGATATGACAACAACGATCATGGATGCACTTATATCTTGTATCATCCTACCACCTCTTCAGGCCAACGCTTGCGATATCAAGACATGTATTCAAATGATACATCAATTAGTGCATTCTAGGGGTGGCCCGAATGAAGATCCAAATGCACACATGCATAATTTCCTGGAAATATGCAGTATTTTATGTTAGGGTTGGTTCTCGGAGTGCCAATCCGGATCATATTTATGTCCGATTCATAAATACGAGCAATTCTATTTTCCGTAATATTACTTATTAAATGATAGCACCCTTGTCTTTTATACACTTATTCGGTCTAGTTACGATTAGTTAGTCGATGAACAAGAAGTGATCTTGACTTTGGCCAACAAATCACATCTTGGGCAAGACATACGATATGGAACAAAGCCTTCATGATTCAAACACATCCGCGATGGACAAAGGTCTTGACTTTGGCCAACAAACCAGTGTCAATCTTGGATCTTGAGAATGAATCACTAAATGGAAGGAAAACACTTAATATTTGATTGAGGGTTTTTCGTGTAATTGGAAACCAATTAATTATCTTTGATTAGGTCTCATCATACACCCTTAAGCATGCATTCTAAAAGTATAATAAGGCACGATAAATAAATTAATAATGATATGCGGATGGATATCTCACAAATTGTTCCTAGAACAAATCACTCAATTTCCTCTCCCCGGCTAGCACTATTCTAACTTCTACCCAATTACATAATACATCAAAGAAACCTCATTACATTGAGGGGAATTGGTGAGAAGAGAATTACAAAGAATCGAGAGATAAAGGCTGGACACGCAGGTCCAATTTAATAAATTCAAAATTTATTACAATATTTCCAAAATTACCCTCTCCCATATAATATCCATCTGATATACATTATTCATACAACACATCCACATATTCACACAAAGCATGTTATTCAATCAATCTAATTAATTAATCTTTGAATTAAGTGATCATCCAATGTTCAAACAACGATTTGATTTGCTCGAGTCCAAATCGTTTAAGAATAAGTACTCAAAGTACGAATTCTTGAATTATATCGAACTAAAATTTTAAATCTGATTTAATTTGTATTCAATACTAATTCTTTATTTAATTTCAAATTAAATAATTACACTTTTAATGCGCCTTTACGACTTAGATTCTAAATCTAATCTTAATGGGTCTCAAAGCCCATTAACATCCAATGTCAATTAATTAAAGTCCAATGGGCTTTCAATTAATTTATTAAGGCATGGACTTTGGCAACCAAAGCCCAATAAGGAATCACCCTTTGCCACAAAATTAATTTTGGCCCATTAGGCCCAATTAATTATTTAAAGGCCAATATATTATATTTGGACTTAATGGAATGGTTTAGGCCCATTTGGATCCAATCCAATTGTCCTAAACCAACTTGGCCCAACCAAGTCCATTAGGCCCAAATACAATAATTTTAGCCCAATTCCAAATTAAGCCTAATTAATTAAATTCTAATATCCCAAATTCACAATTTAATTAATTAAAGTGTATTGCACTAATTAATTATTTAAATTAACAATTCCAAAACATCAATTTAATTAATTAATCATGCATTATTATATTAAATTCATGTCCAACACAATTGAAACAAAATCAACTCATTTACATGCTTCTTTGATCACGGAAATGGAGGGATTTTTTATATTAATTTGATTCCAATCCAATTAAATCACAAACTAATATATCAAAGCATTTTAAACACATCCAATGATTTAAAAAACAAAATCAACATGACCTAGGGTACTAATCACATTCGGCAAGCCAGCTAATGTATGGGGGAAAATTAATCCAATTAATTTTTCATCAAATTGATCATGTATAACACTTAGTTATCATTATATAAGCATACTTAAACAAAAAATTTGATCAAATCATGCTCAAATCAAAAATACCCAAATTTTAGATTAAGAACCATAATTTCATTTCATGCTCAAAATAGGTTCATGATACCATTGTTGGTTTCTAAGGTCAAACCAAGATCATTTCAAGCATAAAATATTGTGAATATGAAAAGAAGTATATCGGAATTATACTTACAAAGATCGGTTGTAGCATGTGTTTTAAAAAAAGAAAACTTTGCTCTCTTTGAAGTTGTTCCAAGCTCCTCCAAGTTGTGTATCAAGCTCCAAGCTTTGATCCTTGATTCCAAGCTCAATGGGAAATTTTCCCTAACACATTTGTATGATTCTTGATGTGTGCTAGTACTTAGAAAATTTGCAAACAATTCTTCCTCTTGTTCTTGATGTATTCGGCCAAGCCAAATAGGGAGAGAAATTTGTTGGTTGGGCGTGAATGAGAGAGAATGAGTTATGCAACTTGTATTTTGATTTTCCAAAATTCAAAATGATATACCAAAATAAAGATTTGGTATATGTCAATCATCTCTCACTTTAGAGTGTAAAACAAGCCATCAACCACCCACCAAATTCCATCACCAAAAAGTTGATCAAAGTGACTAGGTGATGTGACTTGTGGGCCCCACTTAATTCAAAATTCGAGTGGACCCGCAAACACATTCCCGGCTCGGGTTCGTTAATTCTGACTTAACGAATTTTCCGTTGCGACGTAATTAAATCAAATTTAATTAAATAATTATGCCTAATAAAATTACTATTAAAGTCGCTCGCGAATTAATTCTAAATTAATTCGTTCGCCCGAATTAAAATCCAATTTTAATTCCGTTATGAAATATAATCTCGTTTAATATATCGAATATATTATTTAATTGATTAATTCCAAATTAATCGTTCTCTCTCTTCTAGTTGAATTTTATCCCAGATAAATTCTTGCCGTAATTAATCCCAGATTAATTTTCTCTCTCTTATAATTAATCCCATATTAATTCTGTGTGAGTCATACGTCATCGGTGAATCTTCAGGAAACGACCCATGAGATCCCTGGATATGTTGGCAGTAAATCCGGTCGTCATACTATCCAAACACGTGCGTACCTCGTTCCACGTTTTTACCGATTTACGAGATATGATTGGCTTCTAGCAAAGCGCCGTGCCTACCCAATTCTCCAGAAATATTCTTAAAGGAATATATAATCTATAACAGGCGTAGTATACGTAGTATTACGTATTGCGATCCAGTATCTGATGTCACATGCAAGGCCTGGGGCTGAAATAGTATCTGCCCCGTACGAAGCATATATTGGATCACAAGCAACTAGTCTCTATAATCATGACCTTTTCATATTATCCCGATAGTTGCAACATAATAGAGAAATGTCACATGCAAGGCCTGGGGCTGGAATAGTGTCTGCCCCGTACGAAGCATATATCGGATCACAAGCAACTAGTCTCTATAATCGGATAATCATGACCTTGTCATATTATCCCGATAGTTGCAACATAATAGAGAATCAGTTCTGTATCCTTGTGTGATCATCATCTCCATATGACTGAAGTGATACTTCTGTCTTGACATCACACCCAATACACTACGATTCTCAATAAACCCAGAAGAGGCGTACACAGAACCTGTTAAAGTCCCGGACGACCAAAACCAAAGCGTATTAATTGCCGCAAGTACAAGCGATGCAAGTCTCAGGTTAAGACCAAATACACCTACCCTAAAGCGGATTCTCATAGACACATAGTCATACTACCAATGGGATTCTGTGGGGTCTATCCAGAGCGAAGCTGTTTCCGTACCATCGGTAAACACAACCTCCTATAACACTTGCATAAGTATCCAATTCTTAAATATATGAGAACTATGGTGTTACGCTTCCATAACACGCACAAGTGCAATACTAGTCTATTCTGCATTATCGATGTCTAGTCTCGATAATACTACGACTAGGGATATTTAATGATTAAACCTTTTTGGATTGATATTGTCTCATATCTTATAATCCGGAACTAATCATAAAGACTTTTATCATTTATTTATATAAGTAATCTAATTACAAAATGATAAAATACAATTTCCATTGTCACATAGTTAATTTGTACAAAAACCACAATGTCTTTTATAAATAGTGACGCTATGGGTCATAATTGTCCAACAATCTCCCACTTGGACTATAGCCAGTCACTCAAGCATCTAACACTGAAGTATGTACATGTCGCTCAAAATTTTATTGAGGAATAGCCTTCTTCAGCAGATCTGCAATGTTGTCCTCTGATGTGACCTTCTCAATCTTCACATCGCCACGATGTATGATCTCACAAATCAGATGGAAACGTCGAAGAACATGCTTGGATCATTGATGAGACCGCGGTTCCTTAGCCTGCGCTATAGCCCCGTTATTGTCACAATACAATGGAATGGGCTCAACTGCTAACGGAACTACTCCTAATCCAATTAGGAATTTACGGATCCAAACTGCCTCTTTTACTGCTTCAGCTGTAGCAATATACTCCGCTTCTGTTGTTGAATCGGCAACAGTCTCTTGCTTGGAAGATTTCCAGCTTACTGCTCCATTGTTCAAACAAAATATGTACCTGGATTGCGACTTACAGTCGTCTTTATCGGTTTGGAAACTTGCATTGATAAACCCAGTTACCTCAAGTTCTCCATCTCCATAGATTAAGAAAGCATCATTAGTTCGTCTAAGATACTTAAGGATATTCTTAACCGCCATCCAGTAACCATCACCTGGATCGGCCTGATAGCGACTACACATGCTCAAATCATACGAGACATCAGGTCACGTACATATCATGGCATACATGATCGATCCGACTACCGAGGCGAACGTGATCCGACTCATGTTATCTCTCTAATCTTGAGTTTTAGGATACATGTCTTTAGATAGAGTGACACCATGTGACACTGGCAACAGTCCCCTCTTAGACTGTTCCATGTTGAATCTCTTCAACACTTTGTCAATATATGTGCTCTGGGAGAGTCCAAGCATCTTTCTAGATCTATACTGGTAGATCTTTATTCCTAGAATAAAGGCTGCTTCTCTCAGATCTTTCATGGAGAATTTTAATGAAAGCCAAGCTTTCACCGATTGTAGCATGGGAATGTCATTGTCAATAAGTAATACATCATCGACATAAAGGACAATGAATGTCAGTGCTCTCCCACTAACCTTCTTATATACACATGGATCATCCTCGTTTTGAATGAAATCATATTCTTTTATGATCTCATCAAAATGTTGGTTCCAAGAACGCGATGCTTGCTTCAATCCATAAATGGATCGATTTAACTTGCAAACCTTATCTACATGTTTAGGTACGACAAAACTGTCAGGCTGTTGCATATAAACATCCTACAAAAGGTTTCCGTTAAAGAAAGCAGTTTTGACGTCCATCTTCCATATCTCGTAATCGAAATATGCAGCAATAGCAAGCATAATCCGAATGGATTTAATCATGGCAACATGTGAAATAGTTTCGTCGTAATCGACACCATGTCGTTGACGATACCCCTTCGTTACAAGCCTAGCTTTGTACGTTTGTATGTTGCCATCCATGTCGGTCTTCTTCTTGAAGACCCATTTGCAACCAATAGGCTTTATGCCTTCGGGTGCATCAACCAGTGTCCAAACTTGGTTGGTGTACATGGAATCCATTTCAGACTTCATGGCATCTTGCCATAAACCGAAGTCAATACCTTGTATTGCTTCCTCATACGTAGCTGGTTCATCTTCCTCAATAAGATTAATATCCATATGAGGTGAGATCAGAAACCCATACCTCTCAGGTTGTTTTCTGACTCTCTCCGATCTACGCGGTTCTTGTGTATTCGAAGATTGTGGTACAGTTTCATCCATGATGAACTTTTCGTGTTCCGTTAAGGATTCTGTGCCAGGAACAGTATCACTCTGATTTTCATCGAGTTCTACTTTCCTCCCATTTACCACTGCATTTAGGAATTCATTCTCAAGGAAAATCGCATGTAGAGCAACAAATATTTTGTTCTCTTGTGGGTGATAGAAGTAATATCCTTTGGTTTCCCTAGGATATCCTACAAATAGGCATTTATCCGATTTGGGTTCTAGTTTGGTACCTTCCAAACGTTTGACATATGCCCAGCAACCCCAAATCTTCAGGAATGAGAAACCCGGTTTCTTTCCTGTCCATATCTCGTACGGAGTCTTTTGAACAGACTTTGACGGAACCTTATTCAAAATAAGTATTGCACTGTTCAATGTATATCCCTAGAAGGAAATAGGTAGCTTTATGCGACTCATCATCGACCTTAACATGTCTAACAAAGTTCGGTTTCTCCGTTCGGACACACCGTTTAATTACGGTGTTCCGGAAGGAGTCCACTATGAAAGAATACCATACTCTTTCAAATAATCAAGAAACTCATTGCTTAAGTATTCTCCACCACGGTCTGACCGTAATGTTTTAATACTTTTCCAGGTCTGTTTTTCAACTTCGTGTCGAAACTCTTTGAATTTCTCAAAGGTTTCCGACTTGTGTATCATAAGATACACATAACCATAACGCGATGCATCATCCATAAAGGTTACGAAGTATTCATATCCACCTCTAGACTGGCTAGACATGGGCCCACATACGTCACTATGAACGAGGGCTAACAGTTCAGTAGCACGTATATCTTTACCGCTAAAAGGTGTTTTAGGCATTTTGCCTAATAAACAAGATTCGCAGACGTCATATGAATTTGGATCAAATCCATCCAAGTACCCACTCTTCGAAAGTGTGGATATGCGAGTCTTGTTAATGTGTCCCAGACGACATTTCCACATATAAGTTTCATCTTTGTTACTTAGTTTAAGCCTTTTGTTTGTTACATTATATGTTTGAGATAGATTTATATTCAAAATATAAAGACCATTATCTATATCAGCACTGTATATCTCCATATCATTTTTATACATAAAACGCCCAGTGTTTCTAAAAACAAAAGTATAGCCACATTGGGCCAATAAAAATACAGATAAAATATTCATAGTCAAACTAGGTACATAATAACAACCTGAAAGATTAAGTACATGCCCCGAGGACAGTTCCAAAATATAAGTCCCAACGGCCAAAACATCGACTCGAGTCTAATTTCCAACGCGGAGGTAAATCTCTCCTGAGGCCAGTCTCCTGCTAATCCGCAGATCCTGCACATCAGTACATATATGAGTACCACAACCAGAATCAAAAATCCAATTTTTAAAACTAGAAGTAGACATGTTTATTTCTATAACAAACATACCTAAAGCCGGTGCCTTGCCCACTTTGATTTCCTTCATGTGCGCCTTGTACTCACGACAGTCACGTTTCCAGTGACCCTGTTTGCCACACTGCAGGCATACATCTTGGGATTTGTCCTTACCCTTCCCATAAGGTTTTGACGATTTGGCCTTGCCCTTCTTATTCTTCTTTACACCTCCGGCCAAGCCTTGGGAGACTGAGATGTTGAAGCAAAGTGTGCCTCGCGCTTTTTGCCCTTCATCAGCTCTTTTTCTGCTTCATGCAGCATTGCCATCAGCTCTCCAAGAGTATGGTCTTGGTTCATCATTTTGTAGTTCATGATGAACCCGCTCCAGCTATCAGGAAGAGACTGCAAGATCAAATCTATAGAAGTATCAACCTCAAAGGTTATGGCTAGCTGACCTAGCTGTTCAATGTCGGCAATCATCTGTGACACATGGTGCTCAACAGATGTACCCTCCGAAATTCGAGAGCGAAAGAGCTTTTTATGCAATTCATACATTTGCGATCTAAGGTTAGATCGATGAAGGTCCTTCAATTTTGCCATCATAGTATAGGGATCCAATCCCTTGTTTTGGCGACGAAATTGATGGGTCATCGCAGTGAGCATGACGGACTGAGCAGTTGAGTTGTCATCGTTATGAATCTTCCAAAGCTCAAGCTCAAGCAGCTGCTCATTTCCGGGCTTAGGCCCGATGGGTCTCTTTATCGTATAGAACATCCTCTCAGCCCCCAGGACAATCCTGAGGTTCATATCCCAATTAGGAAAGTTCACGCCATTAAAGAAATTTTCGCCTATGATAATGTCTCTAACTCCGATCTTTCTAGCCATCTTAATTGCAATAGTCAAACTATTCAATTAACGATATTTGGGTACAGTCCAACAGTTACAAGAAAAATAATAGAATATTAGTCCAACTAATAAATATATAATTGACGAAATAATGCGCGTAATGCCAAGTATTTGAATAAAATTGCAAATTCAATACTGGCCTCCCACTATTTTTCGGCGAGCCTGTAACCCTCTGCTGATTACTCGGGAAACCTAGTTTCCTAGTGGGCTAGGATCCCGTTAAATAACACATAACCTTGATTTTGGCCAACAAACTGAATGATATTTAACTAGGTAGATCTCTATGATCAATTGGATCTCATCCAATTCCTAGATCCGGTAAGTGGACCTCGAAGTCCGAGACATATATACAATATATATGCAAATATATCCAATATATTTTCCTAACCTTTTTCCTCTAAATCAACTAAGCCTTGGCTTTGGCTCAACAAGCTTAATGATTCTAGTTAAGCGGGACCCATTGACCTTGGAAAGCTTCGTAATCGATGTCGATGAACAAGAAATGATCTTGACTTTGGCCAACAAATCACAACTTGGGCAAGACATACGATATGGAACAAATCATTCATGATTCAAACACATCCGCGATGGACAAAGGTCTTGACTTTGGCCAACAAACCAGTGTCAATCTTGGATCTTGAGAATGAATCACTCAATAGAATGAAAACGTTTAATATTTGATTGAGGGTTTTTCGTGTAATTGGAAACCAATTAATTATCTTTGATTAGGTCTCATCATACACCCTTAACATGCATTCTAAAAGCATAATAAGACGCGATAAATAAATTAATAATGATATGCAGATGGATATCTCACAAATTATTCCTAGAACAAATCACTCTATTTCCTCTCCATGGCTAGCATTATTCTAACTTCTACCCAATTACATAATACATCAAAGAAACCTCATTACATTGAGGGGAATTGGTGAGAAGAGAATTACAAAGAAACCAGAGATAAAGGCTGGACACGCAGGTCCAATTTAATAAAGTGCGCGAGTCCAACTCGTTTAAGAATAAGTGCGCGAGTCCAACTCGTTTAAGAATAAGTACTCAAAGTACGAATTCTTGAATTATATCGAACTACAATTTTAAATCCGATTTAATTTGTATTCAATACTAATTCTTTATTTAATTCCAAATTAAATAATTACACTTTTAATGCGCCTTTACGACTTAGATTCTAAATCTAATCTTAATGGGTCTCAAAGCCCAATTAACATCCAATGTCAATTAATTAAAGTCCAATGGGCTATCAATTAATTTATTAAGGCATGGACTTTGGCAACCAAAGCCCAATAAAGAATCACCCTTTGCCACAAAATTAATTTTGGCCCATTAGGCCCAATTAATTATTTAAAGGCCAATATATTATATTTGGACTTAATGGAATGGTTTAGGCCCAATTTGGATCCAATCCAATTGTCCTAAACCAACTTGGCCCAACTAAGCCCATTAGGCCCAAATACAATAATTTTAGCCCAATTCCAAATTAAGCCTAATTAATTAAATTCTAATATTCCAAATTCACAATTTAATTAATTAAAGTGTATTGCACTAATTAATTATTTAAATTAACAATTCCAAAACATCAATTTAATTAATTAATCATGCATTATTATATTCAATTCATGTCCAACACAATTGAAACAAAATCAACTCATTTACATGCTTCTTTGGTCACGGAAATGGAGGGATTTTTTTATATAATATATCAAAGCATTTTAAACACATCCAATGATTTAAAAAACAAAAATCAACATGACCTAGGGTACTAATCACATTTGGCCAAGCTAATGTATTTGGGGAAAATTAATCCAATTAATTTTTCATCAAATTGATCATGTATAACACTTAGTTATCATTATATAAGCATACTCAAACAAAAAATTTGATCAAATCATGCTCAAATCAAAAATACCCAAATTTTAGATTAAGAACCCTAATTTCATTTCATGCTCAAAATAGGCTCATGATACCATTGTTGATTTCTAAGGTCAAACCAAGATCATTTCAAGCATAAAATATTGTGAATATGAAAAGAAGTATATCAGAATTATACTTACAAAGATCAGTTGTAGGATGTGTTGTAAAAAAAAGAAAACTTTGCTCTCTTTGAAGTTGTTCCAAGCTCCTCCAAGTTGTGTATCAAGCTCCAAGTTTTGGTCCTTGATTCCAAGCTCAATGGTAAAGTTTCCCTAACACCTTTGTATGATTCTTGATGTGTGCTAGCACTTAGAAAAATTACAACAATTCTTACTCTTGTTCTTGATGTATTCGACCAAGCCAAATAGGGAGAGAAATTTGTTGGTTGGGCGTGAATGAGAGAATGAGTTATGTAACTTGGATTTTGATTTTCCAAAATTCAAAATGATATACCAAAACAAAGATTCGGTATATGTCAATCATCTCTCACTTTAGAGTGTAAAACAAACCATCAACCACCCACCAAATTCTATCACCAAAAAGTTGATCAAAGTGACTAGGTGATGTGACTTGTGGGCCCCACTTAATTCAAAATTCGAGTGGGCCCACAAACACATTATGGGCTTGGGTTCGTTGATTCCGAATTAACGAATTTTTTGTTGCGACGTAATTAAATCAAATTTAATTAAATAATTATGTCTAGAAAAATTACTATTAAAAGTCGCTCGCAAATTAATTTTAAAGTAATTCGTTCGCCCGAATTAAAATCCAATTTTAATTCCGTTATGAAATCTAATCTCGTTTAATATATCAAATATATTATTTAATCGATTAATTTCAAATTAATCGTTCTCTCTCTTCTAATTGAATTTTATCCGAGATAAATTCTTGCCGTAATTAATCCCAGATTAATTTTCTCTCTCTTATAATTAATCCAAGATTAATTCTGTGCGAGTCATACTTCATCGGTGAATCTTCGGGAAGCGACCCATGAGATCCCTGGATATGTTGGCAGTAAATCCGGTCGTCGGACTATCCGAACACGTGCGTACCTCGTACCACATTTTTACCAATTTACGAGACATGGTTGGCTTCTAACAAAGCGCTGTGCCTACCCAATTCTCCAGAAATATTCTTAAAGGAATATATAATCTATAACAGGCATAGTATACGTAGTATTGTGTATTGCGATCCAGTATCTGATGTCACATGTAAGGCCTGGGGCTGGAATAGTGTCTACCCCGTACGAAGCATTTATCGGATCACAAGCAACTAGTCTCTATAATCGGATAATCATGACCTTGTCATATTATCCCGATAGTTGCAACATAATAGAGAACCAGTTCTGTATCCCTGCGTGATCATCATCTCAATATGACTGAAGTGATACTTCCGTCTTGACATCACACCCAATACACTACGATTCTCAATAAACCCAGAAGAGGCGTACACAGAACCTGTTAAAGTCCTGGATGACCAAAACAAAAGCGTATTGATTGCCGCAAGTACAAGCGATGCAAGTCTCAGGTTAATACCAAATACACCTACCCTGAAGCGGATTCTCATAGACACATAGTCATACTACCAATGGGATTCTGCGGGGTCTATCCAGACCGAAGCTGTTTCCGTACCATCGGTAAACACAACCTCCTATAACACTTGCATAAGTATCCAATACTTAAATATATGAGAATTATGATGTTACGCTTCCATAACACGCACAAGTGCAATACTAGTCTATTATGCATTATCGATGTCCAGTCTCGATAATACTATGACTAGAGATATTTAATGATTAAACCTTTTTGGATTGATATTGTCTCATATCTTATAATCTTGAACTAATCATAAGGACTTTTATCATTTATTTATATAAGTAATCTAATTACAAAATGATAAAATGTAATTTACATTGTCACATAGTTAATTTGAACAAAAACCACAATGTCTTTTACAAATAGTGACGCTATGGGTCATAATTGTCCAACACTTGTGGCACCTAGAATTGTTCATGGGTTTTTCATGTGTGGTGACTTTGGTTGGTGTTATGATTAATTAGATTAATCTTGAAAATTTGGATTTAAAGCATGAAAATTAGAATTTTTTGTTTCTGGATCAGATTCTGCAAAACTAGAAATTTTGTGATGAATTTGATGTCATAAGAATGTAATGGATGTGTTTTGGGTGTTGGAACAATTGTCGGAAAGTATTTCGGAGTTGAAATAAGCGAAAACGGCCAAAAATGGCGTTACCGAGTGACTTTTGAGCCAACCAGGTGACGATTGTCCAAACAGTGAGTTCGTCACTGTTCGGGCGGCCCATTAACTGCCTTGACACTATTGGGGCTGACCTGGGCATTCCCCATAAGTGTCGGGTGGTCGGTTCGGTCAAAAACACGTTTTGCATCATTTTACAGAAAAACATTTTTCGTAAAAGTTTCGCGACGTTTCATTTATATTTATGTCGATATTTGATATTGAATAAATATTTTTAGGTGAAATATGAACAAATTATTTATATTAGATATTGAATAATTTATTCGATAATTTGAAAAAGTTTTAAATTATGATTTCGCCTGAACCGCGCTTCCGCCGCGCCCAACGCCCAAAACCCCAACAAAAATGGTATCAGATCAGGTCTGATGCTTCATCCATTACATTATTCATGCTTGATATTTGATATTTGATATTAATCCAATTTTAATATTCGCACATGCATGTAATCTAGATATGTTTCTTTACTTTTCGATTCTACATTAACGGCAAATATAACGAAAATTTAATGGTTAAATTGAGTTATATTTTCTAAGCTTGAATTGAATTATTTAGAAAATGATTTAGATTAAAAGTCTACATTAGATGTAGAATATAGCTTCATGTGGAAAATATTCGTTTTTAAATATGGCTGTAAAGTAACGTGTATTGGATACATGTTTCTTGGTCCGTCTTGTCAGTACGGTTTGTGAGTATCTTTCTATAACTTCATCCGAGATCGTGCCAAAGCTGTGAGGGTGTAGGTTATGGGATTTTATCCATACCGGTTGTATATTGATACTGGACAAATTCAAGTGAAAGTGGAAATCCTCAACGTGCCAAAGCTGTCAGGACTACACCGGTAGCTTGAGTTTGTGATTGACAAGTGAAGCCTTGATACGCCTCCTTGTGAACGTACCAAAGCTGTCATAATGAGAAACAGTCAGGACCAAAACCAGGAGTCACTGGTGAGTGATTGACAAATAGTTGTTTTCCTAATGAATATACGTAGGCGAGATCGTGCCAAAAATGTGAGTCGAAATATATTCATGGGATCCTACTCTCACTATGGAATTTGATTTAATTATTGAATTCTCGTTGTCCGTTTGGGATTATGGTATTACGTAAAGTAGTGGGAGACACTGCTGAGTTTAAAATCCATAACTTAAGCAGTGTGTAATATTTTGGAAAATTCTGATTTGTTTCCTTTCATTCTATATTGTTTATAGATTTATACTTCTAATCCACTGCATGCTTATTACTTGAATAGCTTTTCTGACTTTACTTATGGTTGCTTAATTCTAGAATAAGTTCTAGAAAGACAATAGACTTATATATTGTTAGATTAGTTGAAACCATCGGGAACTGTTGTTCCGATTTTCTTGAAAATCAAGATGGTTTGTGACTTAGTTTCTAAGTCGCGATTAGGTAATCTAAAAAGATATATGTTTATGATATAGTTATCTAGTTAAAATTGTTTCTTATGCAGTAAGAATTGACTTAAATAGTTCATGTCTCGAGATTCTTGACTGGCATTAAGAAAGCTTCTTTAGTATTTGTTTATCTTATAATGACGTTTCTTGGCTTTAGTGACTTTTCGAAGTCACGTGTCTGACACAATTTGCTAATCAATTATTTGCAATTGTTGTGAATAATTGAATGCAAATTATAAAGCTAAATAAATGAGATACGTATAGTTGTGTATAAAGAATATCGATTCTCGCAATATGACAACTGTAGGTAGTGGATACCAGATCTCCCGTCTAGTTATTTAAAATAATGTTTAATAATTGTTTTGATATTTGATATCAGAACTTGTGACTATTGGATAGTTACTTGTTTTGTATAAACAGTTGTTACATATTTTAAGTTGACTAGTAGTGTCATTAATGAAGAGATAAACATTAAGAAAATATTCGGTAAAATAAATAACTTAGAACTGTGCTTTATGAGATTCTATCACATAAGCATTATATGCTTGTTCCGTATGGTAAATGATGGTCTGATATGAGATCACACCATATATCTTTATTAATTTAATGAATATTGTATTCAGGATGTGATTAAATCTCATTTAATCAATGATCGTCATTGGACCACAGATTTATTAGACTAATACATTGGATGTATGTCGTTTAATGAATTAATAATTGTCTTAGATAGTTTTCTATACTCCGTAACTTAGTTAATGATTTTTCATGACTTAGTTACATGTTTCTAATAGAGAACATGTTGAACGTCTTGAATGGTTCGAGAACTTTCAATATGTTTCTAATGAAACACATATATAATATTTTGAATGGTTCAAGGATATTCTATTTGTAGTGTTGAAAACTATATTTGTAAAATTCATTGTGAATCTTTGAATTGTTCAAAGATGTTTTGATATGATCAAACATATGAATTTAAGGCAATTAGTTCTAAGATTATTTATTGAATATGATTCTTACTCAATATTAAACTTCCACGATTCCATCTTGATGGAATTGGTCAGTGGGAGTAATTGAATCTTATATGATTTGATTCTTTGATATTGAGTGTTACCGAATTGGTTTTCAATACTCTTGAGGTTATGCTCCAGTAACACTAATTCATCTCTTTAATTTAGGTTTCATTCGTTTCTACAGATACGTATATGATATGTATAAGTAGAAAATTTGAATTTTGAAAAGTTTGAGATTTGAAACTTTCTTTTGTATAATGGTTATCATTTATTCTATTTAATGGAATATTGTATTCTATTTGATAGAATATCTTTTCTACGATCCCGAGTAATAAAATTATTTTATAACTTGGTGGTTAACATTGGATGTTGACGATTGCAGAAAAGACTTGACTTATTGAAGTCAAATGTGAGAATGATAAACTATAATGGAACTACGTAATTAATAAGATGAAAAGACCCTTAGAAAACTTCCGTATAAGTTTAATAGAATGTATGAATCGTTTACAAAGTATCTGATACTTAATGATTCTATTGTTTTCTTATCGAAGAAAATTATCCTATAATTTATAGTGGGAGCGATATTTGATATCGATTTCGGAAGTTAACATCGAACCATAGATCTAAAATTGTGCATAGCTTACTACGATCAAATTTTGAACTTGATTAGGCTTTTGTTATGAATAGTTCATAAAATGTGCAAATTGTTTACGCACCAAAAGCAAAGTGAGCTTGATAAAGGTTTGACCTTTATAGTACGACAATGAGAAAGTTTATCCTCAGTAGTCTATTGTAGATTCTGAGAATACTTGTCTCTAGTCGCACTAATTGAACAATTAAAGATTTGTTGGTTAATGTTGATATTAAACTATGTATTTTGGCTAAAGAATACAAAATGGCGTTCTTGAGTGTTTTCTTCGAATGAGAGATCCGTCGTGATCTCTTTGTTTGAAGAGTTCATTCTAGAATGGCCCTAGAGTTTGTATTCTGCTAAGATCACAATTTAATATATTAGCTTATGAAGCCTATTGTAGACTCAGATGAGCTTTCCAGAAATCTGTGTTCTCTGATTTTGATAACAGTCAGATTGTCTGGTTTTATCGAAGTATAGAGAATACGTATTTGTTAGTAAGGTCAGTGGGAGCGTACAAATTACTTTCTAGTATTATATTTATCCTAAATCTTCTTTTCTCCGTGGTAGCAGTGAGAGTAGTCTCTTTTATATTTGATACAAAATTTTATATATGATATAAAACTAAGAGACTTGTGAGATACTCACATTAGTCGCGTATTAGATATGATCTAATAAAGGACACAGTAAGACTATCTGTATGGCAGTTAGTATAACTGTTTGACAGTTAACGTGTCTTTTATATATATAATATTCGTCTTTCGTAAAGGATGATACCTTTGTCGAAAGTGAAATTGATTAGAATGTCTAGTCAATCTTATGCATCATAGGATGATGGCGTAATGAATACTATATTATGTGCGATTATAGATATCAATTTAATCGTAATTGTTACGAGTTATTTTGATATGCTGAAGACCATACGATAGATCTTAAAACATGTTCTTTGTGATCCTTGAGATATTAAGAACAAGTTTCTTATTCATGGAGAATTTAGTTTGCAACCATAAGGTCAGATTAGTTTTGATTCTAATTATGACATTAGATAGTCTATGTCATATAAAGTCAGAAAAGATGCAGTGGGAGTGTCACCGTTGATTCTACTAAACTAGTGGAATCAGTTATAACTTATGAAGTATTGACTTATGAAATTGCATAGTGACATTATAGATTAGAAGTTTTCATATTAGTGTAGTGCTTGCGGTTGTCTAATAGTATTTGGATTTGATTTCTAAATACATAGACAACTCAGTAGCTATAGCACAATACTGATATAGCATCTGAGTCATATTGATGTGGAATTTGGATTCTGCGAAATATGAATGATGCTGGCTAAGGAAAACAATTGGGTTTGTTTGACAGACTCGATTTATTAAAGCAGGCTTACTTGTTCTTGCCTACCTCTTGAGTGCGAGGTGAGCTCTTGAGGGCCATGGGTATGCGATACACATTGAGATGTGTATATGATACCGTGGATTGGCACTAGAGCAAGTGAGAGAAATTGTTAGGGTTGGTGCTCGGAGTGCCAATCCGGATCGTATTTATGTCCGATTCATAAGTACGAGCAATTATATTTTCCATAATATTACTTATTAAATGGTAGCACCCTTGTCTTTTATACACTTATTCGATCTAGTTACGATTTGTTATCTGATTACGATTAGATCAAAACTAAATCCGGTTTAGTGATACATGTATATTAGACAAAGACCCTATGATTTACAGTATAGTGCGCAGTTACAACATAGTTTGTAATTGACACTGGGAAGCGCACTATTAGTTGTATATCCTTAAATAAAGTTCCTGGTCAAGATTTACTAACACGGGTCGGTTAGTAAAATCCGCTGAGACCAGTACATGTCGTATATCGTGACTTGGTCCGATGGCTTATCCCAATGAACCATGAGTCTCGGGAGACTCGTATAGACATGTAGGTGTTTATTTGATAAGACACTGAACGACTCACTGAAGATTTCCTAATAGATGGTACACCAACGTCAATAGAAATCTTCTCGAGTTGAGTGAGCATAGTGGTCCTCTGACTTGAGATACCACAATGGGATATATGAGTTATCCTCCACTCTTTAATGGCAGTCACATCAACAATCTATTCATGATCAGACCTCCGCCTGTTCGTTGGGTGTGGATTGATGCTCATGATATCCAGTGCGTATCAAGATATGATCCGTCAGTCCTGTGTACAGGGCATATACATCCGCACATGTTTACGATCTAGTAAATCCATGGCTGTGGTATAACTTCAGAAATTAGTTTCGAGTGTTATTTAGAGATCGTAAATTGAAAGTCGACTGTATTATACCGAACGAATTTGACGTTTTCATCTATATCCCAAGTATAATACGGATAGGCTGTGACGGAGGGATTATACGTATGCAATGACCTTAACTTGCATAGTTTAGCGAGATTATCTGTGGTCGTCATAATTCATGAGTGGGTGAATTATGGACACGAAATTGGATTTCGTGATGGATAAACCTAAACTTAGAGAGTCCCACAATATGAAGTGTACTCATTGAGCACTTGGGCAACGCGATATGAATAATACAGATTATTCATAATACTTCATCAGATTAAATGAGTTAATTCGGATTGTTTAATCGGTTAAACGATAACACATGCATTAGGGAATTTTGTCCGATAATAATTATTGTGTATTTGTATTTGATACATAATACGATTAGATACACATTAATTATTTGTCAAATGAGATTTTGACACATGCCATGAATATATGTATTTGTTATTTATTGTAAATAAAAATACATATATAATAATAATTATATTAATTGATTATTTGAATATTTAATTGTTAAATATTTAAATGATTAATTAATAAACCTTTTACATAAATGTTATGAATTTTTTTCAATTATTATGGGTTCAATGACATGACTTTATTAAGCTTAGATGTTCGAATTTGATTTGTCCACCTTTGAGCTTATCTTGTTTGCCTTTTTAATTTAATGAAATTAAAAATGTAAAATTCCAAATTTACCCTCAAAAAGTCGGTCTCTTCTTTGTTAAAAAAGGGAAAAAATTTTCTTCTTCATTTGAGAACCATAATGGCCGAAAGTCTTCAAAAAAATGGGTTTCCAAAATGGTTTGAAGAATCCATGGAAAATTGAAGGAAAATCAAAGAAAAAGATAAGGATTTAGGGGATTTAAGGTAAGTCTTCAAAACCTTAAGCTTGGAAATTTGATTTCTTGTCTCTTGATGATTTAGAAATGTTCTAGGATTCCTTCAAATTCTGAAAATTAGGGCTTTGTGGTTTGTTGGAAGAGATTGAAGCACGTGTGAAGTGTATTGAATGAATTATTGTAATTAGTTTCCAATTTGATCATTAGATGATGAGTTGCTATTCTAGAGTGTTATGACCACTCTTTTGGCACCTAGAATTATTCTTGGGTTGTTCATGTGGTGACTTTGGTTGGTGTTATGATTAATTAGATTAATCTTGAAAATTTGGATTTAAAGCATGAAAATTAGAATTTTTGGTTTCTGGATCAGATTCTGCAAAACTAGAAATTTTATGATGAATTTGATGTCATATGAATGTAATGGATGTGTTTTGGGAGTTGGAACAATTTCCAGAAAGTGTTTCGGAGTTGAAATAAGCGAAAACGGCAAAAAACGGCGTTACCGGGTGACTTTTGAGCCAACCGGGTGACGACTATCCAAACAGTGAGTTCGTCACTATTTGGGCAGCCCATGAACTGCCCTGACACTTTTGGGGCTGACATGGGCAGTCCCCATAAGTGACGGGTGGTCGGTTCGGTCAAAAACACTTTTGCGTTATTTTACGGAAAAATATTTTTCGTAAAAATTTCGCGACGTTTCATTTATATTTATGTCGATATTTGATATTGAATAAATATATTTAGGTGAAATATGAACAAATTATTCATATTAGATATTGAATAATTTATTCGGTAATTTGTAAAAGTTTTAAATTATGATTTCACCCGAATCGCGCTTCCGCCACACTCTACGCCCAAAACCCCAACATTTTCAACTTCACTAGAGAGCCAAAAGAAGTTGTTCGCCTGCGAGCTTTCCCATATTCATTGAAAGACAGAGCTAAGGGATGGTTTCAGTCACTGCCATCGGGGTCGATTACTACATGGACAGACTTAGCCATAAAATTCCTCGCAAAGTACTTCCATCTAGCAAGAACATGAAAACTGCATAATGACGTCACCTCATTCACGCAATATGACTCAAAATCTTTATACGAGGTGTGTGAGAGATACAAAGACCTGCTGCGTAAGTGCCCACATCATGAGATAGCTAAATAGCTATAAGTCCAGATCTTCTACAATGGTCTCAATGGAATGATGAAGACTACCATAGACGCAGCAGATGAAGGTGCGCTAATGGCCAAAGATGAAAATATTGCATGTGAACTACTAGAAGAGATGGCTAACAACAACTCCCTATGGCCAACTGAGAGGAGTATTCAGCAGCGAGTAGCAGAAATCCACAGGTTAGAGCTAAACACAGCTATGAATGCCAAACTAGACCAAATCTACATGTGTCTATGGATCCTCAGTAAGTAGACTGTGAACAATGCTGGAGTTACAAGTGCAGGATATGGGGAAATACAGAATGGAGAGCCCTATGCTCCACATAGTGAGTTTGTCCAGTATATTAACAACTACAATAGACAATGCCACATCCCATACTTCAATAGCTACAACCTTAGGTGGCAGAACAATCAAAGGTACGGACAGAAGACAGACTTGAAGGAACTACTAGAAGACATGCTCAAGACGCAAGAAACCAAGTACGATGCCCTCCTCTAGAGTCAAGCTGTAACCACAAAAGCATTGGAGACCTAAGTTGGACAGCTTGCGATTAATCAAAGTCAAAGACCATAATGAGCTTGCCCCAGTAACACAGAAGACACCCCTAGAACGGCAGGAAAAGAATTTTACAACGTCATCTCAATCAACCATAAGGAAATAGAGGATGAGCGCATTTCACATATGTCTGATGAATAGATAAATGATGAAATTTGATTGTGCACAAATTCCATTGACACTTCTGCTAGTTTTAGACCTAAATCGCAGCCTCCAATGGAGGAATCCATGGAGAATGGGACAAAGAGAGTGACGACTTCACTCATGAGCAGCATGGTCAAAAAGAAAAGACTCACATCTATGTGTAGTGTCATATTACAAAGACCGACTACAACCAAATGCAAAGATCTTAGCGTGTTCACCATAGACTGCACCATTATGGATAGTGAGTCAAGAGCTTTATGTGAATTAGGGTCGGGAATCAATCTAATACTGCTGCCTATGGCGAAGCGATTGGGACAACATGAGCCGAAGCCCACGTCCATGACCTTGCAATTCGCTGATAGAACCATCAAGGTATCCAAAGGGAAGATAGAGGATATGATGGTCAATGTGGGAGATCTTACGCTTCCAATAGATTTCATAATTCTAGACATGAAGGAAGAGATGAACTTACCTTGTATTTTGGGAAGACCTTTTCTGGCAGCAACATGAGCGTTAATAGACGTACAACAAGGCCTCCTCACTTTCCAAGTGAATGGAGAGATGTTAGTTTTCCGAATGTTCAACCTTGTATGAGACCAAGAAATTCCAGAAAATAGAGCTTTAATGAAGCCAATGAAAGGCAAAAATGAAGCGAGAGTAGAAAAGTAGAGAAATAAGGTGACTGACGAAGCAGTAGTATGTGAGGCCTTCAAGGCGAATTTACATGAAGAACACTACAGCATAACTGACCGGCGTTTACACACACGTATAACGCAAGCGCACGTATCGTTCAGGTAGTATAAAAATATCGATCCCACGAGGACTTAATTCCTACTGTTGTTATTAATTGTTGAATCTATTTATTTACAAATATCTAATTAAATGGAGAAGAGAATGATTGTTTGATTGGTTGAATTTGGTTTTCCTTAATTAAAATAAACAAAAGAAAATACTAAGGAAAATAACAAAAGACTCAAAGATCTAGGGTTGTGAATCTTTCTAATATCTTTTAAAAGATGAAGTGATTATTTTATGTTTGTGTAATAAATTAGTTTACTAACCTGGAACATGAAATTATGCAAAAGCCTATGTCGATGGTCAAACGCAAATACCTAGTTTAATCCAATTGAACCATATGTCTATGTCAACCAAAATATCTGGATTCATTAAGTTTAAGTTCCAATTATGGCTACCCCCGCCCGACAGGTATATGTCTATCCTGTAAGGAAATCTATTAAAGGGTTATCTATCCTCAAGGAAGATCGTGGGCTATTAAGTCTAAGGCTGAAACCTAAAATTCTTTTGTCAAGTTTATTTTAGATTTACCACATCAATCTTATTGGTGATCAGACAACAAGAAGCATTAAGCTTAAGACTAAATAAGTAAACCTTTAAATTACCCAAACTATAAAATAACCCCTTATAAACCGGTGATATTGGATTTCATCACAACCCCAGATAACTGGCTTAGTTACGACACATATTTACGGGTAGTAAAAACTTAAATAAAATAAAAGACATAAAGTAAAATGCTGAAAAGTAAATTGCTGAAAAATAAAATAAAGTAAAAGTACAATAAAAGAAAATGATGAGGTAAAAGGATCCACTTTTATTACTTCTATTTTAGATATCTTCCTTAATATAATATATTAACTTTGCATGATAATTACCAACCAGCCATATAGGCGGTATCCAGATTAAGTCAAATTAATAATTAATTACCAACCGACCAATCAGGCGGTATCCAGTTTAGTCAGGTTAAAACCAATTTAAATAATTATCAACCGACCAATATGGCGGTATCCTCGTTAAGTCAGGTTTTAACTAGTTTATATATTATAATTAAGGGAGATTAATCTAAATATTAGTAATAAAAGTTTTACCTTTTACCCCAACAAAGGGGAGTTACCTCCTCATTACTGAAAAGTAAAAACTGAAAATTAAAGAAAGAAAAGTACTGTGCGTAAAAGTAAATTGCGGAAAGTAAAAACTGAAAAGTAAAGAAAAGAAAGTGTGAAAGCGGAAATTAATTACTGAAATCTGTAAATAAACAAACAAGATACAATCTTCTTAGTATTCTTAAGGAATTCCTTAGAAGAAAGTATGAATTTACAAATGAAATGACTTGGTTTTTATAGGCAAAATTTTACCTCCATCAAATCATCCACCAAATCCATTATTAATTTCTCCACTAATTGTTCCACTAATTGCTCCACCAAATCCATTATTAATTGCTCCACTAATTTCTTATCATGTTTGGTGGTGATTTGATAATTTTTATTATTTATTTATTAATTTATTTTTTGCTTTGAAAATGATTGAAAATGACTTTAATAATTACACACAACACACTTCTGGATGGTTCATCAATTTCGGGCATGAAATCTTCAGAATTCCAAATTATTTTGTCTTTCACCGTTGTAGATCTTTGAGTCTTCTTTAATGTGGAACTTGAATCAGCTCAATCCAATATCGGAGTAAAAGGTTATGCCCAAAATACGACAGATGCGCAAAACTGGAATTTCCAAAACTGCACTTCGTTAAAACGCCATTTCAAGTTTCCAATCTCCAAAATTAATATTTCAAAGTCCAATTTTTGCTCTTATTTGACCCACATTTCGTCCTAAGTGATTTCATTGTGTCCCAATATTATTTTATCTGCAAAATAAACTAAAACACATCAAAACGTTCATCAAACCCGAGAAACTAAACAAAATATTAAGTAAAAGGGACGGTAAATATTGATATATTTTCCGCTCATCAATAACTACGGTGTGCCATCAATTCGACATTGTGCTACATCATGTCACTACAGAGCCCAAACCACCAGACCTTAGTCCATCCTAGAAAAAAGGGAACGCAGTCAGTAACTGCAACCTCTACAGTCACTAATAAAGGAAAACAAATGTTGGTGAGAGTGACATATCAAGAGAAACAGACCAGTGTAACTCTGTCCAAATATATAGTGCCACATAGAAAGAAATGGCATGCAATTGGGAAAGACGCAACTGTAAACTCATCACATGAATTGAGATCACTATGAGTATTTGGGTCGTCACGTCTGGCTGAAGACGTTAAACTTAGCGCTAACAGGGAGACAACACAATAGTTTACTTTTTATTATCTTTAATTTATTTTTATTTTGTTATATGCTGCGTGTTTATTAGTTTGCATGTTTATCTATGCAGGTATTAACACAACCCACACAGCCCACGTATCAAAATTCTAACCAGTAGGAGCCTGATCAACTCCATGCACGGTAGTATTGTTCCTCACTCTTGTCTTTTTTATGCTTATTTTACATTGAGGACAATGCAAGTATTAAGTTTGGGGGTGTGTGCATGTTAATGTTAGTTCTTACTATTTTTTTAATTAAAAAAAATCTAAAAATCTAAAAAAAAAAAATCTATTAAAAAAATTATGTTTAGTCTTGTGGTAGTAAAGCATAGTTCACATAATGAGTTCGTTTTCTTTAGTATGAAATTTTAGGAAACGATAAGTGTCCAATTTACTTTCATCTTATGCCTTGAGTAGGTGATAGTGATATAGGTTAAACTCGTATGCACTTAAAGGTATGTTTCTAGCAGTAAGAGCCTAGGTGGTTGGCAAAAGTGACTAGTTGAAGAAATTATTTGACGATGAATGACCGTTTGCTTAGATATATGTATTTGTTTGTAATTATTCATGATATATGACATAACTAGAGCAAAAAAAGATCTTTTGAAAAATAATTAAAGAGTAGAAAAGAAAAAAATATATTAAAAAAGAAATAAATCACTTATAATCGATAAGCATGAAGTTACCCATGAGCGAGTGTAAAGACCATCATGAGGAAAAATATAACATTAAAGGGTAGATGAGTAAAAAGATAAAGAAAATAGATTTCATACCATATCGAGCTTGATGAGCAAATAAAGAGCATTTTTGAGATATCTAGGTTGGTTTGACCCATCGGATCCCAATTTTTAGACGAAATCACTGAGTTGGCTTTTACACACTCACACACGTTGTGTGTATGGCTTAGATGATTTATTCAAGAACTTGGATTTGAGTTGTATTTAGTACTTTGAAGATTCTCTGGTTTCGTTACTAGGCATTCTCTGATGACAATATTATATATAACTCCCCGACTGTTTTAAGTTTTATTTTTTTTTCATTTGTGTGTAATTGCATGTGTGTGATAAATGACGTTTATGGGTGTCGTCGATGTAAGCTCTCACGAGACTATAACTCGTCCACTATGGCCGCCAAAGAGTTAAAGCTTTTGCAATAAGCGAAAATAAAATCGTGATCTCTATGAAAATGGCTTAAAGGGTAGTTATGTAGGGTTTTTTAGGGGCAGAATCCGGTAACGCAGCGGAAGCGGTGGAAAATCGTATTTTCCGATTTCAAAACTTTTTCTCGGATTAATTAAATAAACATATTTATTTAATTATCCAATAATCAAATTATGAAACAAAATTCAAATGAATCATATTCAAGTGAATTTACCAAATTACCCTTATTTGGTATTTTGTCCATTTTAGTCCGAAATTGATCTAATCAATTTTGAATGATTCTAAATCATTTCTAAGATGAACTTAGCATGTTCAAAACATCAAAACACCAAAAGCACCAAAATCCCATTTCCTTATTCTTGGCCGAATGCATCACAAGGTGGGCATTTTGTGCATTTGTCATTTCATGCTCAAAACACATCAAGATGTAATCCAATCAACATGAAACTTTATATGCATCATATACACATCCAAATACACAACATATATGAAAAGCCCCAAATTTGGAATTGGTCATGAACCCTAATTTTTCAATTTCTTCAAATTGGACAAATTAGACCAAATTGGTTAAATCAATTACTTTAATCATGTTTCTTCCATCCAATCAAGTCTCAACACAATGAAACAACTCAAGATCAAATCTAGGTCATCTAAGAGTGGGTCAACAACTCTAGATTAGCAACAAGGTTTCCAAAACCATAAAAGAATACTTATAACTACACTAGTCACAAGCTTCTCCATTATACATGCTCAACACTTCACCAAAATTTTATCCATAAAACACAAAGAATAAAGAATAGAAAAACTCAAGAACACAAGATGTTGCCCACAACAAGAGGAACAAATTACTCTCTAATGGAGGTTGGAAATACTTACTATTTTCCAAGCTTTTCTTGATTTTTCTTTCTTTTCTCTCTAGCATTCTTTGCCTTCCTTTAATGGAGTTTTTGGTTAAAGTGTATTAGGTTAAGATGAAATGAAATGAAAAACAATATATACTTAGACAAATTTGCCTTGGCCGAAATTCCTAGCCAAATACAAGTTTTTTAATTTCAATTTCATTTCACTTTACATTTGGTCAACTTGCATAAATATCCAAATAACACTTTAAGATATTTATTAAGTCAACAAATGCAACTAAGAAAATATAACTCTTATATTTAAGTGTATGGCCGAATTTAATGAAAATAAAGGAAAAAGATTTTTCATTTTCAAACAATTTTGAACAAATATCTTAAGAAGTCAAAATCAATTTGACAACCTTTTCCTTTAATGTATAAGTCAACAATTGCAACTTATAATCATTTCCTAACTTTATCATTTGGTGATATATTTATATTTTAATTATATTAATCATTTAACAATTAAATAATTAAATAATTAATTAAATACAAATATATCAAATATATGTATTATATTTACTTAAATATCTCAAATACATATATTAATGATATATGTCAAATACCTTTATTTGACTATTTATTAATGTGTATTTAATAATATCATATATTAAATACAAATACACATTAATTAGGAAATGACGGTTCGGCCCGTTCGCATGTATTTTTCGTTTAACGATTAAACGATTTATAAATAATCATCATTATTCATAAATGTTGCTCTAGTGCTCTACGAGTATGTTTCATTATTGAGACTCTCTAGATTCAGGTATATCCGTCACGAAATCCAATTTCGTGTCCATAATCTATCCACCCGTAGATTATGACGATCACGGATAAACTAGCTGAATCATACAGGTCGAGGTCATTGCATACGTATAATCCCTCCGTCACAGGTATCCAGATAATCCCAGAGATATAGATGTAAACGTCAAATCTCTATAGGTATTATCTCGTCGACGTATCTATTAGCAATCTCTAAATAACACTCGGAACTTACTTCCGATGTATACTGTGGCCACAGATTTAACAGACTGCTAATATATATGGACTACCTATGCTCTGTACACAGAACTGACGGATCCTATCTTGACACACACAGGATATCCTGAGGATCGATCCACACCCAACGAACAGGCGGAGGTCTGATCTAAATAGATCGGTGACGTGACTGCCATCTAAGTGTGGAGGATGTCTCATACATCCACAGTGGTGTCTCAAGTCGAAGGACCACTATGCTACTCAACCCGAGAAGATTCTTATTGACGTTGGTGTACCATCCATTAAGAATCTTCGGTGAGCCGTTCAGTGTTTATCCACTATAAACACCTACACGTCTATACGAGTCTCCATAGACTCATGGTTCATTGGGATAAACCATCGGACCAAGTCTCGATATACGACATGTACTGGTCTCAACGGATTTGACTAACCGACCCGTGTTAGCAAATCTTGACCAGGAACTATGTTTGATAATATTCATATAGCAGTGACACTTCCCAATGTCAATTACAAACTAACTTTGTAACTGTGTACTGCATTATATATTATCGGGCCTTTGTCTAATATATACATATCACTAAACCACATTTAGTTTCAATCTAATCGTAATCAGATCGAATACGTATATAAGAACAAGAGGTGCAACCATAAATAAGTAATATTATGGAATAAGGGGATGTTCGTATTCATGAATCAGACATAAATACGGTCCGGATTGGCGCTCTGAGCACCAACCCCAACAATTTCTCCCACTTGCTCTAGTGCCAATCCACGGTATCATATACACATCTCAATGTGCATCGTATGCACATGGCCCTCAAAAGCTCACCCAGTACTTAAGAGGTAGGCAACAAAAACAAGTCCGCTATGACATATTGAGTTTGTCAAACAAACTCCATCGTTTCCCATAGTCAGCATCATTCATATTTTGTAGAATCTAGATTATACATTAATATGACTCTGATGCTACATCAGTATTGTGCTACAGCTACTGAGTTGTCCAAGTATTTAAGGATCAAATCCAAAATACTATGAAGACAACCGCAAGCACAATAACAATTCAAAACTTCTATTTTATAAGGTCACTATGCAACTTCATAAGTCAATACTTCATAAGTTGCATTTATTCCACTAAAAAGTAGAATCCTTCGTGACACTCCCACTGCATCTTTTGTGACTCTTTATGACGTAGACTGTCTAACGTCATAATTAGTCTCAAAACTAATATGACCCTAATGGTTGCAGACTGTATTCTCCATGAATTAGAAACTCGTTCTTAATATCTCAAAGATCACAAAGAACGTGTTTCAAGATCCATCATATGGTCTATAGGATGTCAAAATAACTCGTAACAATTACGATTAAATCGACATCGATAATCGCACATAATAAAGTATTCATTATGTCATCATCAAATGATACATAATATTGTTTAGACATTCTAATCAATATCTCTTTCGAAAAAGGAATCATCCTTTACGAAAGATGAATACTATGTATAAAGACACACAATAACTGTCGAACAGTTATACTAACTGTCATACAGATAGCCTTGTTATGTCCTTCATTAGATCATATCTAATGTACGACTAATAGGAGTATCTCACAAGTCTCTTGGTTTTATATCATATATAAAACTTTATATCAATATAACAGAGACTACTCCCACTGCTTTCACGGAGTAAAGAAGACTTAGGTAAATCTTTTACCTCACAAACATCTCATTATTACTATAATAATGATAATGTTGTTAGGATATATAACACTAGAAAGTAATTTGTACGCTCCCACTAACCCTTTAATCACATATGTATTCTATATACTTTGACAAGATCAGACAATCTGACGATATCAAAAATAGAGAACACATATTTCTGGAAGACTTATCTGAGTCTACAATAGGCTCTATAAGCTAGCACACTAAACTGCGATCTCAGCAGAACACAAACTCTAGGGCCATTTCAGAATGAACTCTTCAAATAAGGAAATCACAACTGATCTCTTATCTGAATAAGTCATCCAAAAACGCCACTTTGCATTCTTTAGCTAAAATATACAGTTTATTATCAACATTAACCAATATATCTTTAATTGTTCATTTAGTGTGACTAGAGATAAGTTTTCTCAGAATCTACAATAGATTGCTGAGTATAACTTTTCTCACTGTCATACTGTAAAGGTCAAACCTTTAATAAGCTCACAATGCTTTCGCTGCGCAAACAATTAGCACATATCATGAACTAATTCATAATGAAAGCTTAATCAAGTTCAAAACTTGATCGTAGTAAGCTATGAACAATCTTAGATCTATGGTTCAATGGTGAACTTCCAGAATCGATATCAAATATCGCTTCCATTATAAGTTATAGGATAATTTTTCTTCAGTAAGAAAACAACGGAACCATTAAGTATCAAATACTCGTGAATGATTCTGTTATCCTATTGGACTTGTACGGAAGATGTATAAGGGTTGTTTCATCTTATTAATTACGTAGTTCCATTTATAATTTATCATTCTCACATTTGACTTCAATAAGTCAAGTCTTTTCTACAATAGTTAACATCTGATGTTACACACCAAGTAATAAAACAATTTTATTACTTAGGATCGTAGGAAAGATATTCTATTAAATAGAATACAATATTCTATTAAACAGAATAAACGATAAACTTTTACTTATACCTCCGGTGTAAGTAATTTCCATTATATAACTATTATATAAAAGAAAGATTGAAATCTCAAACTTTTCAAGATTCAAATTTTCTACCTATACACATCATATATGTAACTGTAGAAATTAATGGAACATTAATTAAAGAGATGAATTAGTGTTACTGGAGTATAACCCCAAGAGTATTGAAACTAATTCGGTAACATTCAATATCAAACGAATCAAATCATATAAGATTCGATTGCTCCCACTACTCAATTCCATCAAGATGGAATCGTGGAAGAATAATATTGAATATGAATCATATTCACTGAATAACCTTAGAACTAATTGCTTTAAATTCAAATGTTTGATCGTATCAAAGATCTTTGAACAGTTCAAAGACATGTAATGAATTTTAGGAAGTTTTTCAAAATACTTTAGATTGAATATATTTGAACAAGTCAAAAATGTTCAATCTACGTTTCATCAGAACAGATTGAAAGTTCTTGATACTTTCAAGACTTTCAATATGTGTTCCTTCAGAAACACGTAACTAAGTTATGACAATTCATCAACTAAGTTACGAAATAAAGAAAACTACCTTAAGCAATTATTATTTATAAACTACATACATCCAATGTATCAGTTAAATAAATTTGGTGGTCCAATGACAATCATTGGTTAAACGAGATCTTAATCACTTTCCTGAATACAATATTCATTAAATGGATAAGGATGTGTGGTGTGATCTAGTATCAAACCATCCTTTACCATACGGAATAAGCATCCAATGCTTAAGTGATTAAATTCATAAAGCACCGTTCTAAATTATTTACTTTACCGAATAATTTTTCTTAATGTTTATCTCTACGTCAATGACACTACTAGTTATTATAAAATATGTAACAATTGTTTATAAAGAACAAGTGACTATCCAATAGTCGCAAGTTCCGATATCAAATATCAAAACAATCGTTAACCAATATTTCAAATAACTAGACGGGAGATCTGGTATCCAATACCTATAGTTGTAGTATTGTGAAAATCGATATTTTCTATACACAAATATACGCATCTCCTTTCTTTAGCTTTACTATTTGCATTCAACTATTCACAACAATTGTAAATAACTGATTAGCAAATTGTGTCAGACACATTACCTCTAAAGGTAATTAAAGCTTAGAAACGTCATTACTAGATAAACATATACCTAATAGGGCTTTCTAAATGCCAGTCAAGAATCTCGAGACATGAACTAATTCAAGTCAATTCGTACTGCATAAGAAACTATTGTCTCTAAAGTATTATATCCTAAAGGGGATATCTATCTAGATTATCTATCATGACTTAGAAACTAAGTCATTAACCATCTTTATCTTTGAAGAAAATCGGAACAATAGTTCCCGATGGTTTAGACCAATCTAATAATATCCTAGTCTATTAGTATCTAGAACCTATTCTAGAATAACTGCAACCAAGAGTCTAGTCAGATAACATATCAAAATATGTGTGCAGTAAATAAAAGTTTAATTCTATATAAACAATAGAATAAGGAAACAAACAAGCGACAATTTCCATAATAACATACACACTGCCTAAGTTATGGAATATTTTAAACTTAGCAGTGCCTCCCACTATTTTTACGTAATGCCGTAATCCCCAACGGAAAGGACGAGAATTCAATAATTAAATCGAATTCCATAATGGGAAGAGGACCCCATGAATATATTTCGACTCACAGCAGAGGCACGGTCTCGCCTACGTATATTCACAGGTAGACAACTAATTGTCAATCACTCACTAGTGACTCCGAGGTTCCGGTCCTGGCCGTTTCTCGTTGTCGCTGCGAAGGCAGGCCCACAAGGAGACGTACCAAGGTTAAACTTGTCAATGATAAACTCAAGTTACTTGCGTAACCCTGACAGCTAGGGCACGTTCAGGATTCCGCTTTCGCTTGAATTTATCTAGTATCTAATATACATTCGGCATAAATAAATTTCTATCAGCTACATCCTCACAGCAGAGGCACGGTCTCGGATGTAGTCAACGAAAAGATATTTATAAACCGTATTGACAAGACGGACCAAGAAACAAGTATTCCAAATACTAGTTACTTTAAAACCTTATTAAGCGGGGATATTCCATTAAGTGTCATACACCCTAAATCTAATCAAATTAGATTATAACATGCATGTATAAAGTCAAGAAAACATGATTAAACATTGAATAAAACAAGCTAATCATTTATGGAGGCCTAGAATCAGACTCGCTCTGATACCATTTTGTAGGGGTTTTTTAGGGGCAAATCCGGTAACGCAGCGGAAGCGGTGGAAAATCGTATTTTCCGATTTCAAAACTTTTTCTCGGATTAATTAAATAAACATATTTATTTAATTATCCAATAATCAAATTATGAAATAAAATTCAAATGAATCATATTCAAGTGAATTTACCAAATGCCCTTATATTGGTATTTTGTCCATTTTAGTCCGAAATTGATCTAATCAATTTTGAATGATTCTAAATCATTTCTAAGATGAACTTAGCATGTTCAAAACATCAAAACACCAAAAGCACCAAAAATCCCATTTTCCTTATCTTGGCCGAATGCATCACAAGGGGGGCATTTTGTGCATTTGTCATTTCATGCTCAAAACACATCAAGATGTAATCCAATCAACATGAAACTTTATATGCATCATATACACATCCAAATACACAACATATATGAAAAGCCCCAAATTTGGAATTGGTCATGAACCCTAATTTTTCAATTTCTTCAAATTGGACAAATTAGACCAAATTGGTTAAATCAATTACTTTAATCATGTTTCTTCCATCCAATCAAAGTCTCAACACAATGAAACAACTCAAGATCAAATCTAGGTCATCTAAGAGTGGGTCAACAACTCTAGATTAGCAACAAGGTTTCCAAAACCATAAAAGAATACTTATAACTACACTAGTCACAAGCTTCTCCTTATACATGCTCAACACTTTCATCAAAACTTCCATCATAAAAACACAAAGAATAAAGAATAGAAAAACTCAAGAACATCACAAGATGTTGCCCACAACAAAGGAACAATTACTCTCTAATGGAAGGTTGGAAATACTTACTATTTTCCAAGCTTTTCTTGATTTTTCTTTCTTTTCTCTCTAAGCTTCTTTGCCTTCCTTTAATGGAGTTTTTGGTTAAAGTGTATTAGGTTAAGATGAAATGAAATGAAAAACAATATATACTTGACAAAATTGCCTTGGCCGAAATTCCTAGCCAAATACAAGTTTTTGCAATTTCAATTTCATTTCACTTTACATTTGGTCAACTTGCATAAATATCTAATAACACTTTATTAGATATTTAATTAAGTCAAAAAATGCAACTAAGAAAATATAACTCTTATATTTAAGTGTATGGCCGAATTTAATGAAAATAAAGGAAAAAGATATTTTCATTTTCAAACAATTTTGAACAAATATCTTAAGAAGTCAAAATCAATTTGACAACCTTTTCCTTTAATGTAAAGTCAAACATTGCAACTTATAATCATTTCCTAACTTTATCATTTGGTGATATATTTATATTTTAATTATATTAATCATTTAACAATTAAATAATTAAATAATTAATTAAATACAATATATCAAATATATGTATTATATTTACTTTAAATATCTCAAATACATATATTAATGATATATGTCAAATACCTTTATTTGACTATTTATTAATGTGTATTTAATAATCATATATTAAATACAAATACACATTAATTAGGAAATGACGGTTCGGCCCGTTCGCATGTATTTTTCGTTTAACGATTAAACGATTTATAAATAATCATCATTATTCATAAATGTTGCTCTAGTGCTCTACGAGTATGTTTCATTATTGAGACTCTCTAGATTCAGGTATATCCGTCACGAAATCCAATTTCGTGTCCATAATCTATCCACCCGTAGATTATGACGATCACGGATAAACTAGCTGAATCATACAGGTCGAGGTCATTGCATACGTATAATCCCTCCGTCACAGGTATCCAGATAATCCCAGAGATATAGATGTAAACGTCAAATCTCTATAGGTATTATCTCGTCGACGTATCTATTAGCAATCTCTAAATACACTCGGAACTTACTTCCGATGTATACTGTGGCCACAGATTTAACAGACTGCTAATTATATATGGACTACCTATGCTCTGTACACAGAACTGACGGATCCTATCTTGACACACACAGGATATCCTGAGGATCGATCCACACCCAACGAACAGGCGGAGGTCTGATCTAAATAGATCGGTGACGTGACTGCCATCTAAGTGTGGAGGATGTCTCATACATCCACAGTGGTGTCTCAAGTCGAAGGACCACTATGCTACTCAACCCGAGAAGATTCTTATTGACGTTGGTGTACCATCCATTAAGAATCTTCGGTGAGCCGTTCAGTGTTTATCCACTATAAACACCTACACGTCTATACGAGTCTCCATAGACTCATGGTTCATTGGGATAAACCATCGGACCAAGTCTCGATATACGACATGTACTGGTCTCAACGGATTTGACTAACCGACCCGTGTTAGCAAATCTTGACCAGGAACTATGTTTGATAATATTCATATAGCAGTGACACTTCCCAATGTCAATTACAAACTAACTTTGTAACTGTGTACTGCATTATATATTATCGGGCCTTTGTCTAATATATACATATCACTAAACCACATTTAGTTTCAATCTAATCGTAATCAGATCGAATACGTATATAAGAACAAGAGGTGCAACCATAAATAAGTAATATTATGGAATAAAGGGATGTTCGTATTCATGAATCAGACATAAATACGGTCCGGATTGGCGCTCTGAGCACCAACCCCAACAGTTAGTTTTGTTATATTTTATTTCTTTTGTTTTGCTCGAGACTAGCAAAATGTTAAGTTTAGGAGTGTGATGAGCGGTTAATATCCCTATATTTCTCGCCCATTTGTCTTAATATTTTGTGGGTGATCTCGAAGTTTATGAGTGCTTTGATGTATTTTTACAAGTCAAAATAATATCACGACTCAATGAAATTAACTATAGATAAAAATGGCAAGATACGAAGCAAATCAAAATTTATTTCGGAGTGAAAACGTGCGTCCCGACGTAAGCCGCGCGTCGAGACACGCACAAGCACAAAATTCAGACATTTGTAATTTGGTTGCTAAGTAAATGGGCGCGTGGCAATGTTGTCCCTTAAGCGTCGCGACGTGCCAATAATGAGTAAAGTGCGTCGCGACGCTTTTCGTGCGTCGCGACATAGCAGATTCGTCCCAAATTTACCCTGAATCCGATTCTTACTCTGAAAACACCCATTGGACCTCATATATAAGCATAAGTTCGTCCCGAAACCTAAAAAAGCCTCATAACATATTTTGGAGCCTTCAGAAGATAGAAGAATGCTTAGAGTAAGGTAAGAATGAGTGTATCAACCGGAGTTGGAGTTTGAAGCCGAAGACTGCAAACAAGAGTTTATTTCTTCCTTTTTCTCTCTAACTTTATCTTTTATGCATTTTTGGCTTATTATAATGATAAGCTTATTTTTATTGACTATTATGAGTAACTAATTCATTAAATCTATGGTTGTAATGGATTTTAAGCATGATTAATTAATTTAATTATATTTTTTTTTTTTTTTGGGTTTGTTATTTATTAATTATTATTCTCTGTGCTTGAATGCTTATTTTATTTGTTTGGCCAATAATAGAATAGTCTTGGAAATCCTTAGGAACTCGACGGGGGAAATTTGGATTAGTCGTGAGAATAATAATGTGTGATTTATTCGTTGAATAGATTTCCCTGCATGATAGACATATACTTAAAGGGCATACGTAGTCAATTTTAGAACTTGAGCTTAATGAATTTGGTTTAATTTAATTAAAATAGACATATAGTTAACTGATTTATTCTGAATATTTTCATTTGACCATTGAAAGAGACTTGTGAATAATTTAGAGTTCTAAGTTAATAATTAATAATATAACTCTGGAAAGTATCTGGATACATTGCGTGTATGTTTAGGTGAAGTTACAACCCTAGGTTCTTCTATCTTGTAAGATTTCTTCAAAAATATTATTTGATTTTTATTTACTTTTCAATCAAATCATTAAATTAATTCTCATTCTCAATAGTTTAGATTTAGATTAAATAGATTAGTCTTGGTATTGATAAGAGAAATATTAAGTCAGTATGGGTACAATATCCGACTTTTTATCACGATATTACTTGAACGATATGAACTAGATATATAATATCGCGATCAGTAACAAAAGTAAAAACTCTTAAAATCAATAAGAATCTCGTCTTTTATACTCACCCAGAAACTAAATACCCCAATAAGTCTTAACACAAATAAATAATTACAAACACAACAAATCAAATAAAAACCAACAAAGCAAAAAAAAAAAATTGATAATAAGATTTTCATAATCACTTTGAATTAATGTAATACCTTTATCTATTTGTTTCCCACAAATTTGTGCATATATATATTCAAAAAAAAAAAAAATTAAAAAAAGGTGATGCTATTTCGATAGAAAAATAGTGAGATAAATAAACAAAAAACGAAATGACCAAAACGTTCATTATGTCACTGCCGATAATGCCCTTAAAACTAAACTCATAATCGTGAGGTGAATAGCGCTACTCTGTTAATGGGCTCATAGCAAAGCCCACCATTGGTTTGATCATAAACACCCTATCCTCACAATCTGTCAAAGGAACCAAAAACCGAAAAACAAAACAAAAAACAAAAAAAAGGTCATGTTCTTATCAAATCAAAATTCTCAATTCATTTCAGCAAAGAAGTTAATGCATTTTCAAATGGGAAATTTTCTTCATGTTGACTGATGCGGTCTTATTAAAACCCAATCATAAAATGACACGTTATCAGTCATGCATCTAACTTAAAAAAGTCCGATTTGGTAGTATAAGGTTTAAGATTTGGTTACTCAAATCATGAGTTTTTCGAATTCATGCGTGTACTTCTTGTAAGAACCTGAGATAACTGAGAATTTTATTTACTCCGTTTAAATCTAAATTGGATGATTTGACAATGAAATTTCCAACGTTTTAAAAAAAAAAAAATTAACTTAAAAAGTTGTTAGGCGTAGATTTAACGCCACAACATTTAGCTTATTTGTTTGTGGTCCTAAAATATGTTACATTATATATCGGATAAGCTTACTGTTTTCGCAGGCCAATTCTTGGAAAATATTACGCTTTTACTTTGGATAATTGAGACTTTATGGACTTATGGGCAATGGATAAATTGATGTCAATCAACCAAAGGGTTGTTGATAATAGACGATACATATACCAATCAATTATCCATTTTACACAACCCTTCTGGGTAGGCTACCTTTTAATTTTACTTGGCCTACTTTTGGAAAATCGTTCCATGGTTTGGATAATACGTATCGTTACATGATGTGTTTATAAGTGTTAAGTCCTTTCAATTAGTTGGACACGTTTTGGGTGGGCTTTCAATCCAAATTAAGAACAAAATTGTGAATAAGCCGGTCCAAGCATTAGGTTGGCAGGTTTATAAAATAGATAATATCTTATTAGTTGAGTAGAGTCCTCGTAAATGGTATTAGAGTTAGCTTTCAACTGGTTCTTTAAATGATTCTTTCAAAAAAAAAAAACAATAAACCATTATAAAAAAAGACCTCTTTTAATGCCGCACATAAAATGATAATTTTAAAACCGTAATTAAAGGCTATTTATAACCTTCATTAAAGATCGTTTTGTAATAATATGGGTGAATAGTAATATTTTGAATCGATGCTAGTGATATGTTTATAAGTGTCGAGTCCTTCAACTAGTTCGACTCATAGACTGAGCCATTAGACATACATATTCCTAAAACGAACAATATTTCATTAGTGAAACCGGGTCCTCACACTTCAAGTTATTATATTCCTTTTGCTGTGTTTCCATTTTTTTTTAGTAAAACTTGGGCTTCATTGCAAGATTGCAATAGAGAAATAAACTTGCCCTTCTAATATGTAAAATCTGGAAATAATTTGAAAGTGTCCAGTGGCTGCTTTGATTGTCTCAGTTGAAAAATGAGAACAAAATAGTTGATGTTGAAAACGTAGAAACTTTTTATAAAGCAAAATTTGTCCAATAAATAGCTGCCATTTGGATTTATCATGGAACATTCGTGTCTTCCATTAGTAAAACATTGCATCAATGGCTTTGCTTGTAAGGAATTTCATTGGACCAACTGAGATAATGCGATTAGACGTCCAATACCAAAGCATCTGAATTTTATTGCTCTTTTATTTTTACTTTAATTAAAATCGGTGAAGATGCTGACCCCATTAACGTTCATAATCTTCATTTTTAATGGGTGAATGTTTTTACTTTACAATTGCTACGGTTAGGAATCATTATCCCACATGTTTTACATATTTATTCTCTTAGAATCTAATCAAACATGTATTACTAATCCTATATTTATTCACAAACAAATTGAAATAAATCTAAGTTAACCACAACACAATTGCATACCTTACTTCTTGCAGAGATGTTTTTAATCAAACTTAACTGATTGCTTAACTCAATAAGCAAATGCTCTTATTTATAGGAGGGAAATCGAGTTACTATAACCTCACATGTATGCTTCCTATTAACTCACAAGCATTTGGAAGCAAGTCTTGATTACTATGTAATCACATGCATTTGGATGCATTGATTACTATGTAATCACATGTATTTGACAACTTAATGACTTCCTCTAATGCCTCCACAAATATTATTATCATGGGTGTACCAAATGTTCCCCATCAACATTTTCTGATTGTTGTTTGTTATGAACATTTTCCAACATCTTCCACTCACACATGATGAAATCAACAATTTTTATTATCTCTACAAGAATAATTCATACTTAGCAATTGTGTCGTGCGGCCAACATACTTCGAGAGCTCACTTGCTGTACATCTGTTAGGAATATATAGCTGCTCGAACAATGGATAGAACCATAGTGGATTAGGTATGCAGTATCTTCGATCATTTATCACATTATATCTCTCTCGATCTCTTTTGAATGTAATATTTATTTTGTATTCACAATCATGTTTAATCACATAGAACAACATAATTGGTCGACCAGTGGATACAAGTTAATGTGATATTACTCATATAATGATCTTTCTCATTTCTCGAATCTCTCAACCTTGATTCAATTCGCCTTTTCAGAGATGTCCTTTCGGATCGAATCTCTCATGATCCTTCAGTAACACTCCAAGATAGCGATCATCAATTCTAAGTTTTGAGAAGCAGACAAGAGTCTAAATGGTACAATGTGAGATTGAAATAATCTCAAGGGTCTCACATTGTATTACCCTCAATAGTCGCAATTGTACACATGGTATGAAAACATGTGCTACGATATTATCTCATTTCCCATGGAGCGTATGTCTCATAAAATACCATACATATTATAGTTCAGACAAACATAATGTCTAACTCATATCTGACATTAAGACAAGTAAGGTGAAACGAACTTATTCACCTTATGTCATATCATAGAGAAAGTGACCTCATAACAACATTACTTAATTTTCAAGTTTGAGCTCTCTAAATTATCACTCAGATAATTAGCTTAAAAATTTATCTCATCTCCCATTAACACAAAGTAATGGAGGCGATTGCCCGTATGAGAGGGCCAATCATTCACTTGTCCGACATACTTTTCATACTAACAAATGATATATTTGTTTAAACATGTATCAACATAGTAACATGTAAGTATTGAACACAAATATCAATGAGTATCAACATTAGTAAACATTATTTGGGAAAAATACACATCATAATATGTAAGTACATTAATATCTACGTAATCCTTGAGTTTTTATATGTCTAACAAAGACATCTCTAGGAATAGACTTGGTCAATGGATCTGCTACCATTTCTTACGTAGAAATGTACTTCATGTTTACCTCTTCTCATGCAACTATGTCTTTTACAAAGTTATATTTGGTATCTATATGTTTCGTTTTACAATGGAATCTTGGGTCTTTTGTGTAGGTTATTACTGCTTCACTATCAAAGTTAACTAATACTGGACCAGAAGCTTCATTTGACATACCCAAATGATCCAAGAACCTTTTCAACCACACAAATTCTTGTACTGCCGATGAAAATGCCACAAATTCAGCCTCCATTATGGATTAGGCTATAGAATATTGTTTCTTACTGCTCCATGAAATGGCACAATTGTTTAGCAAGAAAACAAAACTGGAGGTAGATTTTCTTTCATCTAAATCTCCTCCCCAATCAGCATCGGCATAGCCTCGTAATTGCATATCATTTCCTTGATAACACAATGAGTAATCAACTGTCCCTTTCAGATACCTAAATATTCTTTTAACTGCTTTCCAATGTGCTATCCTTGGATTGGATTGGTATATACTTACCATTTCAACAGAGAAACATATATCAGGTCTCGTGCACAACATTGCGTACATTAAACTTCCAACTGCACTTGCATAATGAACTTTCTTCATTTGTTCATTTTCCTATGAGTTTCAGGACACAGTCTACGACCTAAAGCTTCTGTTTTCGTGATAGGAGTATCAATGGGTTTGCAAGCCTGTATTTGGAAGTGTTCAAGAGTTTTCTTTATGTACGACTCATGTGAAAGAGATAATAAATTCTTTGAACGATTTCTTGAGATCTTAACCCCAAGAATATATGCAGCTTCACCCATATCTTTCATCTCGAAGTTAGATGATAACCATTATTTAATGTGTTTTACAAACTCCTTATCATTTCCAGCTATAAGTATATCATACACGTACAAGGATAAGATAATGAACTTATCTTTATCTCTCTTGGTGTACACACAATGATCCTCATCTATCATTGTGAAATCATTCGAAATGATTATATTATGGAATAATATATACCATTGTCTAGACGATTGCTTAAGACCATATATAGACTTTAAAAGTTTACATATTTTCTCCTTTTCATTTTCTTTTATGAAACCTATTGGTTGTTCTATGTAGATTTCTTCATCAAGTTCTCTATTGAGAAAAGCAGTATTTACATCAATTTGATGTAATTCTAGATTCATGCTTGCCACTATAGCCAGAATCAAACGAATTGAGGTAAACCTTACAACAGGTAAAAAAATCTATTCGTAGTCAATTCCTTCCTGTCGCGTATACCCTTTTGCTACAAGCCGTGCTTTATATCTTTCGATATTGCCATCGGCATTACGCTTTATTTTAAGAATTTATTTTTTCTTGATAGCTTTGTGTCCTTTGGGTAGATCAACTGATGGAGTTGGTGCTTGGAGTGCCAATTTTATTTGTATATTTTATTATTTATTAATAAAATAACTACACTTTTCATTTCATACCTTATTAATGGTATTGTCATTATGCGTATTAGATTAATGTATAGATATGCTAAGAATGATATCGACCTTAGAATAGTTTTGACACTAGATGTAAACTATTCTTAAAGTAAATATTCCTAGTCGTTGGTTTTGGAATACGGTCGAATTCCTATAACCTAGAAGACTAGAACATGTCGTATATTGGAATTGGAGTTCCAATGGTTTAACCGTATGTACCATGAGTTTTGGAAACTCGTATAGACATGTGGGTATTCGTTGAAGCGAATACTGAATGACTCACAGGCGATTCCTAATAGTTGGAAGTACACACAACCGTCAATAGGAATCTTCTTGAGTCGAGTAGCATATGTAATCCTTTGATTATAGGATAACATTGATTTTGTGTGAGATCTTCCACACTTAGATGTCATGTATGTCAAAAACCTTTCATGGTCTGGCCTCTAGATGTTCGTTGGGTATGGACTGATGCACTCAGTAATTAAGTGCGAAGCAAGATAGGATCCATCGGCCCGTATGTGTACCATAAAGGGGTTTAGGTATCCATGTGAGTAAAGTCACGATTCTTAAATCTTTGGCCAAATTCGATCACCTAGGGTGGATCGCATCAGTTATGAAGAATCGTGGACATATCGACATGAGATGTGCGTCTTGGAAACTCAACGGTATATTCTATGTTTCCTAAGCACAACTCGGATAGCCTACGACAGAGGGATTGTTAAACATATGTGATGACCTCGACTTGTATAGTTCAGAAAGGTCGTTCGTGTTCTTCGCGAATTCGGAGGTGGCCGAATTGCGTACATATTGGCTAGGCTTATATGACGAACGTGTCTAAACTTAGAGAGTCCCAATATGAAGTATACTCGTTGAGCACTTGGGTTGCCTATTATTTTTTATAAAAGATAATATTCGATATTATAATTATCAACTAAGATAATCAAGTGTTATTGGATAACATTGATTATTTACTTTGACCTAATTGGATTAATTGGATTAATTCAATAATTACACAAGGGCTTAATTGTAAAATCATAATTATCTCTACCATTTGAGGATATTCTGGTAATTATAAGTATGTAATAATAGGTGGTTTTGGCTTGATTTAATTGGATTAAATCAAGGTGGCAAACATTTAACTAATCCATTTCCTAATGATTGGCTTGATTTAATTGGATTAAATTAAAGTGGGAGACAATGAAGATTAGTCACACCTAATTATACATATTTGGACAAATTAGATTAAGCCCACTTAAAAGTTGATTACAACTTTTATTAATTAAAAATTTCCTAAGTTTTGCTATAAATAGCAAGCTTTAGGAATGTTTTAATTACAAGAAAGAAGTACAAATACAAGCAAATTCTTGAGAGATTAGCCTAAGTTAGAGAAGTATTTAGAGAAGCTTGTGAGGTCTCTACAACATTTCATCTAGGAGAAATCAAGATTGGATCTTGAAGTGAAGCTTGGAAGCATTGGAAAAAAGATTGGATCTTAAAGTCAAGCTTTCACACCTTGGAGGTTCTCCAACAATTTCAACAAGGAGAAGTAGATTGGACCTTGCATCAAGCTTACTAGGTAATGTTTGATATTCTCCTAAGCTATGTTTATTTGTGTATTAGATGCATGATCACATAACTTAATGTTGAATAAGGCTAATCAATTATGTTAGGATACTTTAGAAGTATAAACACAACATGAATGTAATTAGGTCAAAATATTCATGTTGGTTATGAAACAATTAATTAGAGTTTGGAACTCTAGATTAATGCTTAGAGTTATGGCTACTATTCTAGAATCACTTGACCACCTTTGGGTGACCTAGAATTGTTCACGAGACATTTATTATTGGGATTCTAATTTGGTTTGTGTATTGGATTCAAAATTTACGCAAATGCGTATTTAGAATAAATTTATGTTTTTGTAAAAATATTTGATATTTTAAAAAACTTGATTTTTATTCTATAACATGTGTTTATGTTGGTTTTGAAATTAAAAATTAATTCTGGGTATTTTTGAAGTGTTTAGAGAAGATCGGAAAGAATTAGGGTCAAAGACCCTAATTCCTTCAGCTCACTGGAATGTGAGCTGAAGGGAAAAAAACAATGAAAAAAAAAAATGTGTGACTGACGCTACAGTGCGCGTGCGCACTGTAGCGCACAGTGCGAGCATACTGTAGCGCGCGCGTACGTGCACTGCGCGCGATAATTTTATTTTGCTTCGTTTTTGAGTTTCCGGACTCCGATTCAGTCCCGGTTTTTTCCTATACACTCGTAATGGAATATAGTATTTCATTAAATGATTTAAAATTACACTAATACTTGATATCCATATGTTAGACCCATTTCCGCTGCCCGGGGCACCGATCCGACCCTAGGGGTTCCACAACTGCCCCAACATCAACCAATTCCCAAACTTGGTTAGACCTCATTGACTCCATTTCTTCTTCCATTGCTTTCATCCATTTTTCCTTAGCAGGACACTGAAGAGCCTCTTTTATGTTTCTAGGTTCTTCATCCTCTTAAGGTAGAATCATAAAGGTTTCTCATTCGATATCGAAACAACGTCGAGGAATGCCTATACGATTACTACGTCGTATTTGAGATTCTAGTTGTGGAACTAATTCCTCACTTTCCATATTATTCTCATTTGGATCGTGTACATTGCTCCCACTTGGATTATGTACATCACTCCCACTCGGATCACGTAAATGAGACTTATGTGAAACTAATTCATTATTTTGAGATTCATGTGAAACTGATTCATCATATTTTCTCAAATCACTCCCACTTGAATTAGGTAAACCCGAGTGTTCACCAATCATGAGATCCATGTGATCCTGAGTTTCATATATAGATAAATCTTGACCTATCTCTCATTGCTTAGAAAAATCATTTTCTAAAAATGTGATATCTCGTGATTCAAATTCTGTCACACCTCCACTTTCATGTTCACCTATGCAAACATACCATTTTGATTGTTCAGAATATCTTATGAAGATACACTTTTTTCCTCTTGGGCCTAACTTTCCATGTTCGTGAGAACGCACATGGACATAAACCGCACAACCCCAAGGTTTCAAAAAGTGAATATCTGATTTGCGACCTGTCCATAACTCATATGGTGTGGTGGCAACAGATTTTGATGGCACTCGATTAAGTACATATGTGGCAGTTAATAATTCATCACCCCAATATGTTATAGGCAAATTTGCTTGTGCCATCATAGACCTAACCATTTCAAGAAGAGTTCTATTTCTTCATTCCGCAACACCACTTTGTTGAGGAATAGCAGGAGTAGTCAATTGATGACTAATTCATTTTTCATCACATAATTCTCTGAATTGATCAGATAAGTACTCACGACCATGGTCAGTGCGTAGCGCTTTAATTTTCTTGTCTAATTGATTTTCTGTTAAATTCATAAATTTCTTAAGACATTCTAATGCTTCAGATTTATGAGCAATCAAATAGACATAACTAAAGCATGTAAAATCATCTATGAATGTGATGAAATAAGATGCTCCATGTCTAGCTCTGACATTCATTGGACCACAGATATCTGAATGGATTAATTGTAATGTACATTCTGCTCTAGTCCATTTTCCAAATGGTTTTCTCGCAGTTTTTCCAGCCAAACAATATTCACAGGTTGACAAATCTACCTTCTCAATATTTCCCAGAAAGCCTTCTTTGGCTAATCTGTTCATTCTTTGCTGGCCAATGTGGCCAAGTCTATCATGCCACACATTTACATCACTATCATTACTGACAGATGAAGTAACAAATGAAAAACTGGAATTGTGATTGAAACATTCAACATTCAATACAATAAAACCATCAAGAAATAACCAGAACCATAGTGTATTGTACCTAAGTACAAATCAACACCAAATTTATGGAAGTTCAAATTGAAACTTAAATTAACCAAAACCAACACAGAAACTAAATTTCGACGAATTTGTGGAGCAAACAATACATCATGTAGTAGTAAAGTTTTTCCGCCATGAATGACTAACTTGCATGTACCTATTCCTTTGACTTCAACTCATGAGTTATTGCCAACATATATCCACTTCACCCCAGGTGAAATTCGTCAAAATTCCACGAAGGCATCTCTATCATTCGCTACATGGTATGTGGCACATGAGTCTACAGTCCACAAAAGATTAGATCCATTTACAAAGATTGAACTTGAAACACATATTTCATTTAAATATGCACGAAAGGTATTCACCTTTTTAGACTCAGTGCAGTCACGAGCAAAATGACACTTCTTACCACAGTTATAGCATTTAACCTTTGCCATGTTTTTCTTTTTGGTATGATGTTTTTTGTAGGGGTTTTTTAGGGGGAATCCGGTAACGCAGCGGAAGCGGTGAAAATCCGATTTTCCGATTTCAAAACTTTTTCTCGGATTAATTAAATAAACATATTTATTTAACATTCCAAAAATCAAATTATGAAAACAAAATTCAAATGAATTATATTCAAGTAAATTTACCAAATTACCCTTATATGGTATTTTGTCCATTTTAGTCTGAAATTGATCTAATCAATTTTGAATGATTCTAAATCATTTATAAGATGAACTTAGCATGCTCAAACCATCAAAACACCAAAAGAATCAAAATCCCCAATTTTTAATTCTTGGCCGAGAGCTCCATTAGGGGTGCCATTTGTGCACTTTGTCATTTCATGCATCAAAACACATCAAGATGTAATCCAATGAACATGAAACTTTATATGCATCATATACACATCCAAATACACAACATATATGAAAACCCCCAAATTTGGAATTGGTCATGAACCCTAATTTTTCAATTTCCTCAAATTGGACAAATTAGACCAAATAGTTTAAATCAATTACTTTAATCATCATTATTCCATCCAATCCAAGTCTCAACACAATGAAACAACTCAAGATCAAATCTAGGTCATTTAAGAGTGGGTCAATAACTCTAGATTAGCAACATGGTTTCCAAAACCTTAAAAGAAAGTTTATTACTACAATAGTTATACACTTCCTTCATTACACACATGCTTCACACTTCACCAAAACTTCCATCAACAAAACCATAAGGAACAAAGAAAGAAACATCCTAAGAATATCATATATTAAAGCCTAGAACCTAAGGAACAAATTCCTTACTAATAGCAAGTTCAAGAACTTACTAAAAATCCAAGCTTTTGATGTTTGTCTTTCTTTTTCTTTAGGCTCCTTTGGCTTCCTTTTGTGAATTTATGTTTTGTGAAATGTATTAGGTAACCAAATGAAACAATATATACTTGTTCAAAGAATAGCCTTGGCCGAATTCAATGTCCATGTAATAGCCAAATTTTTCATTTCAATTCATCATTTTTCAAAATCATTTAATCAACTTGACAAATATCTAAAACACTTTATGGATATTTATTTAAGTCAAAATTGCAACTAATGTATTTACTTCAAATATCCTAACATAAGATATTTATATTTTAATTAATTTAATCATTTAACAATAAATATTAATTAATTAATCAAATACAAATATATTAAAATATGTATAATATTTACATTAAATATTAAAAACATATATTCATTTAGGATAAAAGTCAAATAACTCATTTTGACTATTAATTAATGTGTATTTAAATTAATCAAGTATTAAATGTAAATACACAATAATTAGGCAAATGACTATCTAGTCCCTTTAGCACGAATCTTGCGTTTAACCTTTAAACGACTTTATAAATAATCAATATTATTTATTAATGTTGCTCTAGTGCTCTACGAGTATGTTTCATTATTGAGACTCTCTAGATTCAGGTATATCCGTCACGAAATCAAATTTCGTGTCCATAATCTATCCACTCGTAGATTATGACGATCACGGATAATCTCGCTGAACCATACAGGTCAAGGTCATGGCAAATGTATAATTCCTCCGTCACAGGTATCCGGATAAATCCCAGAGATATATGTAAACGTCAAATCTCTATCGGGATTATCCAGTCGACTATTCTATTAGCAATCTCAAAAGAATGTTTAGAACTAGCTTCTAAACTTTACCACGGGCCCATGGTTTATCTGATTGCTAATCATATGGACTACCTATGCTCTGATACACAGAACTGACGGATCCTATCTTGATACACATAGGACACCCTGAGGATCTGTCTACACCCAACGAACAGGCGGAGGTCTGATCTAAATAGATCGGTGATGTGACTACCGTCTAAGTGTAGAAGATGTCTCATGTGCCTACAATGGCATCTCAAGTCTAAGAATCACAAGTGCTACTCAACCCAAGAAGATTCTTATTGACGCTGGTGTACCATCCATTAAGAATCTTCGGTGAGTCGTTCAGTGTTTATCCGCTATAAACACCTACACGTCTATACTAGTCTCCAAGACTAATGGTTCATTGAGAAACCATTGGAATCATATATTCCAGTATACGACATGTACCGGTCTCAACGGGTTTACTATACTGACCAAGTAGTGTAAACCTTGACCAGGAACAGTCTGAGAATGACAACGTCATGATACTTCTCAATGTCCGTTGCGACGCTTTTGCAACTGTATCATGACTAATCATTCTCGGGTCATTACGTCTTTACCATATAGAAAGATAGATTATATTATAGAAACTGCATATATTATTCATAATAATAATGTTTTACAGAAGTATTTAACAGAAATACAACCGGGAATTGGCGCTCTGAGCACCACCCCCAACATTTTTCCTTTGTCATGTTGGTTAGTTTTCTGTTTCTTTTCTGGCTTGGAAGAATATTGTTATTTTCCGAACTGGAACCCATCACCATGAAATTTTCTTTTCTTCTTGAAACCCTCAGATTTGCTAGTTTTCTTCATATACACTTCAGTATTTGACTTAGCGACCGCGAGTCGGTCGCTTTCTAATTCAGATGACGGTTAGCATCATCAAAAGTTTTGATGCTTTCATTATGGGTCAAATACATCTTCATATGCTCCTAGTTATTTGGAAGAGAACGAGTGACCACTTGGACTTGTTGTTCATATGTGAGAACATGACCAACATCTGCCAGTTCAGTAATCATGTTTGATATTTGCCTCAAGTATTTTGACATAGTGAACTCATGGCGTTTCTTGTATGTTTCAAACTTGATTGTGAGTGACCTGAGTTTGGTTATTGATGTACTACTAAACTTTTCAGCTAGTGTAGACCACATGTCATTAGCCATGTCATATTTCCTGAACTCTTTCATTAGGTCATTATCCATACTACTTAGCAACGTAATGCGGGCAATGAAGTTCTTTTTCTTCCAGGCCTCATAGGCCTCTCGGTCTCGCCTGTGTTGGGCCGTAGTGCCCTGTTCAGGTTCATTCATTCTCATTTTCAGGGTTTCAAGAACCTTTTTTTCTTCTAACACATATTGGATTTTCATGCTCGAAATTTCATAATTATCGACATTCAATTTCTCACCCTTGTTGGGTTCAGCGATAATGTTCTTTGTTGCGGAAGCCATATCAAAAAACACAAAGTTTCTACAGACATTCATGCACAATTGTTAATACTTTTATTTTATCATGAAATGAATTATGTTTAATAAAATTCTTCAATGGGATTAGAGTCAAAAGACCATTATGTGTCCAATCATCATCCAATTACTCAATGTAAAAATATTATCAACATAATCAATCATGTAAAATCATTTTCTAAAAAATTACATAAATTTTTAGAACCTCAATCATGTGACAAATCATGACACTCATTGATTTAATTATATAAATTAAATTCAACATAGAACATCCATACATATAAATACAATATTTACATGTCGTGAAATAACAAATAATTACACATATGAACATTAACATAGTTTTGTCATAGAAAAAACTAATATCGAACACTTGGAATTTTTCCGGTTCTAGAGTCCCAATGAATAAATATCTTATGATAAGAATCCTTAAATTCTTGGGGTAACTTATAATTGATCTTGGAGAACCATGGGAATCCTATAGAAAATCTAGGATCTTTGCAACGATTTCGAGACATCAAAGGAAAAATCATATATTTTGCCTTATGTCTGAGATACTCAATTTCCAACCTCTCAATGGCTATATTATACTGAGCACGTAGTTCTTCTGTATGAGTTACCAATTCCCAAATATCAATAAGTCGTTTTTTTCCATATTTCAGGGAGAGTAGCATTCTGAGTCTATGTGGTTGTTCTATCTAATTACCTTCCCATATTGACTCTTGTAACATGTTATTAAAAGTGATGATATGCGAAATCATATCATCGCCTTCACTCATCCGATATTTATCCATTTCTAACAACATGTCTTTTAATTTTTCACTGTGTGCGGATGTCATAACCTTTTTTGCAGTTTTTTGAACAATCGACATGATTTTTCTGCAACAAATACAAGGAAAAATCAACACAATGAAAACATAAAGTTACATTGACTACAATAAACATCACAAAGATATTCATTAAATTACATAAACACAAAGTTTATATGATAAATTTTTTTTATCATAGCCGATTAAAACACTATGCAAAAAGGATTAGACATTCAATTATGACAGATCGGAATTACCGAAGAAAATCGATACAAACATGACCCACATGGGCCGACACGAATCTCCACGCGCCATCTATGCGCCACATGAGTGGTACACACTCCCTAACGTGCCTCCACGCGCCAGCCACGGGTTCTTACGAGCCCTGGCGCGCTCTCACGCGTTGGCCTTAGTCAGCCAAGTTACACGCGCAAACGACATGTCGTCTACGAGTTCTGTGACTGTATGACATGTCGGTTAATTAATACAAAGGCAAATGACTTGTCGGTTAATAATTTTGTGGACCACATGTCGTCTCTTTCAACTCTACACGTACAACTTGTCGTACACCAATCGGATGACTTGTCGTCTGATTCTCTAAATATCGGATGACATGTAGTACGGCTCTCCTGGGAGTGTTTTTCTGGGTAAAAACATGTTCGACTAGCCAACTTCTAGGGTCCATATCTTTCTCAATTTTAATCCAAATTAAGCAAATGATATACCAAAATCTTGTGTCCTAGTTTGAAAAACATCTTAGAACATGCCATTATCAATTTTGTACAGAGAGTTATTATTGACCAAAGTTGGAAGAAAATCATTTTTGTAAAAACAAAAACCAGAAGCATTTTCTACAACTTTCATGCATGTTCATGAAATTTTGTGTGATCTAACTAGAATACATGCATTTAAGCTACTGATACCAATGTTAGGAATCATTATCCCTAATGTTTTACATATTTGTCACCTTAGAATCTAATCAAACATGTATTACTAGTCCTAGATTTATTCACAAATAAATTGAAATAAACCTAAGTTAACCACAACACAATTGCATACCTTACTTCTTATAGGGTTGCTCTTAATTAAACTTAATTGATTATTTAACTCAATAAGTAAATGCTCTTATTTATAGGAGGGAAATAAAACTATTATAACCTCACATGCATGCTTCCTATTAACTCACAAGCATTTGGAAGCAAGTCTTGATTACTATGTAATCACATGTATTTGGATGACTTAATGACTTCCTCTATTCCTTCCAAAAATGTTATTATCATAGGTGTACCAAATATTCCCTATCAATATTTTCTATTTGTTATTTGTTATGAACATTTTCCAACGGCCACGATGTAACTTAAAAACAATAGTCTCAGGAAAAACTTTTTAACTTATTGTGTTAGTGTTTTTAATTTATTTGGCGACATTTTAATTTTTGAATTATATGCCATGATAAAATACGTTTCAATAAATTAGCAATGGAAGAACAGTATGAGTGAGGTTGGTTGTGAATTGTGATTAGAGATGATATTCGGGGCAGGACAGGTCGGGTGGGGGAAAAGTTTTTTTGTATTTTTATATCATTTATAAGTAGTTATACACTCAAAAGAATAATAAGTATACAATAAAATAACTCAAAAGGGAAATTGAAGTTCTATTTGGCAATAGACCCGGCCAAGATTCCGGTTCCGAAAGCCAGCCCAACGGCTATAAAAATAAATTTTTTTTGGGGAATTCCCAAATTACCCCTAATAACAGTATAAACCGGCTAATTTTAGGGGCATTTTAGGTATCACAAAAATATTCTAAAAATGTATAAATAAGGGGTCATTTTTCATTATTTCAACACACCAATTTCTCAATTCTCAATTTCTCATAGGGATAACACTACTAATAACCCAAAATTAGACAATTATTTATCTACAAACTTTGAGTTTTCAATTGAAAGTTTAGTTAGTAAAAATTTTCAAATCCTTGAATGGTGGAACCGACATCAAAATGTATATCATGTATTATCAATTATTGCTAAAGAGATATTGGCAGCACCTGTTTCCACTGTTATGGTTGAGCAAGCCTTCAGTATGAGAGACAATATATTGGAAGTCAGACGGTCTTCATTACATCCAAGCACTCTAGAAGCAACAACATGTGTGGATGATTGGCCCCGAGCTGATCTGAGGCAACAAGAAGATGCCCCTGATGAACTTGAAGACTTGTTCGATAATGCATCTGCAAGTGCAAGCGAAACTCGAGCTGAAGGATCAACAGACACTGATGATGATTGATAATTAAATAATTGTAAAATTACAATGGGGAAATATCTTTAAAATGTAATGGAACTACGTGAGCTTTGATTCCTCTCACCCTTGGAGGATACGTAGACAACTTAAGTTTTTAAAAATTTAAGTTCAAGCTCTTTAATTTAATAATTTTTTTTTTATTTTTTTAGATAATAATTTTATTTGTAATTTAATCTAATTATGTAATGTAAGTTTATTATATAAATTCAAATTCATAATTTTAAATTATATTAATTTAACAATATCAATTTTTTATTTTCAATAAAAAAAAAAAAACCGAATGGAACCGGAAGCGGAACCGGAATTGAACGATTCAAGTCTGATTCCGGTTCCGATTTCATATTTAGTGTGGAATCGGAACCGAACCAGAATTAACCAATTCGGTTCTGATTCCACACTCGTGGAACCGGCAACTGACCGGTGCGTAATCACACGCGTATAACGCAAGCGCACGTATCGTTCAAATAGTATAAAAAGTATCGATCCCACGAGGACTTAATACCTAATCTATTAATTTTATGAGGTCAAATGATTACTAGTATCTAACAGGTTGATTGATTGATTTGAAATGGTGATGATTTTGAATTTAAAAACAAGTAAATAAATTGCGCGAAAGTATGTTTAAGAAAATTCAATATTATGAAACTATTTAGGGCTGTGAATCTTCCAATATCATTTTAAAGATGAAGTGGTTATTTCATTTTTGTGTAATATATCGGTTTACTAACCTGTAACACTAAATTATGGAAAAGTCTATGTCGATGGTTAGACGCAAATACCCAGTATAACCCAATTGAACCATATGTCTATGTCAACCAAATTACCTGGATTCATTAAGTTTAAGTTCCAATTATGGCTACCCCCGCCCGACAAGTATATGTCTATCCTGTAAGGAAATCTATTAAAGGGTTATCTATCCTCAAGGAAGATCGTGGGCTATTAAGTCTAAGGCTGAAACCTAAAATTCCTTTGTCAAGTTTATTTTAGATTTACCAGATCAATCTTATTAGTGGCCAATTAACAAGACGCATTAAGCTTAAGACTTAATAAGTAAACCTTTAAATTACCCAAACTATAAAATAACCCCTTATAAACCGGTGATATTATAATTCATCACAACCCCAGATAACTAACTTAGTTACGACACATAACTAGGGCTAGTAAAAACTTAAATAAAATAAAAGACATAAAGTAAAATGCTGAAAAGTAAATTGTTGAAAAGTAAATGACGGAAAGTAAATGCTGAAATTAAATACTGAAAATTAAATGCTGAAAAGTAAATGCTGAAAGTAAATTACTGAAAAGTAAATGCTGAAAGTAAATTGCTGAAAGTAAATTGCTGAAAAGTAAATGCTGAAAGTAAATTGCTGAAAAGTAAATAAAGTAAAAGTACAATAAAAGAAAATGTTGAGGTAAAAAGATCCACTTTTATTACTTTTATTTTAGATATCTCCATTAATATAATATATTAACTTTGCATGATAATTACCAACCAGTCATATAGGCGGTATCCAGATTAAGTCAAATTAATAATTAATTACCAACCGACCAATCAGGCGGTATCCAGTTTAGTCAGGTTAAAACCAATTTAAATAATTACCAACCGACCAATATGGCAGTATCCTCGTTAAGTCAGGTTTTAACTAGTTTATATATATTATAATTAAGGGAGATTAATCTAAATATTAGTAATAAAATTTTTACCTTTTACCCCAGCAAAGGGGAGTTACCTCCTCATTACTGAAAAGTAAAAACTGAAAATTAAAGAAAGAAAAATATTGTGCGTAAAAGTAAATTGCGGAAAGTAAAAACTGAAAAGTAAAAAAAAGAAAGTGCGAAAGCGGAAATTAATTACTGAAAGCTTTAAATAAACAAACAAGATACAATATTCTTAGTATTCTTAAGGAATTCCTTAGAAGAAAGTATGAATTTACAAATGAAATGGCTTGGTAAATATAGGCAAAATTTTGCCTCCATCAAATCATCCACCAAATCCATTATTAATTGCTCCACTAATTGCTCCACCAAATCCATTATTAATTGCTCCACTAATTGCTTATCTTGTTTGGTGGTGATTTGATAATTTTTATTATTTATTTATTAATTTATTTTTTACTTTGAAAATGACTTTAATAATTACACACAACACACTTCTGGATGGTTTATCAATTTCGGGCATGACATCTTCAGAATTCGAAATTAGTTTGTCTTTCAAAGTTGTAGATATTTGAGTCTTCTTTAATTTGGAACTTGAATCAGCTCAATCCGATATCGGAGTAAAACGTTATGCCCAAAATACGACAGATGCACAAAATTGGAATTTCCAAAACTGCACTTCGTTAAAACGCCCTTTCAAGTTTCCAATCTCCAAAATTAATATGTCAAGTCCAATTTTTTCCCTTATTTGACCCACATTTCGTCCTAAATGATTTCATTGTGTCCCAATATTATTTTATCTGCAAAATAAACTAAAACACATCAAAACGTTCATCAAACCCGAGAAACTAAACAAAATATTAAGTAAAATGGGCGGTAAATTTTGATATATTTTTCGCTCATCACACCCCCACACCTAACATTTTTCTAGTCCTCGAGCAAAACAACAAAATAAAATATAAGAAACAATTAAAATTAAACTAAGCCACTTTCGTAGGGATCACGGTTGCATTTAACATATGCAACATGCCTTTAAACCCCTAGGTGTCCCTAGTAGACGAGTTATAGTCTCGTGAGGGCTTACATCAACGATACCCACAAACGTTTTACAAAAGTAAAAAGATAATAAAACTAATACACACAAAAGTAAAAAGACAAGAGAAAAGAGAATAAAGAAGTTAGTCACTAATCAGGTGAAACTTCTACTCCAAGTTACTAGTTGTTTTCTTTCCTTCTAAATTACTGAATAAGTAAATTCTCCAATTATATTTACCATTCTCCATATGTACAGCCGACAAAATATTAATCAACTCATTTTTGCCCACAACAGTCACAAGTGCAGTTGATAAGAGAGTAATATTTTTGTCCTAAACTTTTATCAGAATTCACACCTTTTTGCAGCAATGTAATAATTTTTCTGATTTTTCTTTTCTTTGATTTCTGATTTTTTTTTATATATACAATATCTTCCATCTATGTAGCGAGTGTTGGGTCGGTGGCTCCCAAACCAGTTGGCTTTAGGGCACCAGGTGTTAAGACACCCATACGGACTTAATTACTCAGAACTTCAGATATATATATTTTTGCAACATATTTGATTCATGTAGCGAGCTTTGGGCCAATGACTCCCAAACCAGTTGGCTTTAGGGCACTAGGTGTTAAAACACCCTTACAGACTTAATAACTCGGACCTCAGACGTTTTTTTTTTACTTCATCAATTTTTGATATGCTTCCTCCAATTAAACTATAGCACTGAATATTACAAACTTTTCAATTATAACTCATGTCCGTATGTTACTATGCATGTTGATAATATTTGCCAACTGAGCATATGAAGATCCATTTTAGTCAATTTTATGGAGAATTTACAAATTAAATAATTCAAAATGAAATAAACAAAAATTAACTTGTTCCGAAAATAGGTTTGAAATACGTCTCAGGAGTGAAAACTCCTTACTCAGCTATCTCTCACAAATTTCACATTTTTAGTCAAAATAAAAACCAAAAAAAGCGCAAAATATTTTTTGTAATTTTTTGAAAATTTTTCAATTTTTTTTGTATTTTTCGAAAAATTTTGGTCTAAAAATAAAAACAACACACAACTAAAAATAAGATACTAATCAACTAATTTCCTCCCCCAAACCTAAATGAGACATTGTCCCCAATGTCTTAAACAGTAGAAGAACAGTTTAGAAAATAATACCTGGTTAACTGAAACTCTACACGAAAATTTAAAGGTTAAGATCCAGATTAATCCGACGCCTCTTACCACGATCGTCCTCGGACCAATTTATCTTTGAAATGATGGGGTCAATTTGTGGTTCGTAGGCTAAGATTTGGTCAATTAGATCCGGAGCAGTCCTGGCAATGAAGAGGAGTTCTTTTAAAGGTTTTGACACGAACCCATTTCTCCGGGCATCATCAAGAAACACACAAAGAAAATCATAAAATCCTTCAACGTTGTAGTCCAAGCGGTTTTTGGTGTATGTTCAGGTTCGCCCAAGATAACACTGTAAAAATTTCCTCCAATGTACCCAAGCCACCTGGCAAAGCAATAAAAGCATCAGCACGATTAATCATTTCCACTAGTGCTCGGACATACCTGGCACAATAAGTTCCTCTCCGTTTGATGGTCTAATAAGATTCGCCTCTGCCAAAGGTTTTGGGATGATTCCAAAACGTGACTGTCTCCCTCATGTACAGCTTTTGAAACGATCCCCATAAGTCCAAGATTGCCTCCGCCATATACTAAGTGCATATTACTTGCAGCTAAGACTCGACCCAATTACTGTGCTGCCTCTACGTATTGTGGCTTAACACCAACACTAGTACCGCAAAACACACAGATATTTTCAACTCGTCTTCTTGAAGTGGCTTCCATGTTTTACTCTGGATGTCTTCAAAAGTGCAATGATGAGTTGAATTTATAATACCTGAAAAGGGTGAGTAAAATAATAGCACTAGTACCTGCCAAATGACAATTATTAGTTAACAGTAAAATAAATCGTGATAGTCAAAAAGGTCTGGATCCTGTCGGAGAAAGTAAAAGAAAACAACAAAACAAATCACAATTATTAGGAAAAAATAGAGAGATATAATATGTACAAGAAAAATAGCAGCTTGATTGACGTCTATGAGTCAGGGACAAGCTTCCCATCCAATTTTCTTATAAATTGGCAAACATGGTCTTTTTGAGTCAGATTCCCAATACTTAAATGTCTTCTTTCTTATTGGAATTGTGTATGCAATTTGCGAATGGCTATATGAACATATCCACTGGGATGCGTCTCAAGAGTCGAAGATATATTATCTACAGACTCCTTACTCAAGCCATCCTTAATGAATTTAATTTTGTCTTCGCGATTATCAGACACCATTCCTAAAGAACGACAACGAGTATTGCAATTCCAGTGTGCACATTTGTAACAAACACCGATTTGCTTAGCTCTACGTTTCTTTGCATAGGTGATTCTTCCAAAACCAGGCATATGTGAAATAAAAGAGTCAGAAGACTCACCTGCCAATCGGACCCGTGCTTCAATTACCCAACGAATTTCATTAGGAATACCTTTGATCATCAGAAGTCTCATCTATTCCAAGCGAGTTTTGTAGACTTTCATCAGAGATTTTTGAGGGAGAGAAGGAAATTGCTTGTGAATATTTACGAGAGCTTCTTCCATCCTGAAATGCGTCTTAACCTGCAAAAACTAAACACACAAAAATTAAAACATAACACATCACAATATATATACAATTTTGGGTTGCCTCCCAGCTAGCGTTATGTTTAACGTCGACAGCTAGACGTGACTTCTCGAACGTTAGGCTGGATCTGAAAGTGTGACACTTTCTTTTTGTTGCTCAAATTATTCTACCCAGTAGTGCTTAACACGCTTGTTTTTAACCTTGAATGTTTTGTTGGAGTGGGGATCATATATCTCAACGGCTCTGTCATGTAAAACCTTGGTGATCACAAATGGACCTGACCACCGTGATTTTGGCTTCCATAGGAAGAATTTCACCATTGATTTGTTTAACAGTACCTTCTGCCCTGGTTCCAGTTGTATGCACACTAACTTCTCATCATGTCTCTTCTTGGCCTTTTCTTTGTACAATTTGGCGTCCTTAAAAGGTTGATTGTGAAATTCCCCCAATTCGTTGAGCTGGTGGAACTTTTTCTCTTCTGTTGCTTGTAGTGCAAGAATTGTCTTTTTCAGTGTAAAAGAAGTTTTATCTTCAGGCTCCACAGGCAATTGACATGTTTTAAGTTTGTCAGTAGAACTTTGCTTTGCATTGGAGTTCTGAATGGTACTGTGTATTACATCAAGTCTGAAACATTCCTCATTCTTTTCATCTTCTGGGAAATTCATGGCCTTGAAAACATTGAATGTTACTTCTTGGTCCTGTACCCTCATGGTTAATTCTCCTTTTTGTACATCAATAATGGGTCGACCTGTAGCCAAGAACGGTCTCCCAATGATGATTGGCACGTCTGCGTCTTCCTCCATAACAAGGACAATAAAATCAGCTGGGAAAATGAATTTATCAACTTTGGCCAGCACATCTTCAACTACGCCTCTTGGAAATACGAGCGTTCTATCAGCAAGTTGTAGAGATACTGAAGTGGGCATTGTTTCTCTAATCTGCAGTTTCCTGAAAATAGAAAAAGGCATCAAGTTAACACTTGCACCTAAATCACATAAAGCCTTACCAAAGTTATGTTCTCCTATGATGCATGGAATGGTGAAACTTCAGGATCTTTCAACTTCGGGGGAATTTTCTCTGAATGATGGCACTGCATTCTTCCGTCAATGCTACTGTCTCGTACTCTCAATCTCTATTTTCGTGAAAGAATGTCTTTCATGAATTTGACATAGCTGGGCATTTCTTCCAACGCTTCTGCAAATGTAATGTTGATATGCAGCTTTTTGAACACCTCCAGGAAATGAGCAAACTGTTTGTCCAGTTTGTTTTCTGAAGACGCTGAGGAAAAGGTGGAGGTGGGTGATCTGTTCTTTTTCCTTTGCTTCTTTTTCCTCCATCTGTTGCTTTGTTTCTTTTGGAACTTCCTCAGCAGTTGTTTTGGCTCCAACATCTTTGTTGATTTCAGTACCGCTTTTTAATATGATGGCATGACATTGCTCCTTCCCATGTTCCTGGATTTGGTTCAGTGTTGCTAGGAAGGTTACCTGGCGGTCTGTAACTCTGAGCATTGGCCAGTTGTCCAATTTGATTCTCCAGTGCTTTTATAGAAGCTGATTGACTTTGAATTAATGCTGCTTGGGATTGAAACATAACATCATATCTTGCTGCTTGAGAGTCGTGTTTTGCTTCTATCTTTTTCAAGTGGGTCAACACTTCTGTTATTCCTGATTCATTTGCCTACTCCTGGCCTTTGTTCTGTTGTTGGAATTCGGGTGGTGGGTTTTTTATTTGCCCTAAATTGTTGATCCATGCGAAATTGGGATGATTCCTCCACCCTGGGTTGTAGGTGTTCGAATATGGATTGTTCCCCTGTCTGTTGAAATTGTTGACATAATTCACCGGTTCTTTATGTTGGTTGAAAGATTCCTACTCAGGTGCTCCTCCAAATGGTGAACTTGTGGATCCACAATTAACCTTCATATTAAGAGTTTCCAGATTTTTGAAAATCTGATCCAGCTTGGAATTCAGTGCTGTGTTGGCTCCAACTTCATAAATTCATGCAATTCTTTGGATCATGCTCCTTTCTGTTGGCCATAAAGAATTATTGTTGGTCATTTCTTCAATTAAGTCCCATGCCTGATCTTCTCCTATTGCCATCAAAGCTCCTCCAGCAGCAGCATCAATTATGGTTCTCATTATTCCAAAAAGTCCATTGTAGAAGGTTTGGACTTGTAGCCACTTTGCGATCTCATGATGAGGACATTTCCAGAGTAAATCTTTGAATCTTTCCCAAGCTTCGTAAATGGATTCTGAATCTTGTTGCACGAAGGATGTGATGTCATTCCTCAACTTTGCAGTTCTGGCTAGTGGAAAGTACTTTGCAAGGAATTTGGTGGCTAGAGTGTTCCAAGTTGTGATGGAACCTGTTGGTAGTGAATGTAGGCAAGCTTTAGCTCTGTCTTTCAAGGAGTATGGAAAAACACGCAGTCTCATTGCTTCTTCAACTGTTCGGTTGTAGTTGAAAGTACCGCAAACTTCCAGGAAGTTGTTGAAATGGGCATTAGGATCTTTAGTTGCATTCCCCCCGAACTGAACTGACTTCTGAATCATCTGAATGCATGTTTTGATGTCACACGCATTTGCTAGTAAGGGAGGAAGTACAATACAAGAAATGAGTCCGTCAACCACCGGAATGGTTCTGTCTCGAATGTGAATCAGTGGTGCAACGTTCAAAGGTTCAGGTTCCATGTTAATGATTGCTTATTGGCCTTCTCGCCTTTCCCTTCTTAAATGTCTGATGGTTCTTTCAATTTCTGAGTCAAGCGGTCGGAGTTCAAAGCTTCTGGTTCGTCTCATGTAGTTTCTGAGAACCTGAAACACAAGAAAACAAAAACAATAAGTAAAAAGAAATTAGATACAAGTAACGTATCTAACCCCAAAACTAATAGTGAAAGATAAATAAGTCTCCGGCAACGGCGCCAAAAACTTGACCGTTGCGTAATCACACGCGTATAACGCAAGCGCACGTATCGTTCAAATAGTATAAAAAGTATCGATCCCACGAGGACTTAATACCCAATCTATTAATTTTATGAGGTCAAATGATTACTAGTATCTAACAGGTTGATTGATTGATTTGAAATGGTGATGATTTTGAATTTAAAAACAAGTAAATAAAATTGCGCGAAAGTAGGTTTAAGAAAAATTCAATATTAGGTAACTATCTAGGGTTGTGAATCTTCCAATATCATTTTAAAGATGAAGTGGTTATTTCATTTTGTTTTGTAATATATCGGTTTACTAACCTGGAACACTAATTATGCGAAAGCCTCTGTCGATGGTCAGACGCAAATACCTAGTATAATCCAATTGAACCATATATCTATGTCAACCAAATTACCTGGATTCATTAAGTTTAAGTTCCAATTATGGCTACCCCCGGCCGACGGGTATATGTCTATCATGTAAGGAAATCTATTAAATGGTTATTTATTCTCAATGAAGATCGTGGGCTATTAAGTCTAAGGCTGAAACCTAAAATTCATTTGTCAAGTTTATTTTAGATTTACCAGATCAATCTTATTAGTGGCCAATTAACAAGACGCATTAAGCTTAAGACTTAATAAGTAAACCTTTAAATTACCCAAACTATAAAGTAACCCATTATAAACCGGTGATATTAGAATTCATCACAACCCCAGATAACTAACTTAGTTACGACAGATAACTAGGGCTAGTAAAAACTTAAATAAAATAAAAGAATAAAGTAAAAATGCTGAAAAGTAAATTGCTGAAAAGTAAATGACGGAAAGTAAATGCTGAAATTAAATACTGAAAATTAAATGCTGAAAAGTAAATGCTGAAAGTAAATTACTGAAAAGTAATGCTGAAGTAAATTGCTGAAAGTAATTTGCTGAAAAGTAAATGCTGAAAGTAAATTGCTGAAAAGTAAATAAGTAAAAGTACAATAAAAGAAAATGTTCCTCGGATTTGGTTCAGTGTTGCTAGGAAGGTTACCTGGCGGTCTGTAACTCTGAGCATTGGCCAGTTGTCCAATTTGATTCTCCAGTGCTTTTATAGAAGCTGATTGACTTTGAATTAATGCTGTTTGGGATTGAAACATAGCATCATATCTTGCTGCTTGAGAGTCGTGTTTTGCTTCTATCTTTTTCAAGTGGGTCAACACTTCTGTTATTCCTGATTCATTTGTCTGCTCCTGGCCTTTGTTCTGTTGTTGGAATCCGGGTGGTGGGTTGTTTATTTGCCCTGAATTGTTGCTCAATGCGAAATTGTGATGATTCCTCCACCATGGGTTGTAGGTGTTCGAATATGGATTGTTCCCCTGTCTGTTGAAATTGTTGACATAATTCACCGTTTCTTTATGTTGGTTCAAAGATTCCTACTCAGGTGCTCCTCCAAATGGTGAACTTGTGGATCCACCATTAACCTTCATGTTAAGAGTTTCCAGATTTTTGCAAATCTGATCCAGCTTGGAATTTAGTGCTTGTTTGGCTCCAACTTCATAAATTCATGAAATTCTTTAGATCATGCTCCTTTCTGTTGGCCATAAAGAATTGTTGTTGGCCATTTCTTCAATTAAGTCCAGGCCTGATCTTCTCCTTTTGCCATCAAAGCTCATCCAGCAGCAGCATCAATTGTGGTTCTCATTATTCCAGAAAGTCCATTGTAGAAGGTTTGGACTTGTAGCCACTTTGCGATCTCATGATGAGGACATTTCCGGAGTAAATCTTTGAATCTTTCCCAAGCTTCGCAAAGGGATTCTGAATCTTGTTGCACGAAGGATGTGATGTCATTCCTTAACTTTGCAGTTCTGGCTGGTGGTGGAAAGTTACTTTGCAAGGAATTGGTGGCTAAAGTGTTCCAAGTTGTGATGGAACCAGTTGGTAGTGAATGTAGCCAAGCTTTAGCTCTATCCTTAAGGAGTATGGAAAAAACACGCAGTCTCATTACTTCTTCAGCTGCTCGGTTGTAGTTGAAAGTACCGCAAACTTCCAGGAAGTTGCTGATGTGGGCATTAGGATCTTCAGTTGCCTCCCCCCCGAACTGAACTGACTGCTGAATCATCTGAATGCATGTTTTGATGTCACACGCATTTGCTGGTAAGGGAGGAAGTACAATACAAGAAATGAGTCCGTCAACCACCGGAATGGTTTTGTCTCGAATGGGATCGGTGGGTGCAACGTTCAAAGGTTTAGGTTCCATGTTAATGATTGCTTCTTGGCCTTCTCGCCTTTCCCTTCTTCAACTGTTTGATGGTTCTTTAATTTCTGAGGTCAAGCGGTCGGAGTTCAAAGCTTCTGGTTCGTCTCATGTAGTTTCTGAGAAACTGAAACACAAGAAAACAAAACAATAAGTTAAAAGAAATTAGATACAAGTAACGTATCTAACCCAAAAAACTAATAGTGAAAGATAAATAAGTCCCCGGCAACGGCGCCAAAAACTTGACCGTTGCGTAATCACACGCGTATAACGCAAGCGCACGCATATCTTTCAAGTAGTATAAAAAGTATCGATCCCACGAGGACTTAATACCTAATTTTTAATTTATTAGGTCAAATGATTACTAGTATCTAACAGGTTGATTGATTGATTTGAAATGGTGATGATTTTGAATTTAAAAACAAGTAATAAATAAAATTGCGCGAAAGTAGGTTTAAGAAAATTCAATATTAGGAAACTATCTAGGGTTGTGAATCTTCCAATATCATTTTAAAGATGAAGTGGTTATTTCATTTTTGTGTAATATATCGGTTTACTAACCTGGAACACTAAATTATGCGAAGCCTCTGTCGATGGTCAGACGCAAATACCCAGTATAACCCAATTGAACCATATGTCTATGTCAACCAAATTACCTGGATTCATTAAGTTTAAGTTCAATTATGGCTACCCCCGCCCGACAGGTATATGTCTATCATGTAAGGAAATCTATTAAATGGTTATTTATTCTCAATGAAGATCGTGGGCTATTAAGTCTAAGGCTGAAACCTAAAATTCATTTGTCAAGTTTATTTTAGATTTACCAGATCAATCTTATTAATGGTCAATTAACAAGACGCATTAAGCTTAAGACTTAATAAGTAAACCTTTAAATTACCCAAACTATAAAAACACCCCTTATAAATCGGTGATATTAAAATTCATCACAACCCCAGATAACTAACTTAGTTACGACAGATAACTAGGGCTAGTAAAAACTTAAATAAAATAAAAGACATAAAGTAAACGCTGAAAAGTAAATTGCTGAAAAGTAAATGACGGAAAGTAAATGCTGAAATTAAATACTGATAATTAAATGCTGAAAGTAATGCTGCTGAAAAGTAAATTACTGAAAGTAAATGCTGAAAGTAAATTGCTGAAAAGTAAATTGCTGAAAGTAAAAGTAATGCTGAAAAGTAAAATGCTGAGAAGTAAATTGCTGAAAAGTAAATAAAGTAAAAGTACAATAAAAGAAAATGTGAGGTAAAATGATCCACTTTTATTACTTCTATTTTAGATATCTCCCTTAATATAATATATTAATTTTGCATGATAATTACCAACCAGCCATATAGGCGGTATCCAGATTAAGTCAAATTAATAATTAATTACCAACCGACCAATCAGGCGGTATCAGTTTAGTCAGGTTAAAACCAATTTAAATAATTACCAACCGACCAATATGGCGGTATCCTCGTTAAGTCAGGTTTTAACTAGTTTATATATTATAATTAAGGGAGATTAATCTAAATATTAGTAATAAAAGTTTTACCTTTTACCTCAGCAAAGGGGAGTTACCTCCTCATTACTGAAAAGTAAAAACTGAAAATTAAAGAAAGAAAAGTACTGTGCGTAAAAGTAAATTGCGGAAAGTAAAAACTGAAAAGTAAAGAAAAGAAAATGTGAAAGCGGAAATTAATTACTGAAAGCTATAAATAAACAAACAAGATACAATTTTCTTAGTATTCTTAAGGAATTCCTTAGAAGAAAGTATGAATTTACAAATGAAATGGCTTGGTAAATATAGGCAAAATTTTACCTCCATCAAATCATCCACCAAATCCATTATTAATTGCTCCATTAATTGCTCCACCAAATCCATTATTAATTGCTCCCCTAATTGCTTATCATGTTTGGTGGTGATTTGATAATTTTTATTATTTATTTATTAATTTATTTTTTGCTTTGAAAATGATTGAAAATGACTTTAATAATTACACACAACACACTTCTGGATGGTTTATCAATTTCGGGCATGCAATCTTCAGAATTCGAAATTATTTTGTCTTTAAAAGTTGTAGATCTTTGAGTCTTATTTAATCTGGAAATTAAATCAGCTCATCTGATATCGGAGTAAAACGTTATGCCCAAAATACGACAGATGCGCAAAACTGGAATTTCCAAAACTGCACTTCGTTAAAACTCCCTTTCAAGTTTCCAATCTCCAAAATTAATATGTCAAGTCCAATTTTTGCCCTTATTTGACCCACATTTAATCCTAAATGATTTCATTGTGTCCCAATATTATTTTATCTGCAAAATAAACTAAAACACATCAAAATGTTCATCAAACCCGATAAACTAAACAAAATATTAAGTAAAAGGGGTGGTAAATTTTGATATATTTTCCGCTCATCACACCCCCAAACCTAACATTTTGCTAGTTCTCGAGCAAAACAACAAAATAAAATATAAGAAACAATTAAAATTAAACTAAGCCACTTTCGTAGGGATCACGGTTGCATTTAGCATACGCAACAAAGCCTTTAAACCCTAGGAGTCCCTAGTGGACCGTTTATAGTCTCGTGAGGGCTTACATCAACGATACCCACAAACGTTTTAAAAGTAAAAAGATAATAAAACTAATACACACAAAAGTAAAAAGACAAGAGAAAAAGGAATAAAGAAGTTAGTGACTAATTAGGTGAAACTTATACTCCAAGTTACTAATAGTTTTCTTTCTTTCTAAATTACTGAATAAGTAAATTCTCCAATTATATTTACCATTCTCCATATGCACAGCTGACAAAATATTAATCAACTCATTTTTGCCCACAACAGTCACAAGTGCAGTTGATAAGATAGTAATATTTTTGTCCTAAACTTTTATCAGAATTCACACCTTTTTGCAGCAATGGAATAATTTTTCTAATTTTTCTTTTCTTTGATTTCTGATTTTTTTTTTTATATATACAATATCTTCCATCTATGTAGCGAGTGTTGGGTCGGTGGCTCCCAAACCAGTTGGCTTTAGGGCACCAGGTGTTAAGACACCCCTACAGACTTAATTACTCAGACTTCATATATATATATTTTTGCAACATCCTTGATCCATGTAGCGAGCTTTGGGCCAGTGACTCCCAAACCAGTTGGCTTTAGGGCACTAGGTGTTAAAACACCCTTACAGACTTAATAACTCGAACCTCAGACATTTTTTTTTACTCCATCACTTTTTGAGATGCTTCCTCCAATTAAACTAGAGCACTGAATATTACAAACTTTTCAATTATAACTCATGTCCGTATGTTACTATGCATGTTGATAATACCTGCCAACTGAGCATATGGAGATCCATTTTAGTCAATTTTATGGAGAATTTACAAATTAAATAATTCAAAAGGAAATAAACAAAAATTAACTTGTTCCGAAAATAGGTTTGAAATACGTCTCAGGAGTGAAAACTCCTTACTCAGCTATCTCTCACCAATTTCCTTTTTAATCAAAATAAAAACAAAAAAAAAAAACGCAAATATGTTTTGTAATTTTTGAAAATTTTTCAATTTTTTTTGTATTTTTCGAAAAAAAAATTGGTCTAAAAATAAAAACAACACACAACTAAAAATAAGATACTAATCAAACAATTTCCTCCCCCAAACCTAAATGAGACATTGTCCCCAATGTCTTAAACAGTAGTAGAAGAAAAATTTAGAAAATAGTACCTAGTTAACTGAAACTCTACACGAAAAGTTAAAGGTTAAGATCAGATTAATCCGACACCTCTTACCACGATCGTTCCTCAGACCAATTTATCTTTGAAAGGATGTGATCAATTTGTGGTTCATAGGCTAAGATTTGGTCAATTAGATCCGGAGCAGTCCTAGCAATGAAAAGGAGTTCTTTTAAAGGTTTTGACACGAACCCATTTCCTCGGGCATCATCAAGAAACACACAAAAAAAAAATCATAAAATCCCTCAAGGTTGTACAGTCCAAGCGGTTTTTGGTGTATGTTCTGGTTCGCCCAAGATAACACTGTAAAAATTTCCTCCAATGTACCTAAGCCACCTGGAAGATCAATAAAAGCATCAGCACGGTTAATCATTTCCACTAGTCGCTCGGACATACCTGGCACAATAAGTTCATCTCCGTTTGATGGTCCAATAAGATTCGCCTCTGCAAAGGGTTTTGGGTTGATTCCCAAAAAGTGACTGCCTCCCTCCTGTACAGCTTTTGAAACGATCCCCATAAGTCCAAGATTGCCTCCGCCATATACTAAGTGCATATTACTTGCAGCTAAGACTCGACCCAATTATTGTGCTGCCTCTACGTATTGTGGCTTAACACCAACACTAGTACCGCAAAATACACAGATGTTTTCAACTCGTCTTCTTGAAGTGGCTTCCATGTTTTACTCTGGATGTCTTCAAAAGTGCAATGATGAGTTGAATTTATAATACCTGAAAAGGGTGAGTAAAATAATAGCACTAGTATCTGCCAAATGACAATTATTAGTTAACCGTAAAATAAATCGTGATAGTCAAAAAGGTCTGGATCATGTCGGATAAAGTAAAAGAAAACAACAAAACAAATCACAATTATTAGGAAAAGACAGAGAGATATAATATGTACAAGAAAAGTAGCGGCTTGATTGACGTGTATGCGTCAGGGACAAGCTTCCCATCCAATTTTCTTATAAAGTGGCAAACAGGGTCTTTTTGAGTCAGATTCCCAATACTTAAATGTCTTCATTCTTTTTGGAATTGTGTATGCAATTTGCGAATGGCTATATGAACATATCCACTGGGATGCGTCTCAAGAGTCAAAGATATATTATCTACAGACTCCTTACTCAAGCCATCCTTAATGAATTTAATTTTATCTTCGCGATTATCAGACACTATTCCTAAAGAACGACAAAAAGTATTACAATTCCAGCGTGCACATTTATAACAAACACCCATTTACTTAGCTCTACGTTTCTTTGCATAGGTGATTCTTCCAAAACCAGGCAGATGTGAAATAAAAGAGTCAGAAGACTCACCTGCCAATCGGACCCGTGCTTCAAATACCCAACGAATGTCATTAGGAATACCTTTGATCATCAGAAGTCTCATCCGTTCCAAGCGAGTTTTGTAGACTTTCATCAGAGATTTTTGAGGGAGAGAAGGAAATTTCTTGTGAAGATTTACGAGAGCTTCTTCCATCCTGAAATGCGTCTTAACCTGCAAAAACTAAACACACAAAAATTAAAACATAACACATCACAATATATATACAAATTTCTTGGGTTGCCTCCCAGCTAGCACTATGTTTAACGTCGACAGCTAGACGTGACTTCTCAAACGTTAGGCTGGATCTGAAAGTGTGACACTTTCTTTTTGTCGCTCAAATGATTCTCCCCAGTAGTGCTTAACACGCTTGTTTTTAACCTTGAATGTTTTGTTGGAGTCGGGATCATATATCTAACGGCTCTGTCTTGTAAAACCTTGGTGATCACAAATGGACCTGACCACCGTGATTTTGGCTTCATGGGAAGAATTTCACCATTGATTTGTTTAACAGTACCTTCTGCCCTGGTTCCAGTTGTATGCGCACTAACTTCTCATCATGTCTCTTCTTGACCTTTTCTTTGTACAATTTAGCATCCTTAAAAGGTTGATTGTGAAATTCCTCCAATTCGTTGAACTGGTGGAACTTTTTCTCTTCTGTTGCTTGTAGTGCAAGAATTGGCTTTTTCAGTGTAAAAGACGTTTTATCTTCAGGCTCCACAGGCAATTGACATGTTTTAAGTTTGTCAGTAGAACTTTGCTTTGCATTGGAGTTCTGAATGGTACTATGTATTACATCAAGTCTGAAACATTCCTCATTCTTTTCATATTCTGGGAAATTCATGGCCTTGAAAACATTGAATGTTACTTCTTGGTCATGTACCCTCATGGTTCATTCTCCTTTTTGTACATCAATAATGGTTCGACCTGTAGCCAAGAACGGTCTCCCAAGGATGATTGACACGTCTGCGTCTTCCTCCATATCAATGACAATAAAATCTGGTGGGAAAATGAATTTGTCAACTTTGACCAGCACATCTTCAACTACGCCTCTTGAAATACGAGCGTTCTATCAGCAAGTTGTAGAGAGACTGAAGTGGGCATTGTTTCTCCAATCTGCAGTTTCCTGAAAATAGAAAAAGGCATCAAGTTAACACTTGCACCTAAATCACATAAAGCCTTACAAAAGTTATGTTCTCATATGATGCATGGAATGGTGAAACTGTCAGGATCTTTCAACTTCCGGGAAATTTTCCTCTGAATGATGGCACTGCATTCTTTAGTCAATGCTACTGTCTCGTAGTCTCTCAATCTCTGTTTTCGTGAAAGAATGTCTTTCATGAATTTGACATAGCTGGACATTTCTTCCAACGCTTCTGCAAATGGAATGTTGATATGCAGCTTTTTGAACACCTCCAGGAAATGCAAACTGCTTATCCAGTTTGTTTTTCTGAAGACGCTGAGGAAAAGATGGAGGTGGGGTGATCTGTTCTTTTTCCTTTGCTTCTTTTTCCTCCATCTGTTGCTTTGTTTCTTTTGGAACTTCCTCAGCAGTTTTTTTGGCTCCAACATCTTTGTTGATTTCCGTACCGCTTTTTAATATGATGACATGGCATTGCTCCTTCCACATGTTCCTCGGATTTGGTTCAGTGTTGCTAGGAAGGTTACCTGGCGGTCTGTAACTCTGAGCATTGGCCAGTTGTCCAATTTGATTCTCCAGTGCTTTTATAGAAGCTGATTGACTTTGAATTAATGCTGTTTGGGATTGAAACATAGCATCATATCTTGCTGCTTGAGAGTCGTGTTTTGCTTCTATCTTTTTCAAGTGGGTCAACACTTCTGTTATTCCTGATTCATTTGTCTGCTCCTGGCCTTTGTTCTGTTGTTGGAATCCGGGTGGTGGGTTGTTTATTTGCCCTGAATTGTTGCTCAATGCGAAATTGTGATGATTCCTCCACCATGGTTTTGTAGGTTTTCGAATATGGATTGTTCCCCTGTCTGTTGAAATTGTTGACTAATTCACCGTTCTTTATGTTGGTTCAAAGATTCCTACTCAGGTGCTCCTCCAAATGGTGAACTTGTGGATCCACCATTAACCTTCATGTTAAGAGTTTCCAGATTTTTGCAAATCTGATCCAGCTTGGAATTTAGTGCTGTGTTGGCTCCAACTTCATAAATTCATGAAATTCTTTAGATCATGCTCCTTTCTGTTGGCCATAAAGAATTGTTGTTGGCCATTTCTTCAATTAAGTCCCAGGCCTGATCTTCTCCTTTTGCCATCAAAGCTCATCCAGCAGCAGCATCAATTGTGGTTCTCATTATTCCAGAAAGTCCATTGTAGAAGGTTTGGACTTGTAGCCACTTTGCGATCTCATGATGAGGACATTTCCGGAGTAAATCTTTGAATCTTTCCCAAGCTTCGCAAAGGGATTCTGAATCTTGTTGCACGAAGGATGTGATGTCATTCCTTAACTTTGCAGTTCTGGCTGGTGGAAAGTACTTTGCAAGGAATTTGGTGGCTAAAGTGTTCCAAGTTGTGATGGAACCAGTTGGTAGTGAATGTAGCCAAGCTTTAGCTCTATCCTTAAGGAGTATGGAAAAACACGCAGTCTCATTACTTCTTCAGCTGCTCGGTTGTAGTTGAAAGTACCGCAAACTTCCAGGAAGTTGCTGATGTGGGCATTAGGATCTTCAGTTGCCTTCCCCCCGAACTGAACTGACTGCTGAATCATCTGAATGCATGTTTTGATGTCACACGCATTTGCTGGTAAGGGAGGAAGTACAATACAAGAAATGAGTCCGTCAACCACCGGAATGGTTTTGTCTCGAATGGGAATCGGTGGTGCAACGTTCAAAGGTTTAGGTTCCATGTTAATGATTGCTTCTTGGCCTTCTCGCCTTTCCCTTCTTAACTGTTTGATGGTTCTTTAATTTCTGAGTCAAGCGGTCGGAGTTCAAAGCTTCTGGTTCGTCTCATGTAGTTTCTGAGAACCTGAAACACAAGAAAACAAAAACAATAAGTAAAAAGAAATTAGATACAAGTAACATATCTAACCCCAAAACTAATAGTGAAAGATAAATAAGTCCCCGGCAACGGCGCCAAAAACTTGACCGTTGCGTAATCACACGCGTATAACGCAAGCGCACATATCTTTCAAGTAGTATAAAAAAGTATCGATCCCACGAGGACTTAATACCTAATTTATTAATTTTATTAGGTCAAATGATTACTAGTATCTAACAGGTTGATTGATTGATTTGAAATGGTGATGATTTTGAATTTAAAAACAAACAAAAATAAAATTGCGCGAAAGTAGGTTAAGAAAATTCAATATTAGGAAACTATCTAGGGTTGTGAATCTTCAATATCATTTTAAAGATGAAGTGGTTATTTCATTTTTGTGTAATATATCGGTTTACTAACCTGGAACACTAAATTATGCGAAAGCCTCTGCCGATGGTCAGACGCAAATACCCAGTATAACCCAATTGAACCATATGTCTATGTCAACCAATTACCTGGATTCATTAAGTTTAATTTCCAATTATGGCTACCCCCGCCCGACAGGTATATGTCTATCATGTAAGGAAATCTATTAAATGGTTATTTATTCTCAATGAAGATCGTGGGCTATTAAGTCTAAGGCTGAAACCTAAAATTCATTTGTCAAGTTTATTTTAGATTTACCAGATCAATCTTATTAGTGGCCAATTAACAAGACGCATTAAGCTTAAGACTTAATAAGTAAACCTTTAAATTACCCAAACTATAAAGTAACCCATTATAAACCGGTGATATTAGAATTCATCACAACCCCAGATAACTAACTTAGTTACGACAGATAACTAGGGCTAGTAAAAACTTAAATAAAATAAAAGACATAAAGTAAAATGCTGAAAAGTAAATTGCTGAAAAGTAAATGACGGAAAGTAAATGCTGAAATTAAATACTGAAAATTAAATGCTGAAAAGTAAATGCTGAAAGTAAATTACTGAAAAGTAAATGCTGAAAGTAAATTGCTGAAAAGTAAATAAAGTAAAAGTATAATAAAAGAAAATGTTGAGGTAAAATGATCCATTTTTATTACTTCTATTTTAGATATCTCCCTTAATATAATATATTAATTTTGCATGATAATTACCAACCAGCCATATAGGCGGTATCCAGATTAAGTCAAATTAATAATTAATTTCCAACCGACCAATCAGGCGGTATTCAGTTTAGTCAGGTTAAACCCAATTTAAATATTACCAACCGACCAATATGGCGGTATCCTCGTTAAGTCAGGTTTTAAGTAGTTTATTTATTATAATTAAGGGAGATTAATCTAAATATTAGTAATAAAAGTTTTACCTTTTACCAAAGCAAAGGGGAGTTACCTCCTCATTACTGAAAAGTAAAAACTGAAAATTAAAGAAAGAAAAATATTGTGCGTAAAAGTAAATTGCGGAAAGTAAAAAACTGAGAAAGTAAAGAAAAGAAAGTGCGAAAGCGGAAATTAATTACTGAAAGCTGTAAATAAACAAATAGATACAATCTTCTTAGTATTCTTAAGGAATTACTTAGAAAAAAGTATGAATTTACAAATGAAATGGCTTGGTAAATATAGGCAAAATTTTGCCTCAATCAAATCATCCACCAAATCCATTATTAATTACTCCACTAATTGCTCCATTAATTGCTCCACCAAATCCATTATTAATTGCTCCACTAATTGCTTATCATGTTTGGTGCTGATTTGATAATTTTTATTATTTATTTATTAATTTATTTTTTGCTTTGAAAATGATTGAAAATGACTTTAATAATTTCACACAACACACTTCTGGATGGTTCATCAATTTCGGGCATGTAATTTTCAGAATTCAAATTTATTTTGTCTTTCAAAGTTGTAGATATTTGAGTCTTCTTTAATCTAGAACTTGAATCAGCTCAATCCGATATCGGAGTAAAACGTTATGCCCAAAATACGACAGATGCGCAAAACTGGAATTTCCAAAACTGCACTTCGTTAAAACGCCATTTCAAGTTTCCAATCTCCAAAATTAATATGTCAAGTCCAATATTTACCCTTATTTGACCCACATTTCGTTCTAAATGATTTCATTATGTCCCAATATTTTTTTATCTGCAAAATAAACTAAAACACATCAAAACGTTCATCAAACCCGAGAAACTAAACAAAATATTAAGTAAACGGGGCGGTAAATTTTGATATATTTTCCGCTCATCAGCAACCGTCCGGGTCTATTCGGTAGTGTTTGTAGAACGGCTTTTTTGTAAAATAAATTGGAAGGGGGAACAAACGATGATGTTGCATAAATTGTCTCCGTCAAAATTCAATATCACATGATGCCTTTTGCCTTTAGGAGAGCTAGCAAACTTTTTCTTGCCATCCATATAAATATAATTGGATCTGACTCCAAAATATATAAAAACAAAATAAAAAAAGTTTATTTATTTATTTTTTGTGTGTGGATAAATTAATGGGAATATGATACCGAGTGGTAATTGGCTGGCCAGATCCGAATTTGAGAATTATTATCCAAGCTCGAGTCAGGAAAAAATCCGGCCCGAGCTGTTATCGGGCCGGCCCGTCTTGATCTTGGATCGGATTTTATCCGGCCAGATTTTTTAATACAAAAAAATTATATCTATATATAATTTATTTTATATATATATATATATATATATATATATATTATTTTTGTTAAATTCGAGCCCAGACCAGACCTCTAATTTTAAAGGCCGGCCCATGTTTTTTTTATCCCGGACTGGACCGGGCCCGGGATACCAAGCCTCCGAGCCTTGGCCTAGTGATGGGTTTCTTTGAATCTTTCCAAGGATGATTCAACAAAAATTTCCTCTCATAAGTATTGGTAACATAAATATATCTTTCCAAATATTAGCTTGAATATATATATTTTTCTAAGTATATGAGTAGTGGTTTTGTCGTTAATTGTCGTAGATTTTCAATCTGTGTTTAGTAGATTTTTAGGTTGCATTATAAGTGAATGAATTTAGATTCACAGTTGACTTATATTATAATATTTGTAGATTGTAAAAATTATATATATATATATATATATATCAAAAATATTATAAAATAATAAATAATTTAGTCCTCAATGGATGTAGCTTGATGATATATGGCTTAGAATTTGGCTTTAAGGTTGTTGATGGTGTTTTCAGGACCTATGTTATTTAAAGAGTTTTCCGACAGAGGTAAAAAGGGTAATTCCTTTCTCGGTCGAAATCATTAATGCCGACCCGATCATTCGATGTTGCATACGCCAACGGTAAGGGGCCGAGCACTTGGTGATAAGTGACCGACCACTTAAGTTCGGGTGGACATGTATTGTCAGATCGATAGCAGCATTCTCAGTTCAGAGGACCATTGTGACCGACCTCATAAAGACCGACCAGATAGCGAGATATGCTCCAGATGATAAGTTATCCTATTCTTATGGGATAAAGAGATAAGTTATCATATTCTTATAGGGTAAGGAGATAAATTATCCTATTCTTATGGGGTAAGGAGATAAGTTATCATACTTTCATGGAGAAAGGTTGATGAGTCAGTATCCTAATAGGAATCCTTATGGGAAAAGGAATCTGATTTCTTCACTATTATAAATAGAAGGGGAAAGTGTAAGTAAGAGGTATGAAGAATGAGTATGAATATCATTACCATGAGACTTTTAAACACAAGAGATATCAGAGAAGCATATATCAGTAATAAAAAGATCGTCCGTTCTGTGCCCGTGGACGTAGGCTGGATCTGATCTGCTGAAACACGTTAAATCTCCTTGTTGATTGGTGTATTTATCTGTCTTTTGCTAAGTTTGCTTTTGGTTCCCCCATAACCGAACAAATTCACTATTGAGGGAGGATTGTCTCGGGAGTAATATTCCCATATTGCTCTGAGAACGAAATCAGCCGTCAACAGTTGGCGTCGTCTGTGGGGAGGTTTGACAAAAAGCAGTTCACGTAGTAAGACGATGGCAGAAGGTGGAAATCACCGGTCGTCAGGGAGTTCAACAACGGATTGGATGGAGAAGATAGAAGAAAAAAATGAGCAAAGATAGGGAGGAGAATCAAATCCTTTTGAAATCAATGGCGAACAAACTTGAGAGGATGGAAGAGATGATTAATAAAAGACTTGGAGCCGGAACCAGTCGGAGGAGAGGTAAAATAGTGGAAGGAAAATGGGTTGCGGAACTGAATGAGACTGAGTTTACGAAATCAATCAACCAACTCGGCGGCCTCGCCGATGCAATTGACGTATTCAAAACAAGATTAGAAGATTTGCAGAAACATGTCGATTTCATTAACAAAGTCGTGGACACAAAATTCAACAACTCATGTGGTTACGTCCCTAGCATATGGTTAAGAAAGGAAATCATACCGCGAACATCTGTGAATTATGAGAATGGCAGATGAACCATAATTTTAACAATGGAAGATGAATCGCAATACTCGTCAGACATCACCCCAAACAAACGCAAATACGATAAGCAAACGACGCCGCCATCCGATGCGTGCAGCAGGCCTACGGGATTCTTTGTCGCAATCATGTCTACTCTGGATTCCGCCGCGGCCCCTCCTTCCTACAACAACGTTCCTCCGCATGTCGATGACTTCCAGGCAGCCAAACACCGCGCCGAGGAGATCGCGGCTCGACTCCTCAACTCGGCTCCCGCCGAAGTCAAGCGCCCTCGAGTTGATAACGGCTCTGGCGCCTTCGATTCTGCCGATAAAGGCTTCAGCTCCCCTACCTCAGAATTGAAGTCTAACCCAGCTCTTTCAGCCATGCTAATTTCATATGGTAGCTTCCAGGGTATGGGCTCAAGTAAAAAGATTGAGATTCCAAATACTATGGTTGGTGTTATCATTGGGAAGAGTGGAGAGACTATCAACTACAATCTGGAGCAAAGATTCAGGTGACTCGTGACACAGAGGCAGACTTCAATTCTCCTACTAAGGCAGAGCAGCTTATCAATGATGTTATTGCCGAGACTGAAACAAATGAGTCCTCAGAATTTGATACTGAGGATGACTACGGGGATTTCATTAATGATGAGGATGATGATGAATTGTTGCCATTTCCACCGCTGCCCAACAGTGGAGTTGTAATCGAGGAGATGGTGGATGATGATAAATCAACAAATGTAAATTGTCAACCAAAATGTCTAAAAAAAAAATAAAGATCAATCAAGTGAGTCTGAGCGACAAATTGTTGTCCAGAATGCCACTGGGGTACCAGTACTTGAAAGTGAAGATAAAGATGGCTTTCCTATATCTGCCTATAATAAAAGCAAGGGAACTTCTCAAGGGACCCAAGTGGTAGCTGATGAAGAGAGATTTAAGAAAACAAGTGAAGACTTTGAGAAAAAGAAAGCAAGCATCGATCAAGATACAAGCAGAAAGAGAAAAGTTAAAAACATGGCCCAAGATGAGCAACAAGAAAGCACAAAGAAGAAGAAGAAAAAACAAAAGGGACAAGTTAGTAAAGGTGTTATTGATGATGAGACCGATGATGTTTTGGATGGTGAAAATAGGCAAGAGTTGAAGAGCCAGAGCCTGACCAATGGATCCGTGAGAAGCATAACACGGGGAGAGATGATACCCCGTAGCGTTTTCTTGCTCCAGTGTTACTGAACATAAGGAGGAATATGCCCTTAATGTTTCGGACACTCTTTGATCCTTACCTATTTGATCATTTGGATCCGTGAGAAGCATAGCACGGGGAGAGATGATACCCCCGTAGCGTTTGCTTGAATATGCCCTTAATGCTTCAGACACTCTTTGATCTTCACCTACTTGATTAATAGATCCGTGAGAAGCATATCACGGGGATGGATGATACCCCCGTGATGTTTGCTTGCTCCAGTGTTACCGAACATAATGAGGAATATGCCCTCAATGGTTTGGACACTCTTTGATCCTCACCTACTTGATTAATGGATCCGTGAGAAGCATAGCACGGGGAGGGATGATACCCCCGTGTTGTCTGCTTGCTCCATTGTTACCGAACATAAGGAGGAATATGCCTTTAATGTCTCGGGCATTCTTTGATCCCTATTTCTTTGATCATTCGGATCTGCGAGAGGTATAGCACGGGGAGGGATTGTGCCCTCGTAGCGTATGCTTGCTCCAGCGTTGTAAGTAGGAGCCCTCAAACAATACACATGCTCCATGGAGACCTGAAGTATAGAGGATGTGCCCTTACCATTTTAACGCTATTTGATCAAAATCCTGGTTCGTCGGGACTCTGAATTGAAAGGTTCAGAATTGTGTTTTGGAGACCTCAAACAGGAAACTGTTCTGAGGCATCCCTGCTGTTGTTTTTGGATAAGTGTTAAAACACCCCCGCGTTTTGATTTCATTTTCAAAGGTCTTGTTTTCGTTTTCATCAGGTTTGACAAGGGGACGCCCATGCCAAAAATGATAGGGCTTCAAAAGGTTGATTCACTTCCCTTCTGAATAAGTCCCAAGGATTAATCGGCTCGGGGCTGGATTCGTTCCGCCGAGGCCACTTGTTTCTTTCTGGCTCGGGTCTACTCTTGTACCGCCGAGACCGATGTTTCTTTCCGGCTCGGGTCTGTTCTTGTACCGCCGAGACCGATGTTTCCTTCCTGCTCGGGTCTGCTCTTGTACTGCCGAGACCAATGTTTCCTTCCGGCTTGGGTCTGCTCTTGTACCACCGAGACCGATGTTTCCTTCCGGCTCGGGTCTGCTCTTGTACCGCCGAGACCGATGTTTCCTTCTGGCCCGGGTCTGCTCTTGTACCGCCGAGACTGATGTTTCTTTCCGGCTCGGGTCTGCTCTTGTACCACCGAGATCGATGTTTGTTTCAGCTCGGGGTCGGGTTACGTCCCACCGAGTCGGCTTATTTGGACTGGGGATGTAACATTCCCCCAGAGCCAAGTCTTTTTTTCAGCTCGGGGTCGGGTTATGTCCCACCGAGTCGGCTTCTTTGGACTGGGGATGTAATATTCTCCCAGAGCCAAGTCTTTCTTCAGCTCGGGGTCGGGATACGTCCCACCGAGAGACTTATCATCGGCATGGGATCGGAGCATCTCCCCCATGGTCGGCCCTCTATTGGTTTGGGGAAGTGACATTCCCCCAGAGCCAAATGTTCTTCTCAGCTCGGGGTCGGGTTACGTCCCACCGAGTCGATCGTCATCAACATAAGGGCAAAGTATTTTTTCCACGGGTAGATATCGGGATCCTCGTTGACTGAGCACATTCAGCTCGGGGTCGGGTTACATCCCACCGAGTCGATCGTCATCAGCATAAAGCAAAGCATTTTTCCATTGGTAGATATCGGGATCCTCGTTGACTGAGCACATGAAGGTGGCAGGAAAGACCAGATTTGTAGCCAAGACATTTTTCTCTGCGGTTCCTGGAGTGACCACCGACAGATTCATCGGCACACCATCTTTTTTTATAGTTCCCGACATCAACTCGCAAACTCTTTGTTACCGAGAACTATGGGACAGGTGTTGATGGTGTTTTCAGGACCTATGTTATTTAAAGAGTACGACAGAGGTAAAAAAGGTAATTCCTTTCTCGGTCAAAATCATTAATGCCGACCCGACAATTCGATGTTGCATATGCCAACGGTAAGGGGCCGAGCACTTAGTGATAAGTGACCGACCACTTAAGTTCGGGTGGACAGGTATTGTCAGATCGATAGCAGTATTCTCAGTTCAGAGGACCATTGTGACCGACCTCATAAAGACCGACCAAATAGCGAGATATGCTCCAGATGATAAGTTATCCTATTCTTATGGGATAAAGAGATAAGTTATCCTATTCTTATAGGGTAAGGAGATAAGTTATCCTATTCTTATGGGGTAAGGAGATAAGTTATCCTACTTTCATGGAGAAAGGTTGATGAGTCAGTATCCTAATAGGATATGGGAAGTGAATGTAGTTTTCAACTAGGAATCCTTATGGGAAAATGAATCTGATTTCTTCACTATTATAAATAGAAGGGGAAAGTGTAAGTAAGAGGTATGAAGAATGAGTATGAATATCATTACCATGAGACTTGTAAACACAAGAGATATCAGAGAAGCATATCTCAGTAATAAAAAGATCGTCCGTTCTGTGCCCGTGGACGTAGGCTGGATCTGATCCGCTGAACCACGTTAAATCTCCTTGTTGATTGGTGTATTTATCTGTCTTTTGCTAAGTTTGCTTTTGGTTCCCCCATAACCGAACAAATTCACTATTGAGGGAGGATTGTCTCGGGAGTAATATTCCCATATTGCCCTGAGAATGAAATCAGTCGTCAACAAAGGTCCCGCGTTCGAATCCAGGGGATGTGTTACTTGTAAGAGTCTGGGACAGTTGTGAATTTTACCTATTTCGCTTAAGCCCGGATCGGGTGGTTTGACGGCGGAGTTTCCAACATTTCCAAAAATGATGATGATGATGATGATAATAATAAATAATTTAATATTATTTGTACCCATTGAGACCTCTATTTACCTAGTTGATATTTTTGCCGCACCTAATTTTAAAAGTTTAAAATGTCACTCAAGAAATTGGTTTAGTGTTAAATACATTTTTATTATAGAAGATGAGCTAGGACACTCATCTCTAGTCACTACTTGTATTTTTAAATATTTACAAGTGCAAATGTGCAACTTAAAGTTTACTCATGTTAAAATGCAGATTTCCAAATAAATGCTTATAGACTGATATTATAATTTTAGATATGAACCGATCTTCCTATGATGAATCTCTGGGAGTCTTGTAAATTTAACGTAATTCCAATAATTTTGTGCCAACGTTTTATTAATGAATAAGATTCTTCAAAAATTAAGTTCACTCCCAAGAATCCTTTTCAGTTATAGTAAAAATGTGAAGGTTGTGCAAATCATGCAGTCATTGTCTATGTGATCTTCTCTTAAAATTTTTTGATGAAATTTGACTAATAATCTCTTTATGATGTATCTCGAATATTTTGATTTTTTTAAAAAAAAATTTGAAACTATGTATTTTGGACTTAGATAATGTTTAATTTTCATATATTGGATCACATCAAGATCCTTTAATTGTAATTGTTGACGGCTGATTTCCGTTCTAGGGGTAATTTAGAAAAACCATTCCTCGAACAATCCTCCATTAACTGTGAATTTGTTTGGTTTGAGGACCAAATGCAAACTTAGCAAAAGATGAGAAAACACACAGACAAAACATAGGCTTTAATGTGGTTCGGCGGAATGGATCCAACCTACGTCCACATGAACAAGGGAAAAAAAGCTTTTATTACGTGGTCGAGTTTGATCGACCTGTCTATTTCTTGCTTACAATAGGCTTTTTGCTCTATTTTACAAGTTATGCATGAAATAGAATTTGCCAACCCTTTACAATGAATTCTCGATCCCTTTATATATTAGGACAAATTCTACTGTTATAACAAACTCGTGACATCGGCCATGTGAATCTACCATTAATGCGAGGGCTCTCTTCCACAACTGCTCTGCAAATTGTAGCTATGCCACCAGACATCTCATTAAACCATGCCAATTTTTGGCCACCGCTACACGTTACCTTACAAAGTCGGCCTGTAATCTATCAACTCTCATGTGATAGCGTGTGCTAAAAGATAAGCCGTTGGCCTGCTCTTATCACGTCAAACCTCTTTGGAAGGTGCAAGTTCCTACACAGGGCTTACATCATCTTGACTTGATCATATCGTTACCACATGTCCCGTCCTACCAGGTCGGGCAATTGAAACAGTAGTCATTCTGCCCTGCTGAACGGTAAGGTCGGGTCGGGTATGAGGCCTTAGTTCCCATTCGCTTCTCTAAACATCTTTCCAACTCGGGTCAGGTATCAGGTGCGAACCAATTCTGATCTCTTCACTGGGCACGACACCTCTGCCTCACGGGCACGGGCCCCCATTTCCGGAAAGTGGAAATCCCAATCATACTCTTACTCGAGATTATGACTTCTTGGAGGGTGAAAACCACCATCAACATCTATCACATAGTTCTCGGTATAAACAGAGGCACGTGCGCTTAAGCTCCTCAAAAGTGCAAGTCATTGGGTAGTGATGCTCTATGATAAGTGTGGTTTATACTCACATATTACAGCATTTTTAGCTTACTGTTTTGTTATATTTCGAGATATTTAAATGTCATTTATAGTTTATTTTGCATTTTATTTGCCAAGGCGCCTGTTGCATGCAAATGGCGCCATGGCGCCATTTGCTAAACAATGTAAGGGCGCCATGGCGCCTCCCCAAGTTGCACGCATCCATACAAATTTCCCGAGACTTTGGCGCCGTGGCACCACTCAACCAGGGCCGCGGCGCTGCGGGACGCACATTCCAGGATTCACTTTTAGGGTTTTTAATAATCCCAATGACACCCAAAGACTCCCATACTCAACTATAAATATAACAGTCCATCCAACACTCAAGGGGGAGGCTAATACAGAGCACAAAACACGAAATTACATATTTTTAGAGACCCAATGAGAGGATTGAAGAGCGACAAGAGGAGATTAAGGGCTGTAATATCCGGAGAGGAAGAGATTCAATTCGGGTTTTATCTTCTTATTTCTTTCTTAAAACTCTAATGATTTCCATTAGATTCGTGGCTTGATTATTTATTGTTTTATCTTTTGTCATGAATTTACTCCTTAATTTTGGAGAACGATTGTAATCTATGCTCAAACCTTGTATTTTATTTATCAATTTTGTTATGAAGTTTTATTAATTTATTTATATTCTTTTGAGTTTAATGCTTCTTGATTGTTGGCCACAAATTGAGATGATGAATGTTTGGAATCTATCACTCGAGAGAGGGGATTTTGAATAGATATAGAGAATATAGCCTAGGATTTTATAGAGTTCGAGAGAATCTGTAGTCCTTTGAAGTCGTTAATATAGTATCACAAAGCGTAATGAGTTGTTAACTATTGGATTTTTATAGAGATATCGAAGTCTATAGTTGATGATCTTTTCACTCGGCACTCGAGAGAGGGAATGGATATTTTAGGAGTCTTGACTTATAAACAATATAACTGAACATAGATTAATTGACATGACAAATGCATAGGTGACAGCTAGGTGAAATCAGGATCCATAATCTCTATCGTATTAGTTCCTCCTATTTTATTGTTTTTATATTTTATTTATTTATTTAAAATCTTTATTATTTGTTTTCTAAATAAAGTTAGGATTATCAATTGTAGTACTTAGTGCGAGTTAAGGCAATCCCTGTGGGTTCGACACTCTAAACTCATTTATACTAAAACTTGATACCGTACACATGCGGTACGATATAAAATATCACAACAAGTTTTTGGCGCCGTTGTCGGGGATTGTTTGTTTAATTCATATTAATACTACTACCAAGTAATCTTAGCTTTAATTTAGAATTTTATTTTTTATTTTTATTTTATTTTCTTTATTTCCTTTATTTTTGTATTAAGTTTTATTTTTATTTTTGTTTTTATTTTATTTTGCTGTTTTATATTTTTTTCGTACGAGGTGAATTTGAAAAGAAGTAATGGCAGATCCTATTGGTGCACTGATAGCTGAAGTATCATCCCTCACGACTCATCTAGCAGTATTAACAAATCAAATGAGCCAACCGTCTATTGAAGCTGCTTCTGCAAATGGAATGCTTTTATCCAACAGAGGAGCATGATTTGAACAAGTACAGTATGTGAACAATCGGAACTTCAACAACTATAGAGGCAGTCTTATGCCTAACTATTATCATCAGAATTTTTCATATGCTGATATGGAAAATATTTTGCAACCTCCTCATGGCTTCAATTATCCAAGAGCTGAGCAGAAACCTTCCTTAGAAGACCTCATGAGCACGTTTGTAGCTACAGCTTCAGAGAGGTTTGAGAAGAATGAGTCAATGCTGGATAACATCGAAACACGAATGGGCAATATAGAGGCAAATATGAAATCTGTAGAAGCGCAAATTGAGTTGCTTGTTTCTTCAATGGCCAATCAACAGACATGGGTGTTTCCGAGTGATATTGAAGTCAACCCCAATGAGCAATGTCAAATCATAACCTGTAGGAGCGGAAAAGAGTTTAAAGACACCTCTCAGGACTTAGGCAGTAAAGAAGATGAAATGGTATTTCAGGAGGAAATAGTAACAGAAGAAGAAAACAAAGGTGAATTGATAATGAGAGGTTAAAATGAAGAAGTCACCTTCAGTGTTTTCAGAGCCATGCTGAGCCCTCAAGGTGATGTAGAATGTCACAGGATAAATACAGTAGAAAAGGGAGTTGTAAACACGCAGGGTGAATCATTTCAGCGACCTATGAGCATAATACAGCCATGCATAAAGGAAGATTCTCTGCAGTTAAACCTGAAACCACTCCCAAAGTACCGTAAAAAAAGGAAAAGAAAGGCCAGTGCTCACTTGGAGATGATCCCTGGAAGGTTAAAAAGGAAGCCGAGCCAATTTTGCCGAATGTGCAGTCCAGAATTTCCAACTGGGGGACAATCTACATATCCCGGGGGACCATCTATGAATAAATTACCACAGCCTGCCAAGCTGTCTTTTTCATGGCATAAGAACCGGTGGATACCAAAGAAGAAACCAGATGAAATTACCCGGTTCACTACGTTTAAGCCACCATAACCATTTGGGTGGTTGCGTCTGGCTGAAGACGTTAAACTTAGCGCTAGTGGGGAGGCAACCCTTGCATTTACTTGCATTTATTTTATAATTGTTTTCTTTATTTTTATTTTTTATTTTTTTATTGTGTGTTATTTATTAAATTGCATGTTATTTATGCAGGTAGCACGAGACACACAACACCCGCGCAACCAAATTCTAACCAGCAAGAGTCTGATCAACTCCATGCACGGTAGTGTTGTTCCTCACTCTTGCTCTTGATATTTATCTTACATTGAGGACAATGCAAATTTTAAGTTTGGGGGTGTGTGTATGTTGTTTACTTGCTATTTAGTTGTTTAAATTTATTGAAAAAAAAAATTGTTTTAGTCTTTGATAGTAAAACATAAATCATGTGATGATATTGTTTGTTTATGAGTGAAATTTTAGAAACGATAAGTGCCCGATTTACTTTTATCTGATGCCTTGAATAACTGATCTATGTTAGACTCGTAAGCACTTAAAAATAGGTTTTTAACAGTGAAAACTTAAGTAGTTGACAATGTGACTAGTTGAAGAAATTGCATGTCGATGAATGACCGTTTGTTTAGATATCTATCTTGATTTGCTAGTGTTATGAAGTGTGGTATAGCTAAAAAGAAAAATGTCTCTAAAGAAAGAAAATAAACCATCTATAACTGATAAGCGTGAAGCTACCCATGGGCGAGTATTAGGACCACCATGAGGAGAAATGCTACCTTAAAGGGTAGGTGAGTTGAAAAAAAAAAGTGCAAAATGAGAAAAGCAAAAAGAGACAAGAAAAGAAAAGAAAAATCATACCATACTGAGCACGAAATAAAGCAATTATAGAGCATAATTGAGATATCTAGGTTGGTTTGACCCATCGATTCTAATTTCTAAACGAAATCATTAAGTTGGCTTACTTAGGAATCAAGCTGTGACCGAACCTGTAAACACACACACACCGTGAGTCTAGCTTAGATAATTTATTCGAGAATTTGGATTCGAGTTGCAATTGCGTACTTTGAAGATTCTTTGATATCATTTATAAGCTTTCTTTGAGGATATATTTATGCGTAACTATCGAGACTATCTTTTGTTAATTTTTATATTTTTTGCATGATTGTGTGTGAATGACGTTTGTGGGTGTCGTCGCTGTAAGCCTTCACGAGACTATAACTCGTCCACTAGGGCCACCTAGGGGTTTAAAGGCTTGTTGCATATGCTAAATGCAATCGTGATCCCTACGAAAGTGGCTTAGTTAATTTAGTTATTTTTAATTGTTTATTAGAATTTAGTTTTTATTTTATCTTTTGCTCGGGACTAGCAAAACCTTAAGTTTGGGGGTGTTTGATAAGTGTGGTTTATACTCACTTATTACAGCATTTTTAGCTTACTGTTTTGTTATATTTCGAGATATTTAAATGTCATTTATAGTTATTTTGCATTTTATTTGTAGGAGCATTATTACATGGATCTGGGAACAATCGCACGTGTTTTGGGACCATACGGGAGCATAGGACATAAGACAGGAGAAACAGGGGAGAAATTCATCACACCCAGCCAAGATCCCGAGAGAAGGGCGCCAAGGCGCCACAAATTCCATGCATTGGCGCCTTGGCGCCACTATGTTGGAAGCAACAAGCGCCAAGGCGCCTGTTGCATGCAAATGGCGCCATGGCGCCATTTGCTAAACAATGTAAGGGCGCCATGGCGCCTCCCCAAGTTGCACGCATCCATACAAATTTCCCGAGACTTTGGCGCCGTGGCACCACTCAACCAGGGCCGCGGCGCTGCGGGACGCGCATTCCAGGATTCACTTTTAGGGTTTTTAATAATCCCAATGACACCCAAAGACTCCCATACTCAACTATAAATATAACAGTCCATCCAACACTCAAGGGGGAGGCTAATACAGAGGACAAAACACGAAATTACATATTTTTAGAGACCCAAGGAGAGGATTGAAGAGCGACAAGAGGAGATTAAGGGCTGTAATATCCGGAGAGGAAGAGATTCAATTCGGGTTTTATCTTCTTATTTCTTTCTTAAAACTCTAATGATTTCCATTAGATTCGTGGCTTGATTATTTATTGTTTTATCTTTTGTCATGAATTTACTCCTTAATTTTGGAGAACGATTGTAATCTATGCTCAAACCTTGTATTTTATTTATCAATTTTGTTATGAAGTTTTATTAATTTATTTATATTCTTTTGAGTTTAATGCTTCTTGATTGTTGGCCACAAATTGAGATGATGAATGTTTGGAATCTATCACTCGAGAGAGGGGATTTTGAATAGATATAGAGAATATAGCCTAGGATTTTATAGAGTTCGAGAGAATCTGTAGTCCTTTGAAGTCGTTAATATAGAATCACAAAGCGTAATGAGTTGTTAACTATTGGATTTTTATAGAGATATCGAAGTCTATAGTTGATGATCTTTTCACTCGGCACTCGAGAGAGGGAATGGATATTTTAGGAGTCTTGACTTATAAACAATATAACTGAACATAGATTAATTGACATGACAAATGCATAGGTGACAGCTAGGTGAAATCAGGATCCATAATCTCTATCGTATTAGTTCCTCTTATTTTATTATTTTTATATTTTATTTATTTATTTAAAATCTTTATTATTTGTTTTCTAAATAAAGTTAGGATTATCAATTGTAGTACTTAGTGCGAGTTAAGGCAATCCCTGTGGGTTCGACACTCTAAACTCATTTATACTAAAACTTGACACCGTACACTTGCGGTACGATATAAAATATCACAACAAGTTTTTGGCGCCGTTGCCGGGGATTGTTTGTTTAATTCATATTAATACTACTACCAAGTAATCTTAGCTTTAATTTAGAATTTTATTTTTATTTTTATTTTTATTTTATTTTCTTTATTTCCTTTATTTTTGTCTTAAGTTTTATTTTTAATTTTTTTTTTTTTATTTTATTTTGCTGTTTTATATTTTTTTCGTACGAGGTGAATTTGAAAAGAAGTAATGGCAGATCCTATTGGTGCACTGATAGCTGAAGTATCATCCTTCACGACTCATCTAGCAGTATTAACAAATCAAATGAGCCAACCGTCTATTGAAGCTGCTTCTGCTAATGGAATGCTTTTATCCAACAGAGGAGCATGATTTGAACAAGTACAGTATGTGAACAATCGGAACTTCAACAACTATAGAGGCAGTCTTATGCTCAACTATTATCATCAGAATTTTTCATATGCTGATATGGAAAATATTTTGCAACCTCCTCATGGCTTCAATTATCCAAGAGCTTAGCAGAAACCTTCCTTAGAAGACCTCATGAGCACGTTTGTAGCTACAGCTTCAGAGAGGTTTGAGAAGAATGAGTCAATGCTGGATAACATCGAAACACGAATGGGCAATATAGAGGCAAATATGAAATCTGTAGAAGCGCAAATTGGGTTGCTTGTTTCTTCAATGGCCAATCAACAGACATGGGTGTTTCCGAGTGATATTGAAGTCAACCCCAATGAGCAATGTCAAATCATAACCTGTAGGAGCGGAAAAGAGTTTAAAGACACCTCTCAGGACTTAGGCAGTAAAGAAGATGAAATGGTATTTCAGGAGGAAATAGTAACAGAAGAAGAAAACAAAGGTGAATTGATAATGAGAGGTTAAAATGAAGAAGTCACCTTCAGTGTTTTCAGAGCCATGCTGAGCCCTCAAGGTGATGTAGAATGTCACAGGATAAATACAGTAGAAAAGGGAGTTGTAAACACGCAGGGTGAATCATTTCAGCGACCTATGAGCATAATACAGCCATGCATAAAGGAAGATTCTCTGCAGTTAAATCTGAAACCACTCCCAAAGCACCGTAAAAAAAGGAAAAGAAAGGCCAGTGCTCACTTGGAGATGATCCCTGGAAGGTTAAAAAGGAAGCCGAGCCAATTTTGCCGAATGTGCAGTCCAGAATTTCCAACTGGGGGACAATCTACATATCCCGGGGGACCATCTATGAATAAATTACCACAGCCTGCCAAGCTGTCTTTTTCATGTCATAAGAACCGGTGGATACCAAAGAAGAAACCAGATGAAATTACCCGGTTCACTACGTTTAAGCCACCATAACCATTTGGGTGGTTGCGTCTGGCTGAAGACGTTAAACTTAGCGCTAGTGGGGAGGCAACCCTTGCATTTACTTGCATTTGTTTTATAATTGTTTTCTTTATTTTTATTTTTATTTTTTTATTGTGTGTTATTTATTAAATTGCATGTTATTTATGCAGGTAGCACGAGACACACAACACCCGCGCAACCAAATTCTAACCAGCAAGAGTCTGATCAACTCCATGCACGGTAGTGTTGTTCCTCACTCTTGCTCTTGAAATTTTTCTTACATTGAGGACAATGCAAATTTTAAGTTTGGGGGTGTGTGTATGTTGTTTACTTGCTATTTAGTTGTTTAAATTTATTGAAAAAAAAAATTTGTTTTAGTCTTTGATAGTAAAGCATAAATCATGTGATGATATTGTTTGTTTATGAGTGAAATTTTAGAAACGATAAGTGCCCGATTTACTTTTATCTGATGCCTTGAATAATTGATCTATGTTAGACTCGTAAGCACTTAAAAATAGGTTTTTAACAGTGAAAACTTAAGTAGTTGACAATGTGACTAGTTGAAGAAATTGCATGTCGATGAATGACCGTTTGTTTAGATATCTATCTTGATTTGCTAGTGTTATGAAGTGTGGTATAGCTAAAAAGAAAAATGTCTCTAAAGAAAGAAAATAAACCACCTATAACCGATAAGCGTGAAGCTACCCATGGGCGAGTATTAGGACCACCATGAGGAGAAATGCTACCTTAAAGGGTAGGTGAGTTGAAAAAAAAAGTGTGCAAAATGAGAAAAAAGCAAAAACAGACAAGAAAAGAAAAGAAAAATCATACCATACTGAGCACGAAATAAAGCAATTATAGAGCATAATTGAGATATCTAGGTTGGTTTGACCCATTGATTCTAATTTCTAAACGAAATCATTAAGTTGGCTTACTTAGGAATCAAGCTGTGACCGAACCTGTAAACACACACACCGTGAGTCTAGCTTAGATAATTTATTCGAGAATTTGGATTCGAGTTGCAATAGCGTACTTTGAAGATTCTTTGATATCATTTATAAGCTTTCTTTGAGGATATATTTATGCGTAACTATCGAGACTATCTTTTGTTAATTTTTATATTTTTGCATGATTGTGTGTGAATGACGTTTGTGGGTGTCGTCGCTGTAAGCCCTCACGAGACTATAACTCGTCCACTAGGGCCACCTAGGGGTTTAAAGGCTTGTTGCATATGCTAAATGCAATCGTGATCCCTACGAAAGTGGCTTAGTTAATTTAGTTATTTTTAATTGTTTATTAGAATTTAGTTTTATTTTATCTTTTGCTCGGGACTAGCAAAACCTTAAGTTTGGGGGTGTTTGATAAGTGTGGTTTATACTCACTTATTACAGCATTTTTAGCTACTGTTTTGTTATATTTCGAGATATTTAAATTTCATTTATAGTTTATTTTGCCTTTATTTGTAGGAGCATTATTACATGGATCTGGGAAAATTTGCACGTGTTTTGGGACCATACGGGAGCATAGGACATAAGACAGGAGAAACATGGGAGAAATTCATCACACCCAGCCAAGATCCCGAGAGAAGGGCGCCAAGGCGCCACAAATTCCATGCATTGGCGCCTTGGCGCCACTATATTGGAAGCAACAAGCGCCAAGGCGCCTGTTGCATGCAAATGGCGCCATGGCGCCATTTGCTAAACAATGTAAGGGCGCCATGGCGCCTCCCCAAGTTGTACGCATCCATACAAATTCCCGAGACTTTGGCGCCGTGGCACCACTCAACCAGGGCCGCGGCGCTGCGGGACGCGCATTCCAGGATTCACTTTTTAGGGTTTTTAATAATCCCAATGACACCCAAAGACTCCCATACTCAACTATAAATATAACAGTCTATCCAACACTCAAGGGGGAGGCTAATACAGAGCACAAAACACAAAATTACATATTATTAGAGACCCAAGGAGAGGATTGAAGAGCGACAAGAGGAGATTAAGGGCTGTAATATCCGGAGAGAAAGAGATTCAATTCGGGTTTTATCTTCTTATTTCTTTCTTAAAACTCTAATGATTTCCATTAGATTCATGGCTTGATTATTTATTGTTTTATCTTTTGTCATGAATTTACTCCTTAATTTTGGAGAACGATTGTAATCTATGCTCAAACCTTGTATTTATTTATCAATTTTGTTATGAAGTTTTATTAATTTATTTATATTCTTTTGAGTTTAATGCTTCTTGATTGTTGGCCACAATTGGAGATGATGAATGTTTAGAATCTATCACTCGAGAGAGGGGATTTTGAATAGATATAGAGAATATAGCCTAGGATTTTATAGAGTTCGAGAGAATCTGTAGTCCTTTGAAGTCGTTAATATAGAATCACAAAGCGTATGAGTTGTTAACTATTGGATTTTTATAGAGATATCGAAGTCTATAGTTGATGATCTTTTCACTCGGCACTCGAGAGAGGGAATGGATATTTTAGGAGTCTTGACTTATAAACAATATAACTGAACATAGATTAATTGACATGACAAATGCATAGGTGACAGCTAGGTGAAATCAGGATCCATAATCTCTATCGTATTAGTTCCTCCTATTTTATTGTTTTTATATTTTATTTATTTATTTAAAATCTTTATTATTTGTTTTCTAAATAAAGTTAGGATTATCAATTGTAGTACTTAGTGCGAGTTAAGGCAATCCCTGTGGGTTCGACACTCTAAACTCATTTATACTAAAACTTGACACCGTACACTTGCGATACGATATAAAATATCACAACACTCTACCTCGAGGGTTTGATAATAACACTGGGGATTGGTGTGCCACGCGTTTCGCGTATTTTCTCACATGCCACTTGACACGCTTAAAAAGTAGTTCTTTACTCTCAAGTATAAGAGTGCTGAAGTAATAAAATAACCAGGTAAGTCCGTGGCCGATCCACAAGGAATAGATTTAGTAAAATCAAATAACAATTTGAGTGAAAATAAAAATGCTTGATTTGTTTGAAGTGATTGGAAAATTTTAATTTAAACTGCAACAATAAAATAAAATACTGGAGTTATGGGATCCACTTTTAATATTTAAAATTTAGAAATCTCACTTTTTATAATATATAAAATTTCATTATTACCCAATTAATTTATTTCATGAATTAATTATGCCAAAACATATAAAACCAGCCATGAAGGCGGTGAAAACTTTCATCTATAACAAGTCCAGTTAGGTACTCAATTATGCCGAATAAATAAAACCAGCCATGTAGACGGTAACAAAGTTTGTCAATAATTAAGCCAGAATTAAATTAAATATTAATCATTAAATTATAATTTATATATTATAATATAAGTGAGATTAATCTAAATTTTCATATTAAAAGTTTCACCCTTTACCCCAACAAAAAGAAATTAGCTACTCAAACTTTAATAAAAACACACATAATTTTATTACTGAATTAAAAGAAATTACAAGAAAGCTTTAAAAAAACACACACAAGAGTTAGAACTCCATAAATTTGCGGAGAAAACTATGGAATCCGGACTGAGAAAATAAGGTGCTGACCACCTTTATTTATAGAGGGCTCAACACCCTCCTTCAATTTGCATTGCAAATTGTGAAAAATGGTGGCTTTGACAATTTACAATGCAAATTGTCAAAAGTGATGGCCAATCCATCCAATCCACCGAAAGGTGGATTGGTCTTTTATAATTTTTTTTCTTGTTTTATTTGCTTTAATAATTATACATAATACACTTTAGATTTTTTTTTATCAATTTTGGTCTTGAAAACCTCCGAGTTATACAATCTTGTCAACAACAAAGTTGTATATCTTTGAGTCTTCTTTCATCCAGAACTGGAATCACCTCAATCCGATATCAGAGTAAAATTTTATGGCCAAAATACGAAAATTACGCAGAGCTGAAATTTCTTAATTTTTATACTATTAGAATGCCCTTTTAAGTTTTTGTCTCCAAAATCCAAATGTCAAGTTCATTTTTCTAGATATGTAACGAAAGTATTATTTCACCTATATAAAAGATAAAAATCACAATAAAAATAAATATAATTATTATTTAACAAATGTGCTTAATTAAAGAGATTAATGAAATTACAAGTGTAAAATGAATAATTGTTCTTTTAATAAATGTGTATTTTTTAGTGTTCATCACACCCCTAATCAGCTTATTACTAGTCCCTAGTAATTTAAGTGAAAGACTTTAAAAAGATAAATTTTTATCCAAATTAATAATTATTTTCCTTTATTTCTAAATGATCAAACAAGTAAATTATCCTGTATTTTTTACCCTTCTTTCATACACACATAAAATAAAGTATCGATCAATTCATTGTGCCCACAATATTCACAGTTCTTGTTTATCCTAAAATTACATTAGAGTTCATACCTTTTGGCAATGAAAGTTTATTTATAAATATAAAAAAAAGTTTTTTTTTTTAATAATACATCTTCAATCCTTATAACGAGCTTTGGGCCAGTGACTCACAAACTAGTTGACTTTAGGGCACTTCCATACCGACTTAATTGCTCGAATCTCAGATATTAAAAAGAAAAAGTGTATGTTTTCCTTAAGCTTTCTCTTTAATCCATGTAACAAGCTTTGGGCCAATGACTCCCAGACCAGTTGGCCTTAGGGCACTAAGTGTTAAAACACTCATACAGACTTAATTGCTCGAGTTAGAGATGCTACGGAATCGAACTTATTCACATATTTTTTTAAAATTAAACTAACTCAAGCTCTACCATTTTACGCGAACAATCACTCCTTGCTGAGACAAAATATCCGGTTACTAAGTAAAAACATGATTATTTTTTTGAATAAAAACACAAATTCCATAAAGATGCGTTTTTTTTGAATAAAAACACAAACATGATTCATTTCTTTTTGAATCATTTAAATATGTGTATGTTGATAATATCTGTCAAATGAGCATATGAAGATCAAAATTAATCAATATTATAGAGAATTCACAAATTTAAATGATTCAAAAAGAAATGAACAAAAATAACTTGTTACGAATTATTTTGAGATGCGTCTCAGGAGCGAAAACTCCTTACACAGTCACCTCTGAACAACAATTCCACTTAGTTAGTCAAAAATTTATTTTTAGTTTGTGTATTTTTTTTAAATCACAAAAGAAAATCAACACAAAATATTTTTTTACACACAAAATAACAACAAAGCAAAAATAACATAAAAATACTTTTTTTGAAAGAAAAATACAGCAACGAAACATAAAAACAAAAACTATATAGTCAACTATCCCATCTCCCCAACCGATTTGAGACATTATCCCCAATGTCCGAAAAAGAAGAAGTAGAGTTTCGAAGACATCATCTGGTTAGTGTGTAATTGACAATTGAATCTACGACAATTTAAAAGAAAATAAAATAATTACAGATTAAGATTCAAGTCCACTTTACGCTTCTTGCCACGATCGTTACCAGACCAGTTCAACTTGAAAAGAATAGGATCGATTTTTGGTTCATAAGATAAAAGTTGGTCAATTAAATCATCAGTTTTTCTTGCAGTTAGGAAGATATCTTTTACCGATTTTGAAATAAACACATTTCTTTTGGCATCCTCAAGAAATACAAAAAGAAAATTGAAAAATCCATCAACATTAAGTAGTCCAGCGAGTTTTTGGTGAATGTTCAAGTTCGCCCATGACACAACTGTGAATATTTCTTCCAACATGGCCAGCCCACCTGGTAAAGCAATAAAAGCGTCAACATGATTGTTCATTTCAGTAAGTCTTTCAGACATACCTAAGACAATGCATTCTTCTCCATTTGATTTTCCGACGAGGTTTTCCTCTGTCAAAGGTTTTGAAATGATCCCTAAAACTTGACTGTCACCTTCTTGCACGACCTTTGAAACACATCCCATCAGTCCAAGATTTCCACCGCTATATACTAAGTGCATGTTTCTTTCTGCCATAACTCTACCCAATTCTTTTACAGCCTCAACAAATTCTGGTTTAGTTCCAAATCTAGTTCCACAAACAACACATATATAAATGACTCATTTTCTTGAAGTTGTCTCCATTTTTGTTCTCTCTCTTATTTGGATGGGTTAAAGAGCGAAATGACGAGCTGTATTTATGTATCCTGAAAAAGGGTGAGTAATAAAAGCAATAGTACCTGCAAATGATAATTGTCATATGAACAATAAAATAGATTGTGAAAGTCAAAAAGTTTAGATACTGTCGGCAAAAATTAAAGTAAAGGAAATCAAGACAGTAAACTAAAGTAAACCAAAACAGTAATTTAAATGAAAGGAAATCAAAATAATATGTACTAGTAGTTGTGATTGTGGCTCACATATTCCTCTGGTTTTACGTCCAGTAACGGCTTGAACGCCCTCTATGGGTCGGGGATAGGCTTCCCATCCAATTTTCTTATAAATTGGCAAATAAGGTATTTTAAAGTTAGATTCCCGAGACATTATTGTTGTCTTTTTTTTTTGAAATTATGTATGCAAATTGTGAATTACTCGATGAATATGTCCACTAGCATGCGTCTCAAGAGTCAGTGATATATCATCTAAAGACTCCTTACTCAAGCCACCTCTAATGAATTGAATTTTGTCTTCGCAATTTTCAGACATCATTCCTAAAGAACGACAACGAGTGTTGCACGTCCAGCATGCACATTTATAACAAACACCTAATTTTTTAGCTCTTCGTTTCTTAGCATAGGTGTTTTTCCATAAACCAGACATGTAAGAGATAAAAGAGTCAGATGACTCACCTGCCAAGCAAACTCTTGCTTCAATTACCTAACGAATATCACTGGGAATACCATGGATCATCAGAAGCCTCATTCTTTCAGTGCGTGTTTTTATAAATTTTCATCAGAGCATTTTGGGGAAGAGAATGAAAATATTTGTGGAGTTTTGTGAGAGTTTCGTCCATGCCTTAATTGTAGGGTATTACTAATTTTAGGAAACTGAAATAAACTACTTAAAGTCATGGAGTACCGTTATCCGCTGTTTAACCGGGCTGTAAGATTCTGAAAAAAAGTGAAAAGATAAAAAATGCTGTAAAACTCAAGAAAAATAGAAATTAGACAAATACAAAAGAAAAGAAAAGAAAGTATATCAATCACAGTACACTGGGTTTGAAAGGAAAAGAGATTCTCGAAAATCAGAACACTCCAAAAATGATTTCGGACGTTGTCTATTCACTTTAAATACATCACCATCCCTAGGGTTCTCAATGTCAATAGCCTCATATGGATAAACATGCTTCATAATAAATGGGCCACTCCATTTGGATTTCAATTTTGTAGGAAATAAATGAAGACGAGAATTATAAAGCAAAACTTTTTGACCAATTTCAAATATTTTTCGTGAAATTATACTGTCATAAAAGGCCTTAGTTTTAACTTTAAGAATTTTCGCATTCTCATATGAATTATTCCTTAACTCTTCAAGTTCATTTAATTACAGTATACGTTCATGTCTGACATTTTCAAGGTTTGAATTGAATGCTTTAATAGCCCAATATGCCTTATACTCAAGTTCTACAGGAAAATGATAAGGTTTTCCATAAACTAAATGATAGTGAGACATTTCCAAAGATGTTTTGAAAGTTGTTCGGTATGTTCAAAGTGCATCAGTCAGTCGAAGAGACCAATCTTTGCGATTTGGGATGACCATTTTTTCCAAAATTTGTTTGATTTCCTTATTTGCTAGTTCAACTTAACCATTTTTCTGAGGGTGATAGAAGGTGAAAACTTTATGTGTAACTCCAAATTTTTTCATTAAGGACTCAAAATGCATGTCACAAAAGTGTTTACCTCCATCACTTATAATGGCCCGACGAATTCCAAATCGACTTAAAATATTTTATTTTATAAAATTTAATCACAGTTTTGTGATCATTGTTTCGACAAGGAATCACCTTAATCTATTTTGAGATATAATCGACTGCAACTAAAATATATAAAGATCCAAATGACGGTGGAAATGGACCCATGAAATCTATTCCCGAATAATCAAAGATTTCAATGACAATGATGAGATTTAAATGCATCATGTTTCTTTTTGAAATGGATCCCAACTTTTGAAAATTCTCACAAGTTTTGCAAAAGGTATGAGTATCTTTAAAAATGGTGGGCAAATAAAATCCAGACTGCAAGATTTTTACAGCGGTTTTCTTAAATGAGAAACGACCTCCAAATGCTTCTGAATGACAAAACTGAATAACACCATTTATCTCATTGTCTGGTATGCATCGTCGAAAAATTTGATTAGGGCAATACTTGAACAGATATGAATCGTCCCAGTAGAATCTTTTGACTTCGGTCAAAAATTTCGTCTTATCTTGATGGCTCCAATTTGGATGTATTTTTCTTGTTGCAAGAAATTTGACAATATTAGCATACCAAGGAATTGTATTTACAGAAAATAAAAATTCATCAGGAAAAGAGTCATTGATATGAGTTGTATCAATTGATGACTCATTTGTGAGTCTCGATAAATGATCTACAACCACATTCTCTATTCATTTCTTGTCCTTGATTGTGAGATTGAATTCTTGAAGCAACAAAATCCACCGTAGTAATCTTGGCTTTGCATCATGTTTAGACATTAAATATCTAACAGCAGCATGATCAGAATAAACAACGGTTGAAGAACCAAATAAATATGATTGAAATTTATCCAATGTAAATATTATAGTAAGTAGTTCTTTTTCTGTGGTAGTGTAATTCATTTGTGCACTATTTAAAGTTCTACTTGCGTAATATATTACATGCAGCTTACCTTCCTTTCTCTTTCCTAACACTGCGCCAATTACATAATCACTGACATCACACATTAGCTCAAAAGGCAAAGACCAATCAGGGGATTGCATGATAGGGGCAGAAATCAAAAGACTAATAATCTTTTCAAATGATCTTTGACATTCTTCTGTCCATTCAAATATTTCTTCTTTTAATAGGAGGTTACACAAGGGTCTGGATATGGTACTAAAGTTTTTTATGAACCTCCTATAAAATTATGCATGTCCTAAGAAAAAACAGATTTCCCTGACTGTTTTTGGTGGTGGTAATTTATAGATTACCTCTATTTTTATCTTGTCAACCTCAATACCTTTAGATGACACAACGTGACCCAAAATGATTCCTGAATCAGTCATGAAATGGCATTTTTTTCCAGTTTAACACAATTCTTTTTTCTTCATATCTTTTCAAAATATTTTCCAAATTATTCAAGCAATTATCAAATGAATTCCCAAAAATAGTTATATCATCCATAAAGACCTCTAAACAGTGTTCAACCATGTCACTAAATATGCTCAACATGCATCGTTGGAATATTACCGGTGCATTACAATATCCAAATGATATTTTCCTAAATGAAAATGTTCCAAAAGAACATGTGGATGTGGTCTTTTCCTGATCTTCTAAAGCAATGAGAATTTGATAATAACCTGAGTAACCATCAAGAAAATAATAGTATGGATGTCCTGCTACTCTTTCCAAAATTTGGTCAAGAAATGGTAAAGGAAAATGATATTTTCTAGTTGCGTCATTTAGTTTTCTATAATCAATACACATATGCCAACTAGATGGGATACGAGTTGGAATTAATTCTCCTTTATCATTTTCTATGACAGATATTCCAGACTTCTTAGGTACAACTTGTGTATGACTTACCCACTTACTATCAAAAATAGGGTAGATAATACATATATCAAGAAGTTTAAGGACTTATGTTTTTACCACTTCTTTCATGTGAGGGTTTAATCTTCTTTGGGGTTGACGATATGTCCTAGCATTATCTTTTAAATGTATTATGTGTGTGCAGATCAATGGATTAATGCCTTTTATGTCTTTTAAAGTCCATCCAATTACCAGTTTATGTTATTTCAACATATTTAACAACTTACCTTCTTGATTACTTGTGAGGAAAGAAGAAATTACCACATGGTAAGTTTGTTTATCTCCAAGAAATACATACTTCAGTCCTTCTGGCAAAGTCTTTAACTCCAATTTGGGTGCTTCCTCATGTTTTTCTTCTTCCAGTGCTCATAGTTCCTCGAAATTTTGTATCTCTACATCGTCTTCCAGTACCTGTGTAGAATCAAGTAAGAAATCATTAGAATTATCTGAATCTAATTGCATATTTGATTCAACAAAATTAGCAGTATAAATTTCCATGGGATCAGGTAAACTCCCCTGAATATGCTCCTCTAAAATTGGGTCAATTAGTTCCATACTTTCGTTTTCGTTGTCATCATCATATGGTTGTTTGCATATGTTAAAAACATTAAGCTCTAACGTCATATTGCCAAAAGATAAATTCAAGATTATATTCATGCAATTAATTAAAGCGTTTAGCTATTGCTAAAAATGGGCGACCAAATATTACAGAAATTGGCTTAAAAATGTATGCTACTGGTTTTTGTTTCCAAGACAATAAAATCCACATGATATATGAATTTATCGACTTGTAATAACAAATCTTCCACAATTCCCTTCATCACCTTGACTAATCTATCGACAAGTAAAAAAATAGTTGAGGTTGGTTTTAACTCACCAATATTGAGTTGTTGGTAAACCGAAAATGGAAGCAAGTTGACACTGGCTCCAAGATCAAGCAAAACATGTTCAATTTTTTGATTTCTAATAATACAAGAAATAGTTGGACAGCCATGGTCCATATATTTTAATGCATTATTGGTTCAGAGAATGGAACTTACCTGTTCAGCTAGAAAAGCTTTCTTTCTTACCTGATATTTTCTTTTAACTGTGCACAAGTCTTTCAGAAATTTGGCATAATATGGTATTTGTTGGATGACATCTAACAACGGAACATTGACCTTTACCTGTTTGAATATTTCATATATCTCCGGATAATGGTTCAATTTATTTATTTTTAATGCCTGTGGAAATGGAGGTGCATGAGAAAAATTATTATCATCAATGACGGGTAATGGTTCATCAACCCCTTCATTACCCTCTGAATCTGATTTATTTTCACCTTCGTGAGATTCAATAATAGATCCGTGGATGACCTTACCACTACGAAGAGTAATAATAGATTTTACATGGTCTATATGTTGACTACCAGAACTACCCTCGTGAGGATTTTGATGACTCTTGGGGTTTGACTGTAGTTGTATATGAAACTTTCATTTCTCATTAATGGTCAAAGTAGATGTGAGTTTGGAGAAAATATCTTTCAGATCAATCAATGTTTGCACATTTTGGTTATTGATGGCTACTTGTTTCTCAATGAATGCATGAAAGGTATCCTCAAGGGTTTTCCTAGGTGGTGGGACATATGATGCGTAACTATGAGAATTTTGGAAATTCTGGTGTACTTGGGGAGGTTGTTACGATGGTTGTGATTGGTTATCATTCCTCTAATTGAAGTTTGAATGGTTTCTCCAACCAGAATTGTAGGTTTGAGGGTATGAGTTTGGATTTGGTCTCTTAAATGTGTTTATGAAACTGATTTTGGTTGTAGAGACATTCTTTCAGGGCTGGTAAGGTTGGGCAAACTTTTGTGACATGTTCATTTGAATTATGGATTTGACAAGTGACTTATTGAATTGACTTGACATGATCACTTTTCCTCATTTCTAATGCCTCGACCTTTTTTAGCTAGAGATGCATATTTAGCAGAAATTTCATGGTCTTCTCTAAGGTTAAACATACATCTACCAGATGGCTGCGATTTTACAGATGACTCATAAGTGCCAACTGTGTTCAATTATTGTACATTCTCTGCTATATGTTCTAAGTAATCTAGTGCATCTTCGAGATTTTTATCCCTAAATTCACCATTACGAATCATCTCCACTACTTGTCTATCCTTGGGTGTTAAACCCTCATAGAAATAAGCAACCAGCCTCCATATTTCAAACATGTGATGTTGAAAAACATTCAACATCTCTTTAAACCTCTCCCAAAATTGTTAAAGTGTTTCCTCTGACTCTTGTGTGAAAGTCGTGATTCTCCTCTTAAAGGAGTTTATCCTATGAGGGGGAAATAATTTTTTTAGGAAGTGTTCTTGTAGATCATCCCATGTTCTGATGGATCATGACCTAAGGTTCTGCAGCCAAATTTTAGCTATATCATTTAAAGAAAAGGGAAAAAAAATTAATCGAATTATATTTATGCTACAATTTTGGTCTGTGCAAATGTTACATACCTCTTCAAATTCCCTTAAGTGCTGATAAGGATTTTTTGATTCTAGACCGTGGAATATGGGTAAAAGTTGGATGACATTTGGTTTAAAATTGAAACGTGTTGCATCTAGGGAAAAATAATGTAAGATGGTGATCATGTCCTAGTGAGATTCATGAATTGTCTCAGTGTCCTAGGATGATTAAAATCGCCATGCTGAGACTCGTTTTCTTCCTGATCAACTGGATTTTCAACTCGGGTAGGTGGATTTTCATTTTGGTTCTCGACAATTTTGACAGACGATGAAAGTGATGTAGACTCTCTATTTAATCTACCGCTAGATGATCGAGACCAGTGTTTCATGCAACTTAAATGCAAACTATATGCTAAAATTTAAAAATGCAAATACAATACTTACAAAAAGAAAATAATAAACAAGTGCAAAAAATAAAAAAAAAATAAAATTAACAAAAATTGAAAAGAAAAACAAATAAAGAAAATATAAATGCAGTGATTTAGATCTAAAAACGTCATCTGATTCTTGACAATTCAGATCTCAATTGAATTTCTCGTTCAGCTGTCTTAATTTCTCGAATTAAATTCTCACAAAAAATTATGGAAGAATCTCTGGATTGGGATGGTTCAAGAAATTCTTTGGCAAAATGCAAGCTCAATTTTAATTGATTTTTTTGTCTCCTGTAACCTTGAAGAATTAAAAACAGGGTCTGTCTGTATGTGGGATTTCTGGGTTCATGATTCATTTAAGATCAATCAGGACATTTTGGATCTACACCAATGCAAAGATGAAAGAAAATGAGATGCAGAAAAATATAAAAATACAAAAGTAAAAAAATAAAAACATAAATAAAATAAAAGAAAGAAAATATATATATATATATACAAAGATTATTCTATCTACTAAATTTATTCCCCGACAACGGCGCCAAAAACTTGACACGCTTAAAAATTGATTCTTTACTCCGAAGTAATAAATAACCAGGTAAGTCCGGGATCGATCCACAGAGAATAGATTTAGTAAAATAAAATAACAATTTGAGAGAAAATAAAAATGATTGATTTGTTTGAAGTGATTGGAAAATTTTAACTTTAAACTGCAACGATAAAATAAAACACTAGGGTTATGAGATCCAATTTTAATATTTCAAATTTAGAAATCTCGCTTTTTATAATATATAAATTGTCATTATTACTCAATTAATTTATTTCATGAATTAATTATGCCAAAACATATAAAACCAACCATGAAGGAGGTGATAAATTTTATCTACAACAAGTCCAGTTAGGTACTCAATTATGCCAAATAAATAAAACCAACCATGTAGGCGGTAATAAAGTTTGTCAATAATTAATCCAGAATTAAATTAAATACTAATCATTATATTATAATATAAGTGAGATTAATCTAAATTTTCATATTAAAAGATTCTCCATTTACCCCAACAAAAAGAAATTAGCTACTCATATTTTAATAAAAACATACATAATTTTATTATTGAAATAAAAGAAATTATAATAAAGCTTTTAAAAAAAATAAAACACACAAGAGCTTTCATACATAAATTTTTAGAGAAAACTATGGAATCCGTACTGAGGAAATAAGGTGCTGAGCACCTTTATTTATAGAGGGCTCAACACCCTCTTTCAATTTGCATGGTAAATTATCAAAAATGGTGGCTTTGACAATTTACAATGCAAATTGTCAAAAGTGATGGCCAATCCACATAATACACTTTGGATTATTATTATTATTATTTTTTTTTATCAATTTCGGCCTTGAAAACCTCCGAATTAGATAATATTGTTAACAATAAAATTGTATATCTTTGAGTCTTCTTTCATCTGGAACTAGAATAACCTCAATCCGATATCGAAGTAAAAAGTTATTGCCAAAATATGAAAATTACGCAGGGTTGAAATTTTTGAATTTGTATACTGTTAGAATGTCATTTCAAGTTTTTGGTCTCCAAAATCCAAATGTCAAATCCAATTTTCTAGATATGCATCCAAAGTATTATTTCACCTACATAAAAGATAAAAATCACAATAAACATAAATATAATTATTATTTAATAAATGTGCTAAATTAAGGAGATTAATGAAACAACACGTGTAAAATGATTGATTTTTCTTTTAATAAATGTGCAAAATTAAGGAGATTAATGAAACAACATATGTAAAATGATTGATTTTTCTTTTAATAAATGTGGACTTTTTAGTGTTCATCACCCTTCACCCTTCATGTATCCCAATCATGAGCATCTCACAAGAATATTAAACATGCTTTTCCCATCCAAATAATAAACAAGCATAAGAGAACATATTTTTATTTTAGAAAAGGAAAACCTTATTCATATTCAAGGGATGTCCATCTTAAAAATCTTTGAAGGTCATTTTAAAAGAGGCTCTATTGAAAATATCCCATCAGCTCCTCGATATTTCATGGCTTCTTGATCTGGGCATTACCGACCATTTGCTCCAAGTGATAGGTGCCCGACCTGATGACATTGCTACTGCGCTGCCTCATCCTCATGACCGCATGATCAACATACTTACTGAGGTAGCCGTTCCAGGTGCTCCATCTGCTCATGTAGGTCCTTAAATTCATTTGTGGCATGTCCCCTTTCAGTATGGTACAAACAATAAGCCTTACTGCCTCTCTTACCAATAGGAAACCTCATCGGGTCGGGCTCAATCAATAAACCTTCATCTTGGATCTCCTGAACTTTCTGCACCAGAGACCGGTTAAGGGCGATATACTCAGCGTCCCTGTAGTCTTGAGCCCCTGCTGAGTAGGTCATGGTCTCTTCCTTTTCTTAGTCATCTACTTTTTTTCTCTCGAAGCCAGACTCTTACTATTGGCAATATCCTTCCTCCTTCGACTGAGCCCTAATTGTGTCTGCTCTCCCGACGCTCTTTCATCCAACTTTTCAATTCTCTCCATTATGGTGTGTATGAAGGCTCGATTTCCCTCCCTTTCTATCTGTAAGTTCTCTTCAATTCTCTCCATCCACCTCACCACCGTGGCTTTTGAAGTTATTGTTAGGGTTGGTGCTCAAAGTGCCAATCCGGATCGTATTTATGTTCAATTCATAAATACGAGCAATTCTATTTTCCATAATATTACTAATTTAATGGTAGCACCATTGTCTTTTATACACATATTCGATCTAATTACGATTGGATATTCAATTACGATTAGATCGAAATTGAATCTGGTTCAATGCGACGTATATATTAGAGAAAGACCATATGATTTACATTATAGTGCGCAGTTACAACGTAGTTTGTAATTGACATTGGGAAGCGCACTATAATGTTGGGTTTTCTAGGTCAAACCAAGATCAATTAAGCAAGAAATCATGTGAATAGGCAAAGTAAGAATGCGGAAAATACTCACTTTGATCGGTTTTGGATGTAGGAGATAACAAAAATTTCAAGCCTTTGTGTTGTGCTCCAAGCTCCCATTTGATGTATGTAAAGCTTCCAAGCATCTCCTTGAATTCCAAACTCATGGATATGTCTCCCTATCACCTTTGTAAGACTCCTTGGATGTGCTAGCACCTTTGATTTTGAAGCAAAATCAAAAAGCAAATGAGCCCTAGGCTCACGGTAATTTGAGAGAAAATGAGGCCAAGTTTCGGCCATGATGAAGAAGGAAATATATGGATGTTAATTTTGTGTAAAGTGATAACTTGTCATTTGTTTTTCCAACAAATCAAATGATATACCAAAAATAATATTTGGTAAAAGTCATTCACTTTACCAACTTGGTGTGTTGGACAAGTCACCAACAACCCACCAAAACCAATCACCAGAAAGTTAATTAAAGTGACAAGTGATGTGACTTGTGATGTGACATGTGGGCCCCACTTGATTCAAAATCCGAGTGGGCCCGCAACACATCCCAGGCTCGGGTTCGCTAATTCCAAATTAACCAATTTTCTGTTGCGACGTAATTAAATCAAATTTAATTAAATAATTATGCCTAGTAGAATTACTATTCACGTCGCTCGCGAATTAACTCTAAATTAATTCGTTTGCCCGAATTAAAATCTAATTTTAATTATGTTATGAAATCTAATTTCATTTAATATATCGAATATATTATTTTATCGATTAATTCCAAATTAATCGATTTCTCTCTCCAAATAGTATTTTATCCCTGATAAAATCTCTCCGTAATTAATCATAGATTAATTTTCGCTCTCTACTAATTAATCCCAGATTAATTATGTTCGAGTCAAACGTCATCGGTGAATCTTTGGGAAGCGACCCATGAGATCCCTGGATATGTTGGCAGTAAATCCGGTCATCGGAATATCTGAATACGTGCGTACCTAGTACCACGTTCTTACCGATTTACAAGACATGGTTGGCTTCTAGCAAAGCGTCGTGCCTACCCAATTCTCCAGAAATATTATTTTAAGGAATATGTAATCTATATCAGGCGTAGTATACGTAGTATTGCGTATTACAATCTAGTATCTAATGTCACATGCTAGGCTTGGGGCTGGAATTGTGTCTGCCTCGTACGAAGCATATATCGGATCTCTGGTAACTAGTCTCTATAATCGGATAATCATGACCTAGTCATATTATCCTGATGACTGTAGTACTAAAGAGTATTAGTTCCGTATCCTGCGTGATCATCATCTTCATATGACTGGAGTGATATTTCCATCTTGACATCACACCCAATACACTACGATTCTCAGTATACCCAGAAAAGGCGTACAGAGAACCTGTTAAAGCCCCGGACGACCAAAACCAAAGTATACTGATTGTCGCAAGTATTAGCGATGCAAGTCTCAGGTTAAGACCAAATACACCTACCCTGATTCGGACTTCCATAGACACATAGTCATACTACCAATGGAATTCCGAGAGGTCTATCCAGAGCGAAGCTGTTTCCGTACCATCGGTAAACATAACCTCCTATCACACTTGTATAAGTATCCAATACTTAAATATATGATAACTATGCTGTTATGCTCCCACAGCGAGCACACGTGCAATACTAGTCTATTCCGCATTATCGATGTCTAGTCTCGATAATACTACGACTATGGATATTTAATGATTAAACCTTAGTAGATTAATATTGTCTCATATCTTATTAATCTGGAACTAATCATATGGAATTTTATCATTTATATATCCCGGTAATCCAATTACAAATGATAAAAGAGCAATTTCCTTTGTCACATAGTTAATTTGTACAACAACACCATGTTCTGTACAAATAGTGATGCTATGGGTCATAATTGTCCAACAATCTCCCACTTGGCCTATAGCCAATCACTCAAGTGTCCTACACTTGAACTATGTACGAGTCGCTCAAACTTCTGTTGAGAAACAGCTTTCGTCAGCGGATTTACAATGTCATCATCAGATGCGATTTATTCGATCATCACATCGCCACGATGTATGATCCGATGAATCAGATGAAATAGTTTAAGTATATACTTGGATCGTTGATGAGACCATTAATTCTTTAACCTGTGCTGTAGCCTAGCTCAGCCGCTAACAGAACTATACCTAATCTAATTAGGATTATACAGATACAAAAATGATTCTTTTGCTGCCTTAGTTGCAGCAATATTCCGCTTTTGTTGTTTATTCGACAACAGTATCTTGCTTGGAAGATTTCCAGCTCACTGTTCCGTTATTCAAACTATATAGTACCCTTATTACGACTTACAGTCGTCTTTGTCGGTTTGGAAACTTGTAGCGGTGAACCCAGTCACTTCAAGTTCTCTTTCTCCATAAATTAAGAACGCATCCTCAGTTCGTCTAAGATACTCAAGGATGTTCTTAACATTAATCCAGTGACTATCGCCTGGATCGACCTGATTGTGACTCCATATGTTCAAAGCATATGAGACACCAGGTCGCGTATATATCTTTCAATGTACGAGTTCTCAGTAGATCATTATTCCTAGAATAAAGGTTGCTTCTCCCAAGTATTCTACGGAGAATTTTCATGAAAGCCAAGCTTTCACCGATTGTATTATGGGAATGTCATTTCCAAGAAATGATATATCATCATTATATAGGACAATATTTTTCAGTGCGCTCCCACTAACCCCCTTATATACACAAGAATCATTTTCGTTTTGAATTAAATCATTTACCATTATGATTACATCAAAACGCTAATTCCAAGAACGTAATGCTTGCTTCAATCCATAAATGGATCGAATTTAACTCGCAAACCTTGTTTGCTTGTTTTGGTGCGACAAGACCGTCAGGATGTTGTAAACATCCTCCAAAAGGTTTCCGTTTTAGGAAAGCGATTTTGACGTTCAGCTGCCATATTTCATAAATGAAACATGCAACATTAGCAAGCATTATCCAAATGGATTTTAATAATGGCAATGAGCAAAAGGTTTCGTCGTAATCGACACAATGTTGATAATGATACATTTTCGCTACAAGCCTAGTTTTGTACGTTGGTATGTTGTCATCCATGTATGTCTTCCTTGAAGACTTATATAGTACCAATAGGCACAATGCCTTCCGGTACATCAACCAGTGTCTAAACTTGGTTGGTATACATGGAATCCATTTCGGATTTCATGGCACTTTGCCATAATAGGGAGTCGATACCTTGTATCACTTCCTCATAAGTAGCCAGTTCGTATTCCACGATAAGATTGCCATCTTCATGAGGTGAGATCAGAAACCCATACCTCCCAGGTTATTTTCTGACTCTCTCCGACTTACGCGGTTCTTGTGTATTCGAAGATTATTGGTACAGTTTCATCCTTGATGAACTGTTTGTGTTCCGTTAAGGAATCGTTGCCTGGAACAGTATTACTCCGATTTTTATAGAGTTTTACTTTCCTCCCACTTACCACTGCATATAGGTATTCCTTTTTAGGAAAACCGCATGGAGAACAACAATTACATTGTTCTCTTGTGAGTTGTATAAGTACTATACTTTGGTTTCCCTAAGACAACCTACAAATAGGCACTTATCCGATTTGGGTTCAAGTTTGGTATCATCCAAACATATGCCTAGCATTCCCAAATCTTCGGGAATGGGAAACCCGGTTTCTTTCCTGTTCATATCTAATATGAAATCTGTCTAACAGATTTTTCATGGAACCTTATTCAAAATAAGTATTGCACTGTTTAATGCGTATCCCTAGAAGGAAAATGGTAGCTCAGAGCGACTCATTATTAACCTTACCATGTCCAACAAAGTTCGGTTTCTCCGTTCGGACACACCGTCAAATTGAGGTGTCTCGGGAGGAGTCCATTGTGAAAGAATACCATACTCTTTCAAGTAATCTTGAAACTTCTATGTTTAAGTATTTTACATTATGGTCCGACCATAATATTTTTAATATTTTTACCGGTCTGTCTTCTTACTTCGTGTTGAAACTCTTTGAATTTATCAAAAGTTTCTGATTCATGTTTCACAAGAAACATATAACCATAACGCGATGCCACATCCATAAGGGTTACGAAGTATTCATATCCACCTCTAGCCTAGCCAGATATGGGCCCACTTACGTCAGTATGAATGAGGGCTAACAGATCGGTGGCACTTGCTTTTTTACCAAGCAAAAGGTGTTTTAGGCACTTTGCCTAATAAACTAGATTCATAGACATCATTTGATTAGAATCAAATTCGTCTTAGTACCCACTCTTTGAAAGTGTGGATATACGAGTCTTGTTAATGTGTCCCAGATAACAATGCCACAAATAAGTCTCATCTGATTAAATCAGTTTGAGCTATTTGTTTGTCATGTTATACGTTTGAGATTCATTTATATTCAAAATATAAATAATGTTATTCACATCTAATGTGCTTATCTCAATATCATCTTTATAAAATAAAACACTTAGTGTTATAGAATATAAAGTTATACCCGCAATGGGTTAAACTTAGATATATAGATAATGTTTCTAGTCAAACTAGGTATATTATAACAGTTTCCTAATTTAAGTACATGCCCCAATGGCAGTTCCAAAACTTAGGTTTCTACGGTTAAAACAGCGACTCTCGTCTCGTTTCCAACTCACAGGTCTATCTCATCTGAAGCCAGTCTCC
>SKCR01028685.1:0-116756 GCA_019454045.1 Zanthoxylum bungeanum | reverse complement strand
TCTCTATTTTTGGAGACACTTTCGACCACTGCTTGCAAAATCTGGAACTTGTTATAAAGATGTGAAGATACCAACCTGGTACTCAACTGGGAGAAATGTCACTTTATGGTGCAGGAAGCATCGTCCTTGGACATCGAATCTCACAAAATGGAATTGAGGTAGACAAAGCAAAGATTGAAACAATTGAAAAATTACCTCCAACAACATCTGTCAAAGGGATTCGGAGTGTTCTCGGACATGCTGGCTTTTACAGGAGATTTATCAAAGACTTTTCAAAAATTGCTAAACCTCTGTGCAATCTTCTGGAGAAGGATGTGCCTTTCAACTTCACCAAAGAATGCCATGAAGCTTTTGAGATCCTAAAACAGAAGCCGATTTCTGTTCTCATCATAGTAGCACCAGACTGGACCCTTCCATTTGAGATGATGTGTGATGCTAGTGATTTTGCTGTAGGTACAGTTTTGGGACAACGCAAAGCAAAGATTTTCCACACTATTTACTACTCCAGCAGAACTCTGAATGAAGCTCAACTCAACTACACAACCACTAAAAAAGGAGTTGCTTACAGTTGTGTTCGCTTTTGACAAATTCTGCTCCTATCTGCTGGGTCCCAAAGTGGTGGTCTACACAGATCATTCAGCAATCAAATACCTGATTGCGAAGAAAGATGCCAAACCTAGATTGATCCATTGGATACTTCTTCTGCAAGAATTTGACGTGGAGATCAGAGACATGAAAGGGACAGAAAACCAAGTGGCAGATCATTTATCAAGGCTCGAGAATGAAGAAACAGCTGGCAAAGAATTAACAATCAAAGAAAATTTTCCAGATGAACAGCTGTTTGCCATGAAACAGCATGATGTACCTTGGTATGCTGACTATGTCAACTACATAGTCAGGAAAATGGCTATTGGAGTGGACAACTCAGCAACAAAAGAAGTTCTTCAAAGAATTCAAGCACTATGTCTGGGATGAGCCGTACCTGTTCAAACACTGTGCTGATCAATTACTGAGACATTCTGTTCCACAGGAGGAGGTCAACAGTGTTCTGCAATAATTTCATTCATCATTATACGGTGGACACTTCAGCGGAAACAAAACTGCAACCAAAGTCCTTCAATCAGGTTTGTTATGGCCCACTCTTTTTAAAGATGCTTATCTTTTTATTCTTCAATGTGACAGGTGCCAGAAAATGAGAAATATTTCAAGGAGAAATGAAGGACATCTGTAAAATATTTTGGAAGTCGAAATATTCGATGTATGGGGGATTGATTTCATGGGACCCTTTGTTTCATCATTCGGAAATATGTACATACTGGTTGCAGTAGACTACGTCTCCAAATGGGTCGAAGCAATTGCATTGCCATCCAATGATTCAAAAGTGGTGATTAAATTCCTTAAAAAGAATATTTTCACTCGTTTCGGAACACCTCAGGCAATTTTCAGCGATAGTGGCACACATTTTTGCAACAGATACTTTGATGCACTCCTATCCAAATATAGAGTTACTCATAAAGTTGCTACTGCCTACCATCCACAGTCAAATGGCCAGGTTGAAGTTTCAAACATAGAGATCAAAAGAATCTTAGAGAGAACCGTTGGATCAATAAGGAGGGACTGGTCTACAAAACTGGATGATGCATTATGGGCCTACTGGACAGCTTACAAGACGCCCATTGGTATGTCCCCATATCGAATGGTGTTTGGGAAAGCATGCCATCTGCCAGTGGAGCTTGAACACAAGACGTACTGGGCATTGAAGAAGTTGAATCTTGATCCACAAGTTGCAGGAGAGAAAAGACTCCACCAACTAAACAAATTGGAGGAATTTCTCTTACAAGCTTATGAGAATGCCAGATTATACAAAGAAAATACCAAGAAATGGCATGATCGAAAAATAGTGTGTAGACAACTGGAACCAGGGCAGCAGGTGTTGTTATATGATTCACGGTTAAAACTTTTCCCTGGAAAGCTGAAATCAAAGTGGTCAGGTCCATTTGTGATTACTCAGGTGTTACCATACAGAGTTGTTGAGTTATACACCCCAAGTCCAACAACATATTCAAGGTTAACAGTCAGCGTGTCAAGCACTACTGGAGAGAATTATTTGAGCGACAAAAAGAAAATGTCACACTTTCAGATCCAGCCTAACATTCGGGCAGTCATGTCTAGCTGACGACGTTAAACTTAGCGCTAGCTTGGAGGCAACCCATGCAATTTGTGTATATATTGTGATTCGGTGTGTTTTATTTTTATGTGTTTAATTTGTGTAGGTAAAGTCACATTTTAGAATAGAATAAGTTCTCGCAAATCTTCACAAGCAATTTCCTTATCTCCCTCAAAATTCTCTGATGAAAGTCTACAAAGCTCGCTTGGAATAGATGAGACTACTGATAATCAAAGGTATTCCTACTGATATTCGTTGGATTATTGAAGCACGGGTCCGATTGGCAGGTGAGTCCTCTGACTCTTTTATTTCACATCTACCTGGTTTAGGAAGAAGCACTTATGCTAAGAAGAAAAAAGCTAAAAGAATGGGTGTATGCTATAAATGTGCTCCCATGTTTTGTGATACTCGTTGTCGTTCTTTAGGAATGGTGTCTGATAATCGTGAAGATACGATTAATTTCATTAGGGATGGCTTGAGTAAGGAGTATTTGGATGACATATCTAAAACTCTTGAGACGCATCCCAGTGGATATGTGTATCACGAAATTCGCGTGTTATATACATAATTTCAAAAAGAAAGAAAACAGTTAAGTCTCGGGAATCTGACTCAAAAATACCTTGTTTGTCAATTTATAAGAAAATTGGATGGGAAGCTTGTCTTTGACGCATAGACGTCAATCAAGCTATAAATTATTGTAAATATTATATCTCTTTGTATTTTCCTAATAATTGTGATTTGTTTTGTTATTTTCTTTTATTTTCTCCGACAGGATCCATACCTTTTTTACTGTCACGATTTATTTTACTGTTTAACTAATAAGTGTCATTTGGCAGGTACTAGTGCTATTATTTTTACTCACCTTTTTCAGGTGTTATAAATTCAATTCATCATTGCACTTTTGAAGGCATCCAGAAAAAATGGAAGCCACTTCAAGAAGACGAGTTGAAAACATATGTGTGTTATGCGATATTAGTGTTGGTGTTAAACCAGAATACGTAGCGGCAGCACATGAATTGGGTCGAGTCTTTGCTGCAAGGAATATGCACTTAGTATATGGCGGTGGCAATCTTGGACTTATGGGATCATTTCAAAGGCCGTACAGGAAGGAGGAAGTCAAGTTTTGGGAATGATCCCAAAACCCTTGGCGGAGGCAAATCTTATTGGACCATCAAATGGAGAGGAACTAATCGTGCCAGGTATGTCTGAATGACTGGTAGAAATGATTAATTGTGCTGATGCTTTTATTGCTTTACCAGGTGGCTTGGGCACAATGGAGGAAATTTTTACAGTGCTATCTTGGGCGAACTTGAACATACACCAGAAATCGCTTGGACTGTACAACGTTAATGGATTTTATAATTTTCTTTGTGTGTTTCTTGATGATGCCCGGAAAAAATGAGTTCGTGTCAAAACCTGTAAAAGAACTCTTCTTCACTGCCAGAACTGCCCCAGATTTAATTGACCAAATCTTAGACTTTGAACCACAAATTGACCATATCATTTCAAAGATAAATTGGTCTGAGAACGATTGTGGTAAGAGGCGTCGAATAAATCTGGATCTTAACATTTAACTTTTCATTTAGATGTAGAATTTCAGCTAACCAGGTACTGTTTTTTTAAACTCTTCTTCTATTGTTTAAAACATTGGGGACAATATTTCATTAGGTTTGGGGGAGGGGAATAGTTAATAGTATCGTGTTTTTATTGTGCTATTTTTCGTCTAAAATTTTTCGAAAAATACAAAAAAAAAATTGAAAAATTTTACAAAAATCAAAAAAAATATTTTGTATTTTTGTGTTTTTAACTTGATTAATCATGTGAAATTGGTGAGATATAGTTGTGTAAGGAGTTTCCACTCCTGATACGTATCTCAAACCTATTTCAGAACAAGTTAATTTTTGTTTATTTCCTTTTGAATTATTTAATTTTTGAATTCTCCATAAAACGGACTAAAATGGATCTTCATATGCTCAGTTGATAGGTATTATCAACATACATGGTAACATACGGATATGAGCTGTAATTGAAAAGTTTGTAATATTCAGTACTCTAGTTTAATTGGAGGAAGCATCTATAAAAAGCGATGGGATAAAAAAAAACTTCTGAGATTCGAGTAATTAAGTCTGTAGGGGTGTCTTAACACCTAGTGCCCTAAAGGCAAATGGTTTGGGAGTCACTGGCCTAAAGCTCGCTACATGGATCGAAGATGTTGCAAAATATATATATATCTGAAGTCAGAGTAATTAAGTCTGTAGGGGTGTCTTAACACCTAGTGCCCTAAAGCCATCTGGTTTGGGAGTCACTGGCCCAAAGCTCGCTACATAGATGGAAGATATTGTATATAATAAAAAAATCAAAAATAAATCAAAAATAAAAAAAAAAATCAGAAAAATTATTTCATTGCTTAAAAAAAGTGTGAATGCTGATATAACTTTATGACATAAATATTAATCTATTTTAAACTGCACTTGTGACTATTGTTGGCAAAATGAGTTGATTAATATTTTGTTAGGCTGTTTATATGGAGAATGGTAAAAATAATCGGAGAATTTACTTATTCGATAATTTAGAAAGAAACAAAACAATTATTGACTTGTATAAGAAGTTTCACCTGTTTAGTCACTAACTTTTGTATTCTCTTTTCTCTTGTCTTTTTGCTTTTGTGTGCATTAATTTTACTATCTTCTTACTTTTATAAAATGTTTGTGGGTATCGTCGCTGTAAACCCTCACGAGACTACAACTAGTCCACTAGGGACACCTAGGGGTTTAAAGGCTTGTTGCATATGCTAAATGCAACTGTGATCCCTACGAAAGTGGCTTAGTTTACTTTTAAATATTTATTTTATTTTATTTTATTGTTTTGCTCGAGGACTAACAAAATGTTAGGTTTGGGGTGTGATGAGTAGAAAATATATCAATATTTACCGCCACTTTTACCTAATATTTTGTTTAGTTTCTCGGGTTTGATGAACGTTTTGATGTATTTTTATGTGTTTTATAGATAAATAAAGTATTGGGACTTAATGGAATTAACTCGGGGATAAAATGATGAAATCCGAAACAAAAAAAGGGCGAAAATGGAAATTTACTATACGCATCACGAAGTGCAGTCCTAAATTCCAATTTTGCGCAAGTTTGATATTTTGGCCATAACGTTTTCATCTGATATCTGATTGAGCTGATTCAAGTTGAAAATTAAAGAAGACTCAAAGATCTACAACTTTAAAGAACAAAATAATTTCGAATTCTGAAGTTTCTATGACCGAAGTTGATGAATAATCTAGTATATTTTGTGTAATTACAATACACATTTTCAAAATAAAAAATAAAATAAAAAATTAAAATTAAAATTGTCAAACTTCCACCAAACATGCTTGCATATTTGGTGTCATGTTTGGTGCCATGTTTGATGCCATGTTTGGTGCCATGTTTGGTGGAGCAATTGGTGGAGAAATTAGTGGAAGCCTTTAGATTTTCCTATAAATACCAAGCTTAACATTGTAAATTTTCCATGCTTTCTTTGAAGGAATTTCTCCATGAAAACCTAAAGGAAAGTGTCTTGTATATTTATTTAAGTTTTTTTGTTATTTCTTTTTATTTAATTAATAAAATTTTGTGTGTTTTCATTTACAGCATGAGCAGATAATCTCATTCTGCTGGGGTGAAAAGGTGAGACTTTTAATTTAATGAATTAGATTAATCTCCCTTATTTTAATTAAAATTTGGATTAATTAGTTACCGCCTATATGGCCGGTTAGGTGACAACCTTATTTACTGCCTATATGGTCGGTTTTTTATTTCAGACGTAATTTCCACCTATATGGTCGGTTTAGGTAATAACCTTGTTACCGCCTATATGGTCGGTTGGATTTAATTGAGACAAATGAAATTATCGCCTTTATGGTCTAGTTAATTAATCGGTAAACATTGAGAATAAGGGAGATTTCTAATTATGAAATATTAAAAGTGGATCTTTTAACCCCCATCATTTTTTTTTATTGTACTTTTACATTTTTAATTTCCAGCATTTACTTTATTTAATTTCTAACATTTACTTTATGTCTTTTATTTTATTTAAGCTTTTATTAGCCTTAGATATGTGTCGTAACTAAGTCTGTTATCTGGGGTTGTGATGAATTCCAATATCATTGGGTTATAAGGGATTATTTTATAGTTTGGGTAATTTAAAGGTTTACTTATTAAGTCTTAAGATTAATGATTCTTGTTAACTGGCCACTGATAAGATTGATCTGGTAAACTTAAAATAAACTTGACAAAGGAATTTTAGGTTTCAGCCTTAGACTTAATAGCCCACGATATTCCTTGAGGATAGATAACCCTTTAATAAATTTCCTTACATGATAGGAATATACATGTCAGACGGAGGTAACCATAATTGGAACTTAATCTTAATGAATTCAGGTAACTTGGTTGACATAGGAATATGATTAATTGGGTTACACTGGGTATTTGTAACTGACCATCGGAAGAGGCTTTTACATATTTTCGTGTTCCAGGTTAGTAAACCAATATATTGCACAAATGTGAAATAACCACTTCATCTTTTAAAAGATATTGGAAGAATTCACAACCTTGGATAGTTTTATAAATTTTAATTTTTCTAAATCTACTTTCGCGCAATTTTATTTACTTGTTTTAAAAATTTAAAATCACCATTCCAATCAAAACAACCAATCCTTTATATACTTGTAAACATTTGACTTCACAAATTAATAGCTTAGGTATTAAGTCATCGTGGGATCGATACTTTTTATACTACTTGAACGATATGTGCGCTTGCGTTATACGAGTGTGACAACGCCGGTCAATAATTTGGTATTCTCATAAGCATGTAAGCAAAATTCCTCTAATTCGTTAAGTTGATGGAGCCATTTTTTCCCTGCTGCTTGTGGATCAAGATTTAACTTCTTTAGTGCCCAGTTCGCTTTGTTTTCAAGCTCCACTGGCAGATGGCACACTTTCCCAAACACCATTCGATATAGGGACATATTAATGGGTGTCTTGGAAGCTGTCTGATAGGCCCATAATGCGTCATCCAGTTTTATATACCAGTGCCCCCTTGTTGATCCAACGGTTCTCTCCAAGATTCGTTTGATCTCCCTGTTTGAAACTTCAACTTGTCCATTTGACTGCGGATGGTAGGCAGTGGCAACTTTATGAGTAACTTCGTATTTGGATAGGAGTGCATCAAAGTATCTATTGCAAAAATGTGTGCCACCATCACTGATAATTACTCGAGGTGTTCCGAAGCGAGTGAAAATATTATTTTTAAGGAATTTTATCACCACTTTTGAATCATTTAATGGTAGTGTTATTGCTTTAAACCATTTGGAGATGTAGTCTACTGCAACTAGTATGTACATGTTTTCGAATGATGGAACAAAGGGTCCTATAAAATCAATCCCCCATACATCAAATATCTCCACTTCCAGAATATTTTGCAGAGGTTATTCATTTCTCCTCGAAATATTTTCCGTTCTCTGGCACCTTTCACATTGAAGAGCAAATAAGTAAGCATATTTAAACAGAGTGGGCCAGAACAAACCCGTTTGTAGGATTTTGGCTGCAGTTTTATTTTCGCCGAAGTGTCTGTTGTATGGTGATGAATGACATGCTGCAAGTCACTATTGACCTCCTCTTATGGAACACAACATCTCAGTAATTTATCAGCACAACGTTTGAACAAGTACGGCTCATCCAGACACAATCCAATGGCCATTTTCCCTATACTATGTAATTTACATAGTCAACATACCAAGGGACATTCTGTTGTTTCATGGTAAACAACTATTCATCGGGAAAAGTTTCTTTGATTGTCAGTTCGTTGCCAGTTATTTCTCTATTCTCGAGCCTCGATAAGTGATGTGCCACTTAGTTTTTTATCCATTTCCTATCTCGGATCTCCACGTCAAATTCTTTCAGTAGAAGCACCCAACGGATCAATCTGGGTTTGGCATCTTTCTTTGCGATCAAGTATTTGATTGCTGAATGATCTGTGTAGACCACCACTTTGGGACCCCAGTAGATAGAAGCGGAATTTATCAAAACCGAATATAACTGCGAGCAACTCCTTTTTAGTGGTTGTGTAGTTGAGTTGAGTTTCATTCAGAGTTCTGCTGGAGTAGTAAATGGTATGAAAAAAAAATTCTTTGTGTTGTCCCAAAATTGCACCTACGGCAAAATTACTAGCATCGCATATCACTTCAAATGGAATGGTCCAGTCTGGTGCTACTATGACGGGGGCAGAGATCAGCTTCTATTTCAATATTTCAAAAGCTTCATGGTATTCTTTGGTGAAGTTGAAAGGCACGTCTTTCTCCAGCAGATTGCACAGAGGTTTTGCAATCTTGGAGAAGTATTTGATAAACCTCTTGTAAGAGCCTGCATGTCCGATTAAACTTTGAATCCCTTTAACTGATGTTGGTGGAGGTAGTTTTTCAATTGTTTCGATCTTTGATTTGTCTATATCGATTCCATTTTATGAGATCATATGTCTCAGCACAATGTCTTCCTGCACCATGAAGTGGCAAATCTCCCAGTTGGTATCTTTGCACCTTTGTAACACATTTTCCAGATTTTGCAAGCAATGGTTGAAAGAGTCTCCAAACACAGAGAAATCATCCATGAAGACCTTCATACTTTGTTCCATCATGTCTAAGAAGATGGCCATCATGCAACGTTGAAATGTGGCAAGAGCATTACACAGTCCAAATGGCATTCTGCGGAAAGTAAAAGTACCATACGGGCATGTAAAAGTAGTTTTCTCCTGATCTTCTGGGGCGATGGCAATCTGATTGTACCCCGAGTAACCGTCCAGAAAATAATAGAACTCATGTCCCGCCAATCAATCTAGCATCTGGTCAATGAATGGAAACAGAAAATGATCTTGCCTTGTTGCTTTTTTCAGCTTCCTGTAGTCCATGCATACTCTCCATCCAGTCATTGTCATTTGTGACTATAGTAATTCCTCCTTTCTTGGCACACATTGCATAGGAATCACCCACGTGCTGTCAGAGATGGGGTAAATGATGCCAGCATCCAACCATTTGATATTTTTTTTTCTTCACGACCTCCTTCATGATTGGATTTAGTCTCTATTGATGCTCTACTGTTGCTTTGTACTCATCGTTCATGAGAATCTTGTGCATGCAAAATGATGGACTAATGCCTCGAATGTCTGTTATAGTCCAGCCAATGGCTTTCTTGTGTTCTCGTAACACTCTCAGCAACTTTTCTTCCTGCTCCAATGTTAGCGACGAAGAAATAATCACAGGTAAATCAAAAGAGTTTCCTAAGAATGCATACCTGAGATGGATCGGAAGTAGCTTCAATTCTAGCTGTGGTGGTTCTTCAATCGAGGGCTTGATTCGCTCCTTTTTTGGTAATTCCAACTTTCCACATGTGATGTCAATTTGAAGCAAAATGGTCTGTCAAGATAGTTGATACATTCCATAATTGCATCATCTAGCTCGCTGTCAGTCATGTTGGTGATGCAATCTCCAAGTTTATCCGTGGAAAGTTGCATTGCATCAGTATCTTGGATGATATTATCTACAACATCAATTCTGAAACAGTCCTCTTCCTTTTCATCACTCGGGAATTTCATGGCTTTAAAGACATTGAATGTAACTTCTTAGTCCTGCACTTTCATGGTTAGTTCTTCTTTTTGTACATCAATAACAGTTCGACTTGTAGCCAAGAACGGTCTCCCGAGGATAATATGTACATCTTTGTCTTCTTCCATGTCAAGGATAATGAAATCTGCTGGAAGAATGAGTTTGTCGACTTTGACCAACACATCTTCAACTACACCTCTCGGAAAAACGAGTGTTCTATCAGCAAGTTGCAGAGAGACTGAGGTGGGCATTGCTTCTCCAATCTGTAGTTTCTTGTATATCGAAAAATGCATCAAATTAACACTAGCACCTAAATCACACAAAACTTTACCGATGTAACGTTCTTCTATGGTGCATGAGACGGTGAAACTTCCAGGATCTTTCAACTTTGGGGGAATTTTCCACTAAATGATGGCGATGTATTCTCCTGTCAATGATATTGTCTCTTAATCTCCCAATCTCCGCTTTCATGACAGAATGTCTTTCATGAATTTGACATAGCTGGGCATTAGTTCCAACGCTTCTGCAAATGGATTGTTGATATGCAGCTTTTTGAAGACCTCCAAGAATCGAGGAAATTGTTTATCCAGTTTGGTTTTCTGAAGATGATGTGGAAAAAGTGGAGGTGGAGTGAATTTTTCTCGATCTTTTTCCTTTGTTTCTTTTTCCTCCATCTGTGGCTCTATTTCGCAGCTTTATTTTGGAACTTCCTCAGTGGATACCTTGACTCCAACATCTTTGTTGATTTCAGTACCGCTTTTCAAAGTAATGGCTTGACATTGCTCATTCCCTATGTTCCTTGGATTTGGTTATGTGTTGCTAGGAAGGTTACCTGGCGGTCTGTAACTCTGAGCATTGGCCAGTTGTCCAATTTGATTTTCCAGTGCCTTTATAGAAGCTGATTGGTTTTGAAACATAGCATCATATTTTTTTAACTGAGCTAGCACTTCCGCTATTCCTGGTTCATTTTCATGCTCCTGGCCTTTGTTCTGTTGTTGGAATCTGGGTGGTGGATTGGTCTTTTTCCCTAAATTAGATCTCCATGCGAAATTATGGTGATTCCTCCAACCTGGGTTGTAGGTGTTGGAATATGGATTGTTTCCCTGTCTGTTGAAATTATTGACATAATTCATTGTCTCATCATGTTAGTTGAATGATTCTGACTCTGGTGCTCATTTCTGTTGGCCACAAAGAATTATTGTTAGTCATTTCTTCAATTAGGTCTCAGGCCTGATCTTCTCCTATTTCCATTAAAGCTCTTCCAGCAGCAGCATCAATTGTGGTTCTCATTAGTCCAGCAAGTCCATTGTAGAAGGTTTGGACTTGTAGCCACTTTGCTATCTCATGGTGAGGACATTTCTCGGTTAACTCCTTGTAACTTTCCCAAGCTTCGTAGAGAGATTTTGAGTCATGTTGCACAAAGGATGTGATATCATTCCTTAGCTTTGCAGTTCTAGCTGGTGGAATGTACTTTGCAAGGAATTTAGTGGCTAGAGTGTTCCAAGTTGTGATGGAACTTGCTGGTAGTGAATGTAGCCAAGCCTTAGCTCTATCTTTCAAAGAATATGGGAAAACACGCAGTCACATTGCTTCTTCAGCTGCTCGGTTGTAATTGAAAGTGCCACAAACTTCCAGGAAGTTGCTGATGTGGGCATTAGGATCTTCAGTTGCATTTCCCCCAAACTGAACTGACTGTTGTATCATATGAATGCATGTTTTGATGTCACACACATTTGCTGGTAATGGAGGAAGTACAATACAGGAAATGAAGCTGTCAACCACCAAAATAGTTCTGACTCAAATGGGAATTGGTGGTGCAACTTCCAAAGGTTCAGGTTCCATGTTGATGATTGTTTCTTGGCCTTCTCGCATTTCTCTTCTCAATTGTCTGATAGTTCTTTCAATTTCTGGGTCAAACAGACAGATTTCAAAGATTCTGGTTCGTCTCATGTAGTGTTTGAGAACCTAAAACACAAGAAAACAGAATTAATAAATTAAAATAAATTAGACACAAGTAAAGGTACCTAACCCCAAAATTAATAGTAAAAGATAAATAAGTCCCCGGGCAACGGCGCCAAAACTTGATCGGCGTGATCACACATGTATAACACAAGCGTACGTATTGTTCAATTAGTATAAAATGTATCGATCCCACGATGACTTAATACCTAAGCTATTAATTTATGAAGCCAAATTTTTACGAGTATCTAATAGATTGATTGTTTGATTGGATGGTGACTTTAAACTAAAAAAAGTAAATAAAATAGTATGAAGGTGAATTAAAGGTAAAATCAATATTATTAAACTATTTAGGGTTGTGAATCCTTCTAATATCTTTTAAAGATAAAGTGGTTATCTCATGTTTGTGCAATATATTAGTTTACTAACCTGGAACACGAAATTATACAAAAGCCTATGTCGATGGTCAGATGCAAATATCCAGTGTAACCCAATTAGTCATATGTCTATATTAACCAAGTTACCTGAATTCATTAAGATTAAGTTCCAATTGTGGCTACCTCTGCCTGACAAGTATATGTCTATCCTGAAAGGAAATTTATTAAGGATTATATATCCTTAAGAAAGATCGTGGGCTATTAAGTCTAAAGCTGAAACCTAAAATTCCTTCGTCAAGTTTATTTTAAGTTTACCACATCAATTTTATTAATAGCCGGTTAACAAGAAGCATTAAGCTTAAGACTTAATAAATAAACTTTTATATTACTCAAGACATGAAATAACCCTTTATAAACCGGTGATACTAGAATTCATCGCACCCCTAGATAATATATTTAGTTACAAAACATACTTAGGATTATTAAATACTTAAATAAAAAAAAAACATCATAAAAAATAACTTTGAGATAAATAAAAGTAAAATTACAATAATGAAAGAAAATGATGGGGGTTAGAGGATCCACTTTTAATAATTCAAAATTAGAAATCTCTCTTATTGTCAATGTTTACCGATTAATTAATTATATTTAACCAGACCATAAAGGTGGAAATTCCATTTGTCTCAATTAAATCCAACCGACCATATAGGCGGTAACAAGGTTATTACCTAAACCGACCATATAGGCGGAAACTACATCTGGAATGTAAAACTGATCATATATGCGGTAAATAAGGTTGTCACCTAAACCAGCCATATAGGTGGTAACTAACTAATCCAATTTTTAATTAAAATAAGGAAGATTAATCTAATTTATTATATTAAAAATATTACATTGTCACCCCTGCAGAATGAGATTATATGCTCAAGCTGTAAATGAAAACACACAAAATTTTATTAATTAAATAAAAAGAAAATACAAGAAAACTTAAATAAATATACAATACACTTTCCTTTAGGTTTTCATTGAGAAATTCCTCCAAAGAAACATGAAAAATTTATAAACTTTAAATTGGTATTTATAGGCAAATATAAAGGCTTCCATCAATTGCTCCACCAAACATGGCACCGAATCCTCCACCAAACATGCATGTTTGGTGGACATTTGAAAATTTTCATTTTTATTTTATTTTATTTTATTTTATTATTTTGTTTTGAAAATGACTTTAATAATTACACATAACAATTTTCGGATGTTTTATCAATTTCGGTCATGAAAATTTAGAATTTGAAATTATTATGAACTTCAAAGTTGTAGATCTTTGAGTCTTCTTAATCTGGAACTTGAATCACCTCAATCGGATATTAGAGTAAAAAGTTATGGCCAAAATACGACAATTGCGTAAAGTTGTAATTTCTGAAATTGTACTTCGTTATAACGCCATTTCAAGTTTCCAATCTCCAAAATCAAAATGGCAAGTCCAGTTTTTGCCCTTATTTGTTCCACATTTCATCCTGATTGATTCCATTAAGTCGCGATTTTATTTTATCTACAAAATAAACTAAAACACATCAAAATGTTCATAAAACTCGAGAAACTATACAAAATATTAAGTAAAATGGGGGGTAAATATTGATATATTTTCCGCTCATCAAAACTCACTTGCGTGTGCCTTTCTCTTTTTTTTTGTCGTTCGTTGGCGATCAGGGGCTGCTGCCGACCACCACAAGGTGTAGGGGTGGCCAGTGCACCCCCTGATTGGTCGTGCCGGTCGGTGATGGCCGGCAAGCTGCCGGCGCAACCATGGGAACTGAAAACTATGAGTATTTATAGAAAAATTTCTGAAATTTACACTCAAACCCTGAAAATTACAATTAGGTGCATGTCATGGGGTTTTCTCAAAATTTTATGTTTTTGAAGTCATTCTGATGCAAATTTCCAAAAGTGTTCAACACGAAAGTTGTTAGTCTCGAAAGAGTCTTTTGGTTCAAGAATCAGCTCAATCGGAATTTCTATGCTATATTTATAGTCGAGACAAGAAATTTTTACGCGTATAACAATATAATCAGAAACCGCGTAACTAGTTCTTAGACCAACCCGTTTTCCAACACGACGAAACTTCACTAATAATATTCTCACCTATTTTCGAACATAAAGTCCTATTTCTAAATATCATTCAGTTCCAAATTCAGAACTTTAATTCGGAAATCTTCCAGAACCATTCCGAAAAATATTCGAGATATTACAATCCCTAGCCCCAGTATTTTATTTTTTTATTGTAATCTAATTTAAATTTTCCAATCACTTCAAACAAATCAAATCTTTTTATTTTCACTCGAATTATTATTTTAATTTACTAGATCTATTCCAGTGGATCGATCCAGGACTTACCAGGTTATTTTATTATTTCGACAGTCTTATACTTGGGAGTAAATAACCATTTTGTGAGTGTGTCACTAATAAAATATTTTTTTTATGATATGACCATTTTTAATCTATTAATTTATTCATTAAATAATTTTTTCCACAATAAAAGTAATTAATCACCTTTTATGACCAATATTTCACATAGAAAATCATTCTACCATCGACATTTAGACCTGGTCATGATTCCGATTCGGAACTGAAATTGAACCGGTAGGAACCGATTGGTTCCAAAACCGGAACCAAAATAGAATTTAATCGTCCGGTTCCACGGTTCCAATAGGAACAGTATGGACGGTTCCAGTTGCAACAGTTAGCCCAACGACTAGTAGCCATTGGGCCAGGCAACAAGGAGCAACGCTCAGAGCTATAGATCGCAAGGCACCCTTCCTAGCGATACAGAACTCAATCCTAAAAATAGAGGAAAGGACAATGCCAAACTATCACTTTGAAGAGCTGTACTGTAATAGACAAAGATGTTGGAGTAAAAAAAAATATTTTTGTATTCAAATAAATTACCATTGTTAAAATGTGTGAATCTGATATAATTTTAGGACAAAAATATTAATCTATTTTCAACAAGACCTGTGAATATTGTGGGCAGAATGAATTGATTGATACATTGTTTTATGTATGTATAGAAGAATGGTAAAAAAATATATGAGAATTTACTTATTTGATTATTTTGAAAGAAAGAAAACAATTATCAACATGGATAATAATTGTTTTCTTTTAAGTTTTCGCTTAAATTACTTGGGACTAGTAATAAACTGGTTGAGGGTGTGATGAACACTGAAAAGTGCCTCAAAAGATATTGCGATATTTCCCTTTAACGCCCAGGCTGCAGAGATTGTTCATGTCACGACACACAGCGACTGATATGATGTGGCATCATGAAAAGAGGATCGGTGCGGAGGGCATACTTAGACATCCTGCGGACGGAACCGAATGGAAGGAATTTGATGACATGTACCCCCGTTTCGCTGAGGACCCCCGTAATGTCAGGTTAGGTCTTGCCTCTGATGGTTTTAACCCATTTGGGAATATGTACAACTCTTATAGCATCTGGCCCGTTATTGTCATTCCATATAACTTACCTCCATGGAAATGTATGAAGGATCCGTTCATGTTTATGTCATTGTTTATCCCTGGTCCACGTTCACCTAGTAAAGATATAAATATTTACTTGAGACCATTGATCGAGGAGTTACAAACATTATGGAATGTGGGTGTGCATACCTATGATGCAGCTTCAGAGCAGTATTTTCATATGCATGCCGTATTATTATGGACCATTAATGATTTTCCAGCCTATGGTTCATTATCTGGATGGAGCACTAAGGGATACATGGCATGTCCAGTTTGTGCGGGTCATACACCTTCGCAACGATTACGGAATAAAATCGGATACACGGTGCATAGGAGATATCTTGAGTCGAGTCATCCTTGGCGGAGGAGTAAATTATTTAACGGGCAACATGAACCTCAGAGTAAGCCCAGTCGATTGTCTGCATTTGACATACTTTGCCAACATCAACATCTCAGAGACAGCACACCAGGTAAACATCCTAATAATAGAGATAAAAATCGAAAACGTTACCTGAAGAGTTGAATTGGACAGGAAAGAGTATTTTCTTTGAGTTAGAATATTGGGGGACTCTGAGTTTGCGACATAATTTGGATGTAATGCATATAGAGAAAAATATTTGTGAGAGTTTAGTGGGTACACTATTCAATATTCCGAGTAAGACAAAAGACACTGTAAATGCTAGATTGGACCTACAAGATCTTAGAATTCGCAGTGAATTGCATTTACAAGTCGCCTCTCGAGGTTTTATTAAGCCTCCTGCTAGTTATGTGCTCAATCAATCGGAGAGAAAATCATTATGTGATTGGCTGAAAATGGTTAAATTCCCTGATAATTATGCATCCAATATTGGGCGTTGGGTCAGAGATGATACAATAACGGGATTAAAGAGTCATGATTGTCATGTGCTGCTCGAGATTCTCCTTCCTGTTGGCATTCGACCTTATCTCCCCCCGAATGTATGCGACGTCGTACTTGATCTATGTGGCTTCTTTAAAAAATTATGTCAGAGGACATTAATCACATCTGTTATTGACGACCTTGAGCGAGGAATCGTGATAATCCTATGCAAGCTAGAGCAAATTTTGCCACCCGCTTTCTTTGATGTCATGGTACATCTGACTGTGCATTTACCGGCTGAAGCTAGAAAGGGAGGTCCTGTCCATACAGATGGATGTATCCCATTGAGAGGTACTATATAATATATATACAATTTTATATAAGAAAATTTGTAACTGTTTTTATGTGCATAGAATTTAGTCTTAATGCAAACTTGTTGTCATATCTACAGAGCTTTGGGAGATTACAAACAATATGTGAAAAACAAGGCACGCCCTGAAGGTTCAATAGATGAAGCTGTTATAATAAGTGAAGCAATAACATTTTGTTCGATGTACATGCAGAATATTGAAACTCATTTTAATCGTCGGCCACGAAACTATGATGGAGATGCAAGTAATAACCAAGAGATCACAGTGTTCCGTCAAAATTACAGACCATTTGGGGCAGTAGGTGTCCAATTACTAACCCTTCAGGAAGTTCAACGTGCGCATTGGTTTATATTGAGTAATTGTGATGAAGTGCAACCGTATTTAACGTAAGTTTTTCTGGTGCATCATTACTGTATTTTTGCCATACATTAACCGTGATAATTTATTGTAGGAACCATATAACAATGCTACAATATGATGGTGACCATAATGTTTATGAAACCCACAAAAAAGAATTTCCTAAATGGTTTGAGACAACTGTAAGTTAGAATATTTTATATTTATTTTGATCCTAACATTAGACATTTCAGTTGTTATATTAACACATATATTTCATTGTCAGATTAACAATCAAGTGCAAAATGGTCAATTGGACTCGCAATCCTCGTTGGTTTCTTTGGCTTATGGGCCTCAAAAGCAGGCTTATGAGTACAGTGGATGTATTGTCAACGGAGTTAGATTTCATACCGAACAGCGAGATGTTACTCATGTGACTCAAAATTCTGGAATTGTAGTCCAAGGAGAACACGGCTCAGATGTAATTGACTTCTACGGCGTATTGCAATCGGTCATTGAGTTGATATATCGACCTAGACGACATATTGTGCTAATCCAATGTAAGTGGTTTGACACAAATGCCAGAAAGATGAGAATTCAAATTAGTAATCATCTCACGTCAATTAATGTTCAACGTTGTTGGTACAAGAATGATCCATACATTTTTTGTACGCAAGCACGTTCAGTGATATATATACCTGATCCTAAGTTAGGAACTGGATGGATGGTGGTAGAAAAGTTACAACATAGGGCCATTTGGGACACGCAGGAGAAAGATAGAGTTGACATATCAGATGAAACACAAGAAGTCTCCGGCAATTTTGAAGTTCCTGAACAGATATTTTTGGACCAACTGTCAACGTTCCTTAAAATATCACATAACTCGAGCTAGTACAGACGTTGAGCTAATTCCTCATTCTGAAGTGAGCATTGAAGTAGCAAGTGAAGAACAATTTGACACTGAAGATGACTTCGATTACAGTCACGAATCCTCAAATACCGACGATAATAGTGATTAATTATGAAGTTACAGTATTTTGTGATTGATGAATAATTTTAAGGATTATAATGTATGGTTGTTGATTTTAATTACTCTTTAGATATGGTTGAAATATTAACGTAATTATTAATAGTATAACTATGATATATTTGTTTTTAATTATTATTTTTAATGGTAGACATTTAGCGTCGAAATACAATAGTCGACGCTAAATGTAAGACATCTAGCGTCGAAATACAATAGTCGACGCTAAATGAAAGACATTTAGCGTCGATTATTCTTCGACGCTAAATGTCTTTCATTTAGCGTCGACTATTGTTCGACGCTAAATGTAAGACATTTGGCGTCGATTATTGTATTTCGACGCTAGATGTCTTACATTTAGCGTCGACTATTGTATTTCGACGCTAAATAAAAATTAAATTTCTCGGAAAAATAACCCTAATTTTTTCATTAGCCGCCTAATATTTGGCGTTGAATACTTCGACGCTAAAAGTCAATTAATTCGACGCTAAATGTCTTTTAAATCCCTAAAACCAGTGCTTCTCTTCTTCCTCGGCTCAAAGCAAAAACTCGATTCTCCAACAGTGAAGAACGAAGGAAAATTACAGGTAAGTCTCATTTGTTGATTTAAATTTGTTGATGAGGATGAATTTGATGAAATTGAGGATGAGATTGATGATATTGAGGATGAGATTGATGAAATTGAGGATGAATTTGATGAAGTTCATAGAGTGTTTTTTTTTATGTTGATGATGAATTTTATAGAGTAGTACTTACAGTTGGGGCAGGAGTTTGAGATGATGATGATGTTGCCAAGCCAGAACAGCAGCAATTGTTGCTGTTCTGGGCAAGAACAGCAGCAAATGCTGCTGTTCTGGGCAAAACAGCAGCGAACAGCAGCAAATATGTATATGTATGCTCCAATTGAGTAATCTCTCTAAGTACTCATATTGATTTCATACGTAATAAATTTGGTGAATGAGTGCATCTGATATGTATGCTCCAGCTTGAGGGTGATTTTACAATTCAAATATGTATACCAAATTTGTATATATACATATGATGTTAAGAGACGTATAGGTTGGATATGTTTATTTGGAATGTTTGTATGTGTTTTGGAATTCGAAAGTTCATATAGTATAGTATGTGTTTTGGAATGTTTGTTATGGTTATGCGTGTGCATGAGACGTCGTGTGATGAGTTTGGTGTGTCGTGATATGTATGGATTGTTTGATTGTGTGCCTTTTGATGTATTGGTTGTTAAATGTGCTTCGTGGTTGGTTGTATGATGATTGTGTGTGTGACTGTGTGTATGTACGTGTATGATGGAACTCGTAGATTATATGGATAATGAATGCATATGTGAAATGAATAAATGAATGAATGAATTTGAAAACGAAAGTGAGCATTCGATGTTATAAGCGCTTTTGTTAAGTTGTATTGACTTGTATGGATATGTATGTATATGTATAAGAACTTTGGAATTTGATGACGCTAATGCGACGGGTTTTTGCAGATGGCACCGGGCAATCGCAAACGGCATACCGCGACTCCATCTACATCAGCAAGGGCAACTGGCCCTGGTGATTTCTCTGCTAGCACAGGTGAGTCCAGTACAGTGAAGGGTCGAGGACGCACCCGTGGCCTGGGGTTGGCTAAGTACGTTAAGGCTCACGGCCGTATCCGGATAGAGATATCAGATGATGGACACACTCAAGTCGGACAACATAATTCAGCATTTAATACAGCCATAGGAGCTACAGCTCGATATGAAGCTCCCCAAAACTACGTATCTTGGAGAAAGATACCGTGGGAGACGAAAATGAACCAACTATTCCCTTCGCTACTTGTAAGTTTTCGATATTGTTTGTTATTTAACATTTTTATTTTATACTTATTTTTACTCTCGAATTTTCATGTAGGAATGGTTCGACTTCGATCTGACCCAAGTGAATGTCCAACAATATATTGACTACCACATGGGGAAAAGTTATAAAGATTATAGAACAAAAGTCCTGAAACCAATATTCGACGAACATGGACCTTCAAATGCTCCACAACACAAGCCTGATTTTATAGAGGAACAAGATTGGACATTCTTATGTGAGCTTTGGTCTAGCAAAAAACACGAGGTAAATTTTGAAATAAACGGAAATTTATAATTGTCTTTGTTTTCGGTACTTACAGTGTTGGTAAATACAGGATAAATGTCACCCAAATGCGGAAAATCGAAGTCACTTGCGTTTCAACCACCGTGGAGGTTCGAAGCCATTTATCCAACATCGTGCCGAACATTCTGAGGTAAATATATCCTAACGTAAAATTTAACAGTTAATTGTTTTTATTAATCTGGAATAATATTGAATTTATTTTATGTTTATAACAGAGTAGCACAGGTGAGGTGCAATCATTTCCAGATTTTTTCCGTGTGACGCATTACAATGAGAGGAACAGATGGATAAATGAAGAAGCCGAACGCTGCTATGTAAGTTTCAGTTTTTAAAATAAAATAATTAATATTATATATGTTAATTTTTTTCTCAAATTCTAATATTAACTTATTTTTTGAAACAGAACGAAATGATGGAACTCCAACATCAAACTCAGGAGACAGGGTCCGACCTCATACCAGATGAGCAGCTGTCGCAATTGGTTTTCAAGAATCAGACAGCTTACAACGTTGGCTTTGGCACTCGTAAGAAGCCAACGTCATCTGCACGCAATAGTGGTAATTCGGACAATGTCTCTCTTCGAGACGAGTTAGTCACCACCAAAGACGACCTAGCCAGCACCCGAGACGAGCTGCAGCAGACTAAGGAGAAGCTACAACAGGTCACGGTGGACCACGAGAAGAAGATGGTGGACCAGGAGAAGAAGATGGAGCAGTTGGTGTTAGTGTTCCTAGAACATGCCAATGATCTAATAAGCATGAAAACATGTTCATAATTCAAAATAAGTTGCGGAATTACTTACATTGAATGGATTTGAGCTTTAAAATTTTGAGAGGAGATCTCCAAGATCCAAGTTTTAAGTGATGATTCCAACTCTTGAAGTAGTTTCCCTATCACCTTAGTTGATTTCTCCAAGTGCTAACTTTGTTGATTTTGCAACAAAATCAAAGTGTAGAGAGGATGGCCATTCACGCCCATAGAGAGGTTTTTAGGGTTTCATTTTGTTCAAAAAGTGTCAAGTGTAGGAAGTGAAGAGAGAGAGAAGGCTTTTGGTAAAATCCATTTTACCCTTTTCACCTAAACTATGTGGTTGGGTAAATGGTTTTACCAAAACCATTACAAGGTGGTTGGATGGTTGGTGGCTTGGCATAAATGCCAACTACCCTCCCAACTACCACATGTGAAGTGGGCCCCACATTTGAATTCAAAATTCAAATGTCTCTACGAACATTTGCCGCGGCTCGGTTCCGTTTAATCCGATTAAACGAACTTTCGTCGCTAAATAATTAAATCTAATTTAATTAAATAACGATGCCTCGTAAATATATTACGAATGTTGTCTACGAATTAATTCTAAATTAATTCGCTCGTTCGCATTAAAGTCCAACTTTTATTTCGTAATGAAATTCAATTCATATTAATATATCCGATATATTAATTTTAGCCCATGCGAATAAATTAAATAGAAAAATCAAATTTAACTATTAAATTTATTTTACCGATTAATTCCAATTAATCACGTTCTCTCACTTCCGTACACATTTAATCCCAGATTAATTTTCTCTCTCTTAATTAATCCCAAATTAATTATCTCTCTTAATTAATTCCAGATTAATTCTAATCAACTGTCATCGGTGAATCTTTGGGAAGCGACCCAAGAGATCCCTGGATATGTTGGCAGTAAATACGGTCATCGGATTATCCAAATACGTGCGTACCTCGTACCACGTGCTTATCGATTTACAAGACATGGTTGGCTTCTAGCAAAACACCGTGCCTACCCAATTCTCCAGAAATATTCTTACTGGAATATATAATCTATGTCAGGCGTAGTATACGTAGTATTAAGTATTGCGATCCAGTATCGAATGTCACGTGCTAGGCCTGGGGATGGAATGTGTCTGCCCCGTACGAAGCACATGTCGGATGTCTGGTAACTAGTCTCTATTATCGGATATACATGACCTAGTCATAATATCCCGATGACTGCAGTACTTAAGAGCACTAGTATCGTATCCTACGTGACATCATCTCCACTATGACTGGAGTGATACTTCTGTCTTGACATCACACCCAATACACTACGATTCTCAATATACCAAGCAGAGGCGTACATAGAACCGATTAAAGCCCTGGACGACCAAAACTAAAACATACCGATTGTCGCAAGTATTAGCAGTGCAAGTCTCAGGTTAAGACCAAATACACCTACCCTGATTTCGGACTTCCATAGACACATAGTCATACTACCAATGGAATTCCGAGGGGTCTATCCAGAGCGAAGCTGTTTTCCGTACCATCGGTAAAACACAACCTCCTATTACACTTGCATGAGTATCCTATACCCAAATATATGAGAACTATGCCGTTATGATCTCACATAACACGCACAAGTGTAATACTAGTCTATTCCGCATTATCGATGTCCAGTCTCGATAATACTACGACTAGAGATATTTAATGATTAATACTTCGTGGACTGATACTGTCTCATATCATCTCAATCCAGGAACTAATCATAAGGACCTTCTATCATTTATACATCTAGGTGATCTAATCACAAATGATAAGAGTGCAATCTCGTTGTCACATAGTTAATTTGTACAACAACACCATGATCTGTACAAATAGTGACGCTATGGGTCATAATTGTCCAACAGTTGGAACAGCAACTGCTGGCTTTCCGTCAGATGTTCGAGGCCTCAATGAGTCATGGTGCATCGGGCTCGAGCGTCCCCTCATCACAGTAGCAATTAATTTTATATTTGGTTTTGTATAAACATTTTGAACAAATAGATTTAATATAATATTTCTTTTTTCTAAAACAAATTTCAATATAATATTTCGTCATTTTGTTATTAATTACATTTTTTTTCAACTAAATTAAATATTTTAGACCAAAAAATAAGTAAATTACTAATTTTTAAAAAATAAATTTTTTACTTTTAGCGTCGAATATTTCGACGCTAATAGTATCAAAAATGGCCGCTGTAAGCGTACATATAATACTTTTTTAATATATGTTAGCGTCGACAAGTTTCAGACGCTAAAAGTCACTTTTAGCGTCGAATATTTCGACGCTAATAGTAACAAAAATGGTCACTGTAAGCTTACATATAATACTTTTTTAATATACTTTAGCGTCGACACTTTTCGACGCTAAAAGTTTGGATTTTTGCGTCGAATTATTTCGTCGCCAAATATAAAATATAGCGTCGGACAATTTACTTTAGCGTCGAAAAAAATTGGACGCATAATACTGTTTTTTAGCGTCGCATTTAATTATTTCGACGCTAAAAGTGATTGTCGTCGACATTTTATCGTCCATTTTTTGCGTCTAATTTTTTCGACGCTAAATGTCTTTTGCGTCGAAACCGTCACTTATGGCGTCGAAATAATTCGACGCTAAATGGTCTAATTCTTGTAGTGTCATTTTCATTTAGTCGAGACTGAAAATGAAGGTCCAAGAGCAATATGCAACTATTGTGGTGTATCTTACAATTTACTGGCAGCTATAGCAATATGAACAAGCACTTCGATAGACATCATGTCGCTGAAATTTGACTTAATACAACACAAATTCAAATAGACATGTACATTTCATCTAGTATGAGTACGAGTTCTTTAGATTTATTTAAATATTTTGATGCTAAAAATAGAAAAGAATTTGCTAAATTTACTTGTATGACACATCTTTCTTCAAGTTTTGGTGAAAAGAATTATTATTACTAATTATGTTCGAAATGTTTTGAATCATGCTACTTGTAAAATGCCTATAAATACAACAAAATGATAAATTTTTAATTATACAAATATGATAAAATTATTTTAAATAAAATATTTAAATATATTAAATGATGTCTTTATATTTGTTCTAATATTTGGAGTTACAATTGGCACACACACTCATACATGGGGTGTGACTTGTCATTGGATTGATGAAGCATGGAACATATAAAGATGACTAATTGCATTTAGAGTTTTTGATGAGCATCATACTGTACAAAATATTTATAAAATATTTAAAGTAATTTTTTAATATGGTTTATTATGTAAAATTTTAACAATTGGTTTTGACAATACATCTGTAAATACTACATCAATTAGAGATTTAAAAGAAATATGCTAACCAAATTTGAGGGGTCGATTTGTTCATGTTCGTTACACATGTCATGTCATTAATTTATGTGTTCAAGCTGGTTTGACTTTTTTAGAGCATCACACTAATGTTATTAAGATTGCACTTAATTGTATTTAGTTATATTATAATTAGGAGAGAATGAGCCAAATTTTGTAAATTAAATAGTGTTAAATCGGTAAAATTTTCACGAGACGTTCCAACACGTTGGAATTCAACTATTTTCTTTTAACTCAAGCTTTTCAATACAAAGATGTATTATGTAGTTTTTTTCCTAACATGTTCAACATATAACACTTTTGTCTATTCATTGGGATATTTGTGAACAAAATTATAAATTTTAACAAATTTAATGATGCAACATATATGTTTAATGGAGTTTATTATCCTACAATAAATTTATTTCTTGTTGAATGTTTGAATATTGTTGGTACTCTATATGAGTATGCTGAAAGTTCAAATATTAATGATATTGTTTTAATTAAAGCTATTGTTGTATGAAGAGAAAATGATTGACTTATTTTAAAGACATTCCATTATTTTATTTAATTGCCACAGTTTTTTATCCTAAATTTAAATTAGAATGTTTGAATTGTGGCTTACAAACTTACTATGCATTTTTAGGAATAGATGATGAAATTAATATTAGAAAAATAATAAATAGAATAAAAATTGATTTAATAGATTTATTTAATGATTATGTTAGTATATATAACTTGCAATCATCAGAACAATATAGTAGCGAACTCGTAATACATCCAAGACTTAACGTAGATGATCATTAGTTACTACAATGAAATAAAAAACAGGGGGATAACACGACTAACAACCTGGAAATAGATAATTATTTATCTATCAATTTTGAGTTTCCTCCTGAAAGTTTAGTAAGTATAAATTTTCAAGCACTTGACTGGTGGAACCGACATCAAAATGTCTATCCTGTTTTTATCAATTATTGTTAAAAAAAAATAATGGCAGCACATGTTTCCACCGTTGCGGTTGAACAAGTCTTCAGTTTATGAGATAATATTTTGGAAACGAAACGGTCTTCATTATATCCAATCACTTTAGAAGTAACAGCATGTGTGGATGATTGGACCTGAGCTGTTCTGAGGCAACAAGATACCTCCGATGACTTTAAGGACTTGTTCGACAATGCATCTGCAACTGCAAGCGTAACGAGAGCTGAAGGATCAACAATAGGTACGGATAATGATGATGAGTTAATAATTGTAATGAGCCAATGGGAAATTATCTAACAAAATGTAATGAAATTACGTGAGCTTTGATTTCTCTCATCCCTAAACATAAGCTACTTAAGTTTTTAAAAAATTTAAGTCCAAGCTCTTTTATTTTATTTTTAATTTAAGTTTTTAATTTAATATAATATAAATTCAAATTAATAATTTGAAATCTCATTTTTATTTTTTAAAAAAAATTAAAATTTTAAATTAATTAAAAAAAAAATATGAAACTGAACTAGAACCATCCGGTTCGATTCCAATTCTCGATTCCACATTCTTATGGAGCCAGAATCGTATAATTCTAGCTTGTGAAATCAGAAACTGGAAAGCGGTGGCCAGGTCTATCGACACTTAAGTGGAACCGGAACCGTAAACCGAACCGGAACAGATTTGGTCGGTTCCGATTCCGGTTCGAACCTTTTTTTAATTATATAAAAAAATCGAAAATAATTTAAAATAATTTATATTAATTTAATAAAAAACCTACGATTCCAACCGGTTCGGTTGGGGTCGAACCCTAACCGAACCGGTCCTTTACGGTTCTGGTTCCGATCCGGAACCGTGGCCGGGTCTATATCTAATCACGTGATTCAAAAGTTTAATCAGAAAATATTAATATATGACTAAAATGTTTTTATCAAAAAATATGTCTGGCTAATTTTCACTTAAAATATATTTCTGATTAATTTTTTAATTAAAAATATTTGACTAATTTTTAAGTTTCAATGACTAATTGGATTTTTTACTTATTGGATTTTAAAAAATTTATATCATAAGAATTTAAAAGATTTGAAAAGACCACATAGATTTTTTATTTTTTATTTTACTTTTATGACGCTAACCAACCAACTTTTAATCTGATTATGTAACACCCCGCTTAGGCTAGGATGCTACCGGCATGAGACACGAAAACTCATCTCCATAAGCCTCTGAATCTGACGAAATTTCGGCATTATATATGCAGAACATCACGCAACCTGGCCTATAGCCAGCATCTAAATACAACAAAATCATCAAATCTCGACCTCAGGTCGGCATCTCAACATCAAGGCCTCAGGCCTGAACTCAAAGAACAAAAAGTAAATCAATTGGCCTCCGGCCAGGTCTCAAAAATAAAACTAAGCTATTACATCACTTATACAAATGAGATACAAATGCAAAAACCATACAAAGGGCCGTGAGGACCCATAACTCGACCGAGGACTCTCTTGACTGCAATTGGGGCGATCCACCGTCTTCAAAATCTTCGCCGAACATCTGCTGGTTCTATTTGACAGCTACTGACCTGCAAAACTACAAACTGTTGTGGTGTGAGTCATAATGACTCAGTAAGTAACTATGCTCCTAACCAGTGTTATTAAAGGCGCAAGGCGCACCGAGGCGCAAAAGGTCCTGGAGCCTAGGCGCGAGCCTCAAGGCGCAAGGCGCGCGCCTGAGGAATGTGAGGCGCATATTTGTATATATAATTTTTCAATTAGAAAGAGGAACATTTATATTATTCTAATTATTTTGTTTTGAGTATTTTTTAATATTTTGACCAAATTATGACAAAACATTTATAAATTATTGCACTCAATTAAATTTATATACATCACTATTTCCATAACTAAGTTGCTATTATAAATAAGATATTAATATTTACTTATATTATCTTATGTACAATTTTATTATTGACTAGTTTAATCTTTTGGTTAAAATTATGTTCCCAATAATTATAATGTATGATCTATTATTAATTATTATGGCAAACATTTATATTTTACAAAATATAAAATTTTCTTATAATTTTCAACAATTCCAACAAATTATCTAAGAGTCATGTCAAAAGTAAATAAATTAAATTAAATTATGAGATTTATTGTTATTATTTTTTTTTTTTTAACTCTCTATGTTGGAAAAAAACCAAAAAAAGTACAAAAAAAACTTTAATCAACGAAATTGGGTCAAAAACCAAGATTTTTGGCATTATGCGCCTAAGGCGCGCCTCATTCATTGGCATCAGGCGCGCGCCTGATGCACGTCGCCTCGCCTGGATACCCTCTAGGCGCAATGGCTAGCGCCTCTACCTAGGCGCGCCTTTGATAACACTGCTCCTAACTTGAACATACAAATCTCAAACAAGGTTTATTTCTTAATATATTGATGACTTAAATTTCTATGTAATCTCACATAATTCTCAAATCTAAGTTAACTGCAAAACTCTTATTGAAGTTTAGATGTTACCACTTATTACAAGATTTCTGTTCTAATTCACACACCCTTACATCTTGTTTCATACTTAAACTTTAAACGTCTATACTATGGTCATTAAGCTCTATAAATCCATCTATTGTACCAAGACTCATTACGTATCCACTACGTTACTTTTATATCTTTCCACTTTTCTATATATTTACTTTGTATCTAGTTCTGGCCTTTAATTTAAAACCTCTTATTCTTACCTTCTTTGAAATATCATCAAGTCGGTTGTACTAAAATATTATCTCTGTCAGACACTCAACCTACTATCACTGATCATGTATACATACACATGTAATCATTGCAACATGTTCTAGCATTCTTACCATATGTTCTTTCCTTCAAATATTTATCACACATTAAATATTCACAAGGAGAATCTCTCATATAGCCCTACATCTCATACCAACATCATCTACAAGTACAAATACATATAAACATAATGATGATATCATGTATCAATGTTAGCTACATGCATCTAAATGTACTCATGCTATAATGCATTACCATCAGCTATATGCATCTCAAATAACTTACTAGAATACATTATTTATATGCAACAATTGCAAATTATACTTTACTTCAACATGTTATGTCTTTAGAAGATACTCTTTCTGAAAAACTATTTTCTGAAAGTTTCTTTGCTGAAAACTTTACTTTACTTTCTCTTTCTGGAAAAGCTCTTTCTGAAAACTGAATCTGAAGACTAAAAACTACACTTGAAAACTGAATCTGTATCTAAAGAAAACTGAAAGCTGTATCTTGAAACCGTAAACGTATCTTAAAACTGAAATCTGAAAACTGAGAACTAGAAACTTTCTCTGAATTCTGTATCTCTGAAAACTGTTTCTGGAAATCTAATATTGCAAAACTTCTTTTCTGAAAAACTGATATCTGGGTGTCTGTAGAAAACTGACGCATGGAGGCGTTACGTATCGTCGTCCCCCCATACGCCCTAGAGTCAGATATGCAAACCCATGACATTGGGGCGTTACGTATCGCCGTCCCCCAAAGCATGTCATACCTGCTCTGAAACTGGTGGTCTTGGGGCGTTACGTATCGCCGTCCCCCAAGCCACAAACTGGAACTGGGGGTGCGGATCTATGCTACCACCCAAGTTCAAACTGGAGATCAGGTACACGATCCTATGCCGCCATCCTGTCTCATAAACTAGGATCTAGGGGCGTTACGTATCGTCGTCCCCCTAGTCCTCTACATGTGCACATGTCTATGTCCGTCAATTCCATCTTTGTATCTCTAGTTACATACTGGGGTGAGGTTTTACCTCATGCCCCGAAAACCATAAAATCATAATCTGTAACTCAAATTGTAGAAACATTTTCTGAAATACGATTCTTTTCAAAAGCATTTGAAATCTTTCTTTAAAACATTTGAAATTGTTGAAAACATTGTTATCGTTTGCTCAACTGCTGAAAACTTAAATACACACACACATGCACATGCATATATGCATTTCTCATGCTCCTCTCTACTCTAGCCATGATTCCATCTATAATGATCTTGCAAACTATATGCTCAAATATCAACAGAATGCTTGCTCAAACTAAAACATGCTAAATTTATCTTACATTCATACATATCTATATTTATCTATACATGCACACATTCAAACCATCATAACTTAGTTTACCTCTATAACTTACCTTGTTGGTGGCTCACAATCAACATATTGCATAATTTATATTCATACACATACAATCGAAGTTCTTCTACTATATCAAACATCAAACGTATACGAGTTCCAATGTCTTAGTTCTTAAACTGATTTGCCATTTTCTAACTATCAACTTGTGTTCAAGAATCTCATGTCATAATCTTTTATATATTCTCATGCTATGCATATACTACTCATTTATGCTCTTTATCACTTTATATACTCGTATCTATACTCATGTTGCTAATATTCTTATATAATGCATAAATTACAAACTTTCCTTCATAACACTAGTCCCATTCCCTAGGGTGTAGTTTCTACAACCCCCAAACCCAAGTCTCAATTAAATATATTATTCATAAACACTTGCTCCCTTATCATGTATACTCTTATACTTTGCCACTCTTATACTTTCAATCTAAAGCTTACTAATGTCTTTCTACTTATATACATATATATATATAATACTCCTCTTGTTTTATGTTTATACATACATCTGATGCTTCTATGTACTTATACATAATAACATTTCTGTCTAACATAACATGACATTATTCATGTGCTCTATCTATACGTATATGCTGGTTTACATCTACATATGTATCTCTTTACTTCTATATGCTCATGCTTATCTTTTGCTTGTTCTAATCTATATATGTGTATATAAATACACCTGCTTCTTTCTTCTACATTCGTCTTTATATATATATATATATATATATATATATATATAGGTTTCATGCATATAACTATATATAACTTTATTATATTACTAATCTCAAACAACGTTATATTTCTTAAGTATTCAAAGCATGAGTTACTTACCTGACTTCGCGGACACTCTGAACCTGGACCCGATCTGTCAAAACAATCACAACACATGTCAGAACCGCTATTTGCGGAACTTTCTACTCATCTATATAAACTTCCGGACTTTCCCGGAATATACAAATCCTCACCGACTCTACGATTCAAGCTTCATTACTCTAATATACCTTTCTATACTATTCTGAACTAACTAGATGGGTCAAATTCTCATTTTACGCGTTTGCGGCAAAACTTACGGAAAAGTTTCCGCAAACGCTACGGAAGGGTCTCGAACCCTCCGAACTTATCCGGAATTACTTAGTTACCCTCGCAATATCATATTTATATCATCTTCATGATTACGGTCATCTACGCTCAATCGCGAGAGAAACTCCGTTTTACCGGAAACTCGCTAATTCTACCGGATCGATCAAATCTTATCTGTTTCTCCCCGGATTCTACCACATTTATCGTTTTAACATATTAAAACACATCCAACTCATTTCATGCTAATTCGCTAAACTACGGGACTACTGGAAACATCCATATATAAATCGTTACACTTTAAAATAACAAATTCTAAACGGAGAGTCGTACCGAAATTATGAGGCCATATTCGGACTCCCATCGGCCATACGAACGTGCTGGTGTCGTCGAAATTCCGATCGGAGCTAATGTTCATCGTGGGTTTACTGTTCACCGACGCTTCTTTCCTCGTTTCGCGTGCAAACGGCCGCCGTTCGGCAAAATTAACACCGCATACTGGTATTACTCGTCGAGGGCTTTGATTTGGTAGGTGCCTCGGGCCGTGAAACGGACCGACGAGCCGGGATCGGACGACCCACGCACTCCTCTTCTTCCTTCATTTCCCGCCGTTTTCGGCGTCCCATGGACCGTCGCCGGCCACCGGCAGATGCGCCGTGGCCGGACGACTCTTCCTGCGCCGGCCGGCAGTGGCCGGTTGGCCGCCGGCACACCCCTCCTTCCCCTCTCTCTCTCGTGCGACGTGTTCTCCCTCTCTTTTCTTGTTTTTTTCTGTATTTGCTGGATAATAATAATAATAATAATAATAATATCTAATTCCGGAAATTACCAACATGTCCCCAATATTAAGGGTATTTTCGGAAATCAGCCCTTTCAAAGCCCTTCTGTTGCGATTTTTGAAAAACGTTCAACGCGAAAGTTGTTCGTCTCGGAAAAACGAGTCTGATGGTTCAAGAATCAACTCAATCGGAGTTCGTTTGTAAATTATGTGGTCAAAACAGTAAACTTTACTTGTATAGTAGAAATCGCGTAACTGACTTTGATCCCTCACGTTTTCCAACGCGACGAAAATTCATAATCTATTATTCCAACCCATATAACATCACTTGAACTCTTATTCTTCATTATCATCATGCTCTGAGACTATAACATCTATCCGGGAATCTTCTAGAACCGTCCCGAAAATCTGGGATGTTACAGATTATGAGTAATGTCTATCTAGTTCAATGAGACATTCTTTTCTTGGCCATTCTCGTCCAGGTCACCCCTCCATTGAATTAACAATACTATAATTTATATTATGGTTAGGTGGGGATACCTCAACCATTACAACTATATTTTCTTTACAAGTTATGTTGGCGGTGATATTTCCAATATTTCACTAACAGTGTAGATAACTTTACTGACGAAAATGCTTATTTATCTCAGATTATTTCTGAGTTTCTGTGATAGAATATCATGTCTCTAATCTAGGAATAAAAGATAACACCTCGGCATCAATGATCTTAATAATTGATAAATATTTTTTTGCCTTAAATTTGGGTTTTTTTAAAAAAAAAAAAAGTAAAAAATTAGCAAGAAAACGAGGAAAAAAAATCATTGTTGTGCTAAATTCCCTTTATACATTATCATCTATCCGATTGAATAAGTTATCATTTCACCCACTTATCCAGAAACCTCAAATCTGGTGTTGATGTGGCTGTTCAACAGAGTTAACCTCAGTTGCAACATTGGTGAAGGAGAATTGAGACACCGGTTTCTTTCATTCAATTCCAAATCCCCCACAAAACCTCCTCCCATAACTCTGCCCTTGTCACTAAAGAATGATCGAACTTGTGATTAATGGGCTGCACAATAAGTGCACCATCCACGCCCGCTTCTTCCATGCACTAAAGCAAGAAATCGACATGTCCGGGCAAGGTGGGTTCTTGGCCAGGAAAATAAGGAAATTTATCAGCAGCCTCTTCAGGAGATGCCCAAACGTGCAGATGATAATCAATTATTTTCATTTTCTTGGAAGTTGGTTTGGTATCAGCTTTAACGGTGGTCGCCATTTTAGCAGAAGCAGAGACTCTGAATGATGGTCGCCATTTTGAATAATAGATATGAGTTTGAATATTGAGGAAGGACCAAAGCTGAAATCACTGGCTTCATTATGTATGTTCATCTTCAATTTTCTAAGAGTTTTCTAAGAGTCAAAAAAATCTTAGGTAAAAAGTCTTATGTGTTAGGCTATAATTTTTTATAGAGTTTGATATTTATAATTCTCACTAAAAAAAATCCTACACAATCACACGTATAAAAAAATGCTTCAAAATAATTATGTTTTTCAATACCAATAGACTTTCTATTACTTGTTTAAAGTTTTGATTGAATATCACTAGATTTGAACACTCTTTAAAAAATCCTAATAATTTTAATGGAATACCACAAGACTTTTTATATTATTTAAAATTCTTAATTGAATATCATAAGACTTATTTAACCCAATTTTTTTTTTAAAATCTCAATTGAATACACCCCTAAATTAGTATATGATATTTCTAAATTAATGATCCGTGGGGAGATTTTTTTTCCCATAACCAAAATAAATTATAAGCACCGATGAATAAATGATACCGAAACAAATTAAAAAATATTGACCAAGTCGTACATAGCCAAAATAAACATTGTAAAGGTTTTATTATTGTTTTTTTTTTCCTGTAATAGGAGAAATCCATTTTCTTAAACAGGGGATAATTCCGAAGATAAATAGATAAATTGAAATGCAATGATTAGTGATCTCAATTTACCCTAATTTGCGAACAAGGGCTGAACATCGATTTCAAGTTGAACTTGGAATCGGTTCAAATCTGATCGATTTTTCAAATTTAAAATCGGAACCAATTATAATCAATCCAATTTCGATTTCAAAATAGAAAAATCGATTATTTTGATTCCAAATTATCAAAACTGAAACCAGATTTCTGAAACCGAATGTAAAACTGAATTCTGATACCGAGATTGAGATGTAATTAGATTTTAATCTTTTATTAATCATCAACACCGGAAGAGATATTATAAGATTTCATATTTTGACAGGTTTAGACAGTTGGATTCGCTACTACTATATTAAAGAAACATAACTCTTCCGCATATCTTATAGTTGCGGTCGGAAATATAAATGGATTAAAAGGGATAGTGAATGCATTGAAAATGCAAGACAAGAAACCTGATAATAATTCAGAATAGAAGCGAGATCAAATTGAAATCGATAAATATGATATCTTATTTAATTGGATAAATTCTAATTTCATTTAGGAACAGGAAATTTTTAGAGTAGGTTTAGATAAACCGAAACCAAAATCGAACATTCTTAAGTACAAGAATAAAAAGTCAAAACAGTAGCATTATTTCTTCAGAATACGGCAGTCAAGACCGCTTCTCCCAGCACATGCCCTTGAATTGCTTCCAGCAGCTTCTCCTTCGTCACCTGCAACATATATAATAAATAATAAACCTGTCACTTGCTCTTTGGCCTTTGCTCTTTATAAATTGATGATTTGACGAAAATACAAAGACCATATTACCTTATTGCCAAGGTGCATCTCATCATCCAAAGCATAGAGCCTGAACTCAATCCTGTGTCCATGGCTCGGCAACTTAGGTCCCCGCCACCCTGGAACCTTCCAATCATTGTTTCCTTCTTTAATCCCGGCGTATTCGCCGCCGGCATCCTCCTCTTTGCCGGAAAAACCCTCCGGCAGACCCTTCAAAGTTGGAGGTATGTTAACAACAACCCAATGAGTCCATGGCACGATTGGACCACTTGGGTCCGGTGCATCAATATCTTCCACCACAAGAGCCAGGCTCTTTGTTCCCTGTGGGATATCGTACCATTCCAATGGCGGTGATATATTCTTCTTTGCACCTTGACCCTCGCCTGTGTAGTGTCTTGGTAACCTCCCTCCGTTTTCTATTTTCGGTGATACCAGCCTGAACTCGTCCCTAGCCATTTTCGCTTGCGAGCTTCTAGTTCCTGAAGTTGAAAGACTTGTACGGTTGGATAAGGATTGGTGTGTCGAAAGTGATTTGTATAATGAGTTTGCTGTAATAGTAGAGGAGTGACACGTGTTGCAAGAAGTTTCGCGGTGTCAAAAGAAGGTGGTAGGAGTTTGTGAGGATAGACACGTTGAGTGTTGCCTGGGCTGGGAGACCGGTGGAGGAATCTAGAGAATTGGAAAAATGAAGTGTTCTCATTTGTTTCTTTGGTGATCATATCATTGATTTATGTCATTTCACGAGGGTTATATATATTGATTTTTTCGTATTATTAAATGTTGGCTAGATGAGTTTAGATGAGTTAGGGAAGGATAAGGAAATAATTTTTTATATTCATTAATGGAAGATATTGAATATAAATTTTGACATCTTTATATTATATGCGGTCTATTACTATCCCATTTACAAATATTTTAGAAGCTTAGGGATCCTATTGTTATATACTCTTCATTTCAATATCTCAAAACAATGTGTTAAGTAGGAGAATTGCACCAAATATGCACTAATAATATGAAATTTTTAGATATATACTTTAACCCGAGTTGATAAATTATTTTTATATAAATATTTCTTAATTAGCTGAGAAAGATAAAAATATATTCAGTTATAATTACTCCATTTATTACCCGATCTTAATTGAACTTGCTCGATCATACAACTCTTTAGTCGACTTGCTTGATCATACAATACATCATTTAACTTTAATTGATCACTTACCCAATACCTCATTTGACTTAGGAGTGGTCGCGGTTCTGGAACTGACGGTTCTGGTTCCTCAATCGAATCGTAAAATTATGATTCCAATTTCGATTTGGAACTGAAACCTCCGAAGTCCGAATCATAAAACCTTTTAATAATATTAAATATAAATTTAATTTAATTTAAACTAGTTTTAATTTGAAAAAAAATAAAATTGCTTTAATTTATTTTAATGAAACCGAATCGGATTTTTCTAGTTCTAATTCTCCAGAACCGAAATTTACGATTCCTGAAACCGGAGGTTTCAAACGATTCTGATTCCGATTCGAAACCGACTGGATTTTGACTTACTAAAACACAACATTTGACTCGATTGCTTACCTTACCTTAGTTGTGCTTATTCTATCTTACTCGACTTTCTTCCAAGTTACATTGACAAGGGTAATATAGACTTTTCCCACCTTGAAGAGGCATATTCATATAGAAGAATCATTGGGCCATATTTTCGTAACTTTTAGTATTTTGGGTAAATAAATAAAAACTCTGTTAACTGGGCCAGCATAATTCAATTACACTATCCCTCCACAGAGTTAAGCTACAAAGCCTGGGCTTTTCCATCGAAAACCTAACTTGGACCAACTTGAATTCAGCCCATTGCCGTTAATATATCATCAATTGGTTCACCTACAAAAACCGGTGCCGTTTTATGATCCATTGACAATTGACAAAGTCAAACAGGAGAATTTTATACAGCTTGAGCCCTTATGAACTGTCTTATAGTTAGCTTTCAGTCGCCCTTGAGTCAGAGTCTTGTAAATTTCAGCACCACGCCCATGCCACGTGCGTCGGGGCCTGCCCTCGATTCATTTGCATGGAACACGTAAAGTCATACATACACAGCAGACTTGAGGTAGCTAATTAGGGCAGACGTACGACAGTCACTGCCACTGCAGCTACGTCGTTTCATTTCATTTCAGATTGCCTTTATATATCAGACTCACAGATTCAACTTTACGTATTTTTGTAAACATAACTGCAGAGAGAAGATTTGGTCCCAACTAATCAATTTTTTTTAGTGAGTCCACAACATAACAACGTATTAATTCATTTACGTGGAAATTACAGATCAGTAATATGCTTGTGTTGACAGTTGAAACACATTAGCAATTAATTGTTGCAGCCCCGTACACGTGGGACCTTGAAAGTTAACCTATAGTGTCCCAGAATTGTAAAACTGATATAGTTTTTTTTTTTTTTAAAAACTTCTTTTGATATGATTTGCTTTACTAGCTAGTCTGGTCAAAAGGGTCTAATAAAGCAATAAAACATCCGCACTTGTGCTAATTTTATAATTGTTTTAGTGCTGCTCTCATCGCAGACATCAGCAATGTGACTGATGTGGGTGGTGATCAAATGTGAAATGATGGAGAGATTTGAGAAGACGGGCAAAGCAGGTAATTTTAGACTTGAACAAGTTAAAAATTATTTGGGTTTCTTTCTTTCTACCCACCCAACGTAAAATCCGGAGCTGCACATGTGCTCTTGCTTGCTTATTGTCTCTTGTCTTCCTGTGAAATGTTTTCAGCTTTTACCCCTTCGTGTTTCCATCAAAATTTCCTTTGTGTCATTTATGATGTTCAATAAAGCTTGATCATATTGTTAGGTAGGTTATCCTACATTACTCGGAATGAATTTCTTCGGATTAAACCTAAATTATCTTCTAAGTATAAGTTAGACTAATTTTGGAATCAAAATTAAATTCTCCAACGAGAAGCTCACTATTGATGATGTTTTTTAGGCACTATGATATTATTTATAAAAATCATGTCACATTGTTTTAAATTTTCTCATATGTTTGGCTCATTTTGAGTCTTTCCTCATGACCGATAATAAGATCCCAAAAAAAAAAAATTGTCAAAAATCCTAAGTTGAATTATGTTAGGCTTTAAAGTGTAATTTTGCAAAAGTCTACTGCAAATTTAGTTTTTTGGATCCCCAATAAAGTATGTTTATCAAAGAGGAACAGATTATAATCTATCTTTCACAAAAACACACTAACATCGGACTGGTGGCTCCCTTAGGCCTCTGTAAAGCAAATGCATATGAAATTGAACAAAGTTGGAATTTGATATGCCTTTTTCCTGAAAGAAACAAAAGAAATAATTAATGGTGGGGTTCCCACGATTGCTTTAGGTATTGGATCTAACTTGAATCTAGCTAGCACTGGTTCAAAATCAAATGACTTAAATTCCTCAAAAATTCCCTTTAAAAGAAGAGCTTGATGATATGATATGACCGTGAGCTCTTTCTTTATAACTCTTATTAAAAGACTAGTAATCGAGGGAAATTAAATATTTAATTTATTCAGTAAACAGTTAGTAGGCCACAGGGAAAAAAAATGCATTTTCGTACAGCAAAAGCTCGGCAAGGATTTGGTTCTTGGACTTGCACAAATCCTTAACAAAAAGATCTATTTGGAATTTGGAGAGGAAGGACCCCCAATTCTTTATTTCATTTGTGCAAATTGCAAAAGACAAATTATATCTCTTTCTTGCCGTCTTGTTAAACATAGCACTCATATATTGTGGGGGTCTATTGTTATGGGCACTAAATGTCCTTGCATAAATCATAAGTTGATAAATATGGCCATAAAATTTGCAACTTATAACAACATATAAACAAATAAAAGAAGTATTGTATTACTATATATTGATGTTTATAATTAAAATTATGTACTAACCCTATTTATAGCCTTATCATGGAGTATAGTTCAAATGTTTTGCCTCGAAACATGCTAACTTGATTATCTAGCTTAAAAGACCGAATTCATATCCCGTGTATAAGAGCAACCGTAATGGAACACTAAATTTAACATCTATTGGGGTTTTGGGGCATATATAGTTGAGTTCTAACTATGCGTCGTTTTGTCATAGGTAAATAATATCATGTCAAATTTAGTTTGACACTGTAATAATAACGCAATGTATGTTATTTTATTTTATTTTTTAAAAAAAAAAATTGCACTGCAATAAACTTTTGAAGTTAAATTTGAAGTATTGGGTTAGAGAAAAATGTAAATTTGATGAAAATTTTACACCAAATTCAGAGATACCGTTGGGGTTACTCTAAAACTATAGGATTTGGGAAAAAAATTGATGTACACAATCTTACTAGTGATGGATCCAAAAATTTATTCTATAGGGGACTTAATACAATTTTTTTAGTGGTAGACAGGGAATAATAACGTTAAATTGATTTGGATCAGAAATTTATAATGATTTTGTATCGAAACCTAAAGTTTTTTCATCATGAACAAATATAAAAATATAAATTTAACATTATTATTTTCATAATATCTTAATTAGCAATCGTTGGTAATAAAAATTAATCTCCTTTCAAGCACTATTCTAAATAAATAAAAATATATTAATTATCTCAATACTACAATGGATCTCTATTTTAACTCTATCAAATACCTATTTTCCTCCTCTCTCTTTTTCAAGCAAATCATGCCAACAATTATTAAATCATATTTGATACATATAAACTGTATGACTTTTTAAAGTTGAATATCCATGGTAAGTATTGTGATAATTTATTTATGTTTAAATCATCATACTGAAACAACATAAGCAAGATGATTTCTTGTCAGAATTATAATACCATCAACTTAGATGCTTATAAGTAAGGAATTATAATTAGAGAATAAATGGATTATTAGTATGTTGTGTTTACATACTCGTAATCGAAATGAGATAGAATCGGAATGAAATAGAATCAAAATGAGCTGGAATGAGAATGATAAATCGGAATCATAATAAAGTGTTTACTTAGTTATAGGAATCGGAATGAAATATTATTACTATTAAATTGTTTACTGTATCTAATAATCGGAATTAATTGTTAACAAGATACAAAAATACCCTTAGTATTAATATATTACTTATATTTATTATATATTATTAATTTTTAATGTATTTCACATTATTAAATTATTCTTTGATTAAATTTTTATTTATTAAAATATTAAATATTAAATATTAAATATTATTAATTATTGATTATTTTTATTTTTTAGTTATAATTTAAATATTAATTAATTATTACTTTATTAATTATTTATAATGTATTAAATAAATTAATATTAAATTATTTTTTATTAAAATATTAAATATTATTTTATTATTAATTATTGATTAATTTTATTTATTATTTATAATTTAAGTATTAGTTAATTATTACTTTATTAATTAATTATTAATGTATTAAATTACTAAATATTAATTTATTATTTTGTTAAAATATTAAATATTATTTTATTATTAATTATTTATTAATTTTATTTATTATTTATAAATTAAATATGAATTAATTATTACTTTATTAATTAATTATTAATGTATTAAATTACTAAATATTAATTTATTCTGTGATAATTATTATTTTATTAAAATATTAAATATTATTTTATTATTAATTATTAGTTATTGATTAATTATTAATTATTAATATATTTAATTTATTATTTATAAATTAATATTAATTAATTACTTTATGGTAATATTGTAATTTAATAAGATTCTCATTCCACACTCTAGTGGGCCTTACTATCATTCTCATTCTCATTTTTATTTAATTTTAGAAAATAAACAACCTTAATGGAAATGATTCTCATTGCTCCATTTTCATTATCTTCAAATAAACACACCATTAATTCATTATTATTATTGGGACATTATGGGTAAAGCATATAGTTTTATTCTTGTAACTTATATGTATAAAATAAAGACTAAAAGAGAAGAATTATGTATAAGAATGATTTGTTTAAATATTGTTCGAAAACGAAAAGCTATGGATGATGAGAGTATTAAAAATATTAGAAGTGATAATAATGGCAAATTTGGAATTAAGTGGAATATATGTAGATATTTAAATTATTTAATAATATGTATTTAAGAATGAGTGTTTGATGAGATAAAAAATAATTATATATTTATAAGTTTTTTTAAAAGAGTAAACCCATATATACTTTTAGAAACTGCTGTTAAATCTTATGAAATAAATTGATTTTAAAAATTTTAGCAAACATTTATTTAATAAAAAATTATGAAATAAGCTACTTCTATGTTTCAAGGGCAAACTCAAATGAAGCCTTAAAAGGTCTTTCACAAGAAATTACATAAATATATATAAATTCCTAATTCTAATTTAAGAAATTTTTTTTTTTAAAAATAAATATTTGTGACTTTATAAAAATATATTAAAAATGTGACGTTTTTTAATAATTTAAGAATTTGAAAGGCACCTATGACAAATTTTTTTGAAACTTGGGAGGGCCTCCCTTTTATGCCTGTGTTTCGTCTGCATACCTACCTTCATTAGCAAATCCAGAATTTTGATTACACGAGAATAAAATTTGATATTCATATAAAGTAATATATATTATTTATTTTAATGAGAATTAAATTAAAATCATTTTATTAATAAATTAAATTATTTTAATTAATTTTCAGTCATACTCCTATAAATATAATTTCACCGTTATGTCCACCAGTCTTATTCCTATTTTTTTATACTATTTTCAAGATTGTACCCAAATTAACTTTGAAGTATGACCTACATAAAATATATTAAAAAAATAATTTACTACCAGATGATTGGGTCAATTCACGACCCATTGAAAAGATTAGCAGGAGAAAACAAGAACAGTGGCAAAGCAATGACTTTTTTTCGTATAGGTTAATTAGTCTACATGCTGGCCTACGGCTCTAGGTAGACACCAAAATCCTGTGCCAGAGATATTGGCCGAGTCATGTGACGACATCTCATCCATTTCATTGTCAAAGTTAAACGACATGTCACATGTTGCTTTCTCTATATATACATGTCTTATGATCTTGGACACCCCAACCATTTATTACAAGCTTTAAATAATTAACAACTCTCGTATGAGCTTCATTAATTCCACGAACAATGGAGTATGTTAATGCAAATAAATTAGGTAACAGCAAGGGGATGATGAAGAAGAAGAAGAATGGAAGCAATAAAAGCAAAACGACGACGAATCTATCAACAGACCCACAAAGCGTAGCGGCAAGACAGAGGAGGCATCGAATCAGTGACCGGTTCAAGATCTTACAGAGCATGGTTCCTGGAGGAACTAAAATGGACACAGCGTCCATGTTAGAGGAGGCCATTAACTATGTGAAGTTCCTCAAGGCTATGATTTGGTTTCATGAGAATGTTATCATCAACTTTGCTGATCATCATCATCATCACGAACATGAACATGATCATGAACATGATGCTTTCGGATTCGGACAGCTTCCAGTTCCGGGTTCTTTTCCTTGTTTCCCGGAGAGTTTAGCTTTAGCCCACGTACAGCAACAAGCCGATGCTGTGCAAGCTTCAGAGCCGTTAGTTTTGCAGGATTTTAATGGGTTCCAAGGTGAAGAATCGGAGACATTAATGTATTTGGATGATGGCTTCATGAAATACTAGCTAGGTTTTGCCTCTGATCATTGTCTGTGTTAATGTTCCGTTAAATTTGTATTTGTCATTAATAGTGGGAACTGTTATTGTATGATTAGCTATCTTGGGCGTGTATGAATATGGAAATTTTTCAGAAGATTGGTTAGTTGTGTTTTACCCTAAATATGGAAATGATCTATAGCAGCGTTGATCATGAGGTTAAGTGACTGTTGAAATTTATTTCTTCTTAGTTATAATATTACAGGATCGGGATTTATCAAATATAAATCTCGTGTGAATCACATTTATCTTCTAACGATTGACCACTAACTTAGCTTAGCATTCAACCATAATATTATATTAAGAGCATAAATACTTTGACTTTTCTTTAGCTTAGTTACTTAGAGCGTGATAGCAAGCTCAAGTTTTGCGGATGAATTTTTCATCTTTGGTTTTATTTTGTTTTTCTTTTTTTTTTCTTCTGAGCTCGAGATTGTTGCATGGGTGACTAGTATTATTACTTTACATAATATAATTTTTTAAAAGAACCTGTAAATGACATATTGGTTAAGAATCCTAATATATTCAGAGATATATATATAGTAGACGGTTGGTAGATTTTATTTATAATATACAGAAAGAAATAAAAGATCAAGGAAGTATTTTTCGATTTTTAGAAATAACTTTCTCCATTAAAATGATTACTTCTCATCATTTTCAAGAAATTTTGACCAATAAAAGAATTATTAGTTCTCCAATTCAGAATTAAATTTCAGATATTTGTGAGTGGATCTTGTTCTTCCTATTGTTTTTAGAACCGGACTCGATCGATTGGTTGAATTGATCGAACTAGAAATCGACCCTGATTTCAATTTCCAGAACGGTTGAACCTTAAAAATCGGAGGTTAAATAATCAATTAAAATTGGTCAAAATCGATGATCAATCCGGTTGGCTCTTAATCGTCTTTTTAAAACCAAAAAGTCAAAATAATTTTTTATAATTTTTAATTAATTAAAATTATTTATATGTCAACCGGTCATTGCAATCAAAACTATTGAAGCAATAGAAATATATGTTTTTATAAATGAAAAAGTGAAATTCATCAAGGGTAGGCATTTTTGGTTTGGATGGCAGGTTTAAGCTTAAAATACAAACTGATCCAATATTATCGATTTGGAAGTTAGACTAAATCGATTCATTCAAAATTTAAATCTAAACCTATCCAATCCAAACCGAAATTGGGTTTCTCGGTTTTTCTTTTTCATCAACGTAAAATTAAAAATAAAACCTATCAACGGTCGATATTTTTATATAAAAATTATATATATATGCACCAACTGTCAATATTCACATAATAAATCCGGTATTTATATATCAAGGTTGTAATAAGATTTGTGTAAGTTCAATTTAAAACTAAGAACAACGAATAAGAAATTGACACATACACAAAATAAAAAAAAAAAATAGTTTAGATCAATTTTTGTCGATTTGAAAAACATTGATCAAACCAAAATCCAATCCAAAAATATCGGTTTACTACAATCTGAACCGAAATTAAATAAAAAATAAATTTAAACCGATTGGATTATCGATTTAAATCGGATCGGTTTCAAACTAAGCATGAAGGAAGAAATGAGATTGTTATGGAGGGAACGTGGTTAGATTACAAAAGATGTTCAGATTAATTCATTTTGGTGCACGGACCACTGATCATAGAAAGTGAAAAAGAAACAGCGAAAAGACAAATCATATGTGATAACTTGTCAATCAATCAAACCGTGTTCAAGTGCATCACAATTGATAATTATGCGATCAAGGGACCATCTGTTTTAATAAGATCCAACGGTTGAGATTTAAGAGCTCATTAAATAAATAATAAATATGTTATCATTATTAGAAAAATGTGTTTTTATGATATTTTTTATCACAAAATTATCAGATTTTCCATCAAATATATAATTTCACTCAAATTTAAAATTTAAAAATTTAAATTTAAATTCATACGAATTATGATATTTTATTGACATATTAGTGTCATAAATTTAATTTTTAATGAAATATATATGTCATAAAATCAAAGATTTATGACATTTATGCGTCATATATTTATGATATTTATGTGATAGAAAAAACTGTCATAAATTTATGACACAAAATCGTCATAAAAAAGATGACATGATGATTTATGACAGTTTTAAAACCGTAATAAAAATACATTTATGACGATTTTAAATCGTCATAAATTGTGTTTTTCTAGTAGTGATCCACAAACAACAATATCTATGAAAAACATAGGGATTATATAAAGCAGATAAACTAAATAAGAAATATTCTCATGCATTATGTTTAATAAAAAAAATATATATTATATTCCCATTTTTGTCACGACCCCCTCCCTAGGGCGGGCCCAACCCTAGAAAGAGGTCCGCGATCAACTTCAGCTCGAGCAATCTATATGTCAAACCCACCATTTGGTTTCACACAATAATACATCATAAACTACAAATACATGGAATATACATCAAATACATGATTTACAACACGTGTTTTAATTATATACAAGTGACGACTCAAATGTCTGGACCAACCCTAAAATACAACTGTGGCACGTGGATCCAAATCTGGTACTGCTCCTGCTATGCTCGCGAACTACCTGAAATGTTTGGGGGAGAGGGGAGTGAGCTTAAAAAGCTCAGCAAGTAAGCACTCATTCTCTCAACATGACCTCACCAACAAAATATGAATATGTATATATATATATATATATATATATATATATATATATATATATCAGTTAAGATATATAACAGCTATCTCAGGCAGAACATACTCACAACAACACATCTCATCTCATTTCATCCATCAACTCATCTCAAAATCACATAGTACTAATATTTCAATTCATAGTACAAATATACAATTTATATCTCAAATTAGTATTCACCCTTATGTCTCATCATGCTATCGATTACTCAATCAATTTTCCAATCAAACATATATAAATATATATGTGTATATATATATATAATATATAATATATATATATATATATATATTATATATAATATTATAATACAATATGTGAAAATAGCATATATTATAATATCACCACAACAATCATCCACAACAATACAAACATCCATCAAACATGGTTGCTAATCCGGGTTTAGTATAACAGAGGATTGAAACCAATGGGAGAGTACCTCAATGACAACTCCCAAGGTTTCCAACCATATCAACTCATTATATGTGAGTGAAATATAATCAATGGGGGAGTCCCCGTATACCCCCAAAAACAAAAACCAATGGAAGAGTACCTCAATGACAACTTCCAAGGTTTTCCATCATCTCATACCACCTGATGTATCATCACATCTATCTCCGACCACTATTATACAAACCCTGCAACATAACACAACAACGCACATCATCAAACACAATCACATCTCACATCCAATCCATCCATCTCATCTCAATAATCATGATTTCTTATTTATCATGCTTTCAATATCTCAATAAAATATAAATAATATAAATGTATATATATAATATACCATTATATTTATATATACCGACTCTCACAACAACCATCAATCAACAAACAATATATTAAGAGAATCACCACAGAGTGTACTTACCTCTATCCATGCAAAAGCTCTGAATAAATCTATATTCTCGCCAAGAATCGAGCTCCAACGATCTCCAAATCTCTCAAAGAAAGATCCACTGGTCAGCAAACCTCTCAAAGATCACAACGACGGCTTCGGAACTTGCTGATACGCCTAACGAGGCAAGTGGGCCCCACAATGAAAATCGGGCCCCACAACCAGATACTTTCAACGGTGGATATATATACCAAAACGCTCGTATAATCGAGAGCAACAATCTGATATGTTTGGATCGCCGATCCAACGGTCGGATCTCAAATTCTAGTAATATTCCCGAATTACCGGTAATTATAAAACGGAAAACAACCCAAACGATGTCGGATCAGGAAGTGACCACCGGCGTTGGAAAGATCTCGGCCTGAAAAGTACCCACTCGCCGGAGGTGGCCGTCAGAAGTGACCGGAGGTGGCCGGAAAATGCGAAAAGATTGGCGGTGTATCGTCCTCTTCTGAAGGCGCGTGGAGGCGCGTCCGGCGGCCGATGGTCCCGATCTCGGCGGCTCTGGAAAGTTGACGGCGGCAGCTACACGGTGGTCCGGCGCGTGGATGAAGGTGGTCGGCGGTGATGCGGTGGCAACGTTTACAAAATTTGGTAGTGAGGGAGATAGAGTGAGGGGAAAATGAAGGAGAGAGAAAACGAAAATTTTTTTTAATCATTGTTTTTCCTTCGCTCATGCATCTGACTCTCTCTCTTATAAACTTGCAAAAGCAAAACTTTTATTAAATAAATATTTTTTTTGCCAGCTAACACGCACAATCTCACAATCTACCCACCTTACAAAAATTTCGTCCCCGAAATTTCTAAATCCTCAAATAGTTTTGGATATTTTCCTTCATATCTCTTTCCAATTCCCAAGTTGCCTCTCGAATATGATGATTAGTCCACAAAACCTTTACAAGAGAAATACATCTGGATCTCAACTCTCGAATCTTTTGATCTATAATCTCCACGGGCTGATCTTCGTATGTCAAGCTCTTGCTCAAGCCCAACGGTTAACTTTCTAAAATGTGACAATAGTTTGATAAAAACTTCGCTAAAACGAATATACGAATCACTTTATGAATCATTTCTAATTCCGATGGTAATGCTAAACGAAACGTCATTTTTTTTCCACTCTCTTCAAAATCTCAAAAGAACCATTACAGCTCGAAGAAGACGTTCTCTACCGGCCAAACCTCAATGCTCCCTGCCAATATGAAATTTTCAAAAAATACTATATCCCCAACTTGGTACTCGAGATCATACCTCATACTGTTTACCAAACTCTTCTATCGTTCTACTCAACCAACAGTCTCACTCGGATCAACCTGATCCTTTCAGACATCAATCCATCAAGTCTGAGCCATGAATCTGTCTGTCTCCAATCTCGCCCCAATAAATAAAAGTACTAAATCGCCTCTCTCGTAAAGGCTTAAATGGAGTCATACCGATTCTAGTCAAAAAGCTATAGTTATAGGCAAACTCGACGAATGTAAAATCACACGATCTCAACAAATCTTCCAGCATCTGAATAGTCCGCTCTGACTACCCGTCAATCTGATGGTAGAATGAGATGTTCGTAGAAATCTTTGATCCTATAGTCTTCAGGAAATTCTGCCGAAAATGAGAGGTAAATCCGAGAACTCTATTCGATACAATCGATAAGAGTACACTATGTAATCGTATAATCTGCTTCACAACGAAATATCACTAGTCTCTCTGGTCCCCACGTAACTCGAATCGCTAGAAAATGAGCAGACCTATACAATCGATTCCCTACTACACACATTACATCATAACCATACTGCATCCTCGACAGTCGAATCCATAAAATCTATCGCGATATTTTCCCATAACCACTCAAGTATAGGTGAAAACTGGAGTAATCCAACTGGATGTTGATGCTCTCCTATATCATACTGACAAACTAAACACCGAGATATAAACACTTAAATATCTCTCTTCATTCCCAACCACCAATAAATCTTCTTTAGATTTTGATATATCTTGGTGCTCTCAAATTTCATATAATAATGATCATCGTGTGCCTCATCCAAGATCTCTCGCTTGAGCTTTCTAGTAAATGGTATCACGACTTTATCACTAATAATTATACATTCTCTGAACTCAATCTGAAAGTAGTAATCTCATTCATTCCAATATCTGCCCTCCATTTTCCACTTGCTATAATAAATCTATCTAACAGTGTGTGTCGAACCTTCATATTGACAAGAATACTCCTACTATCGAACATTCCAAAAGTCAAACATACCAATGTCATCTCCTCAGAGATTCTCTGTCTAACTCTCAAAAATTGATCACATTCTTCCTACTCTGTGTATCAGTAACTTCATTGACATTTCAAGGATGATAATCAATAGTACAATCAGTCACTTTGAAACTCTAACCAACGTACCTATCTCCAGAATTCAGATATTTCTGAGTGGAAACATATTTCAAACTCTAACGATCACTATACATCTCACACTCACCATCATATGAATAATGCCTCAAATTATTATTATTATTTTAACATGTGTCACAACTTACAATCCAACTATCTCGTTTCCTAAAGAAAATGCTCCACTTCGGGTCCCGCACAGACAGCATCTTAAAGAGATTTTAGCAATTTACATAAAATCCATCTCCTTAAGATTCCCACTACTGAAAAGAGGATTTCCAGGTCCCTCATATTTCCGCTTTACATCTTGTCACCGCGATAATTATTATCCTTTCCAATTATGCATGGATACTGTGAAAACGTCTTTTCACGAAGAGATTATTGCTATCACTCCCTATAAAAGATGCATTAGCTCTCAGTGTGTACTCAAAACGTCTTTCATGGCATCATCCTCTATCGATTCGAACTCTTGTTCAAAATCTGCTAGAGCTAAGGTGATATACCAAAAGCTTTGTAAATGGCCAGTCACTGATCGAGTAATTATAGACTCTAAATATGTTCGAAACCTTTGGAGAGATATCTACGATTGTCTCAATGAAGCTCCATCCGCTCTTTTACCTAAAGAGATTGCAATGGATATCGTGGCAAGAGTTCCTACCAATTTCATGAGATGGTGTTTCATTCTTAGAACCATTTGGGATGGAAAAACAGATGGTTTATTCTAATACAAAAATAATTCAGCTATTGTTCACTGTGGATATCACAGATTCCACTCCACAGTTTTCATCAACAGTCACGATTTCTTCAATCATTGCCAGTGGAGTCTCGGTACATTGTTTGAACTCGGTTTCCTAAATGGATTTATTCTTATACCAAGTCCAATCCAGCCCAACTATCCTGGTATCTCAGAAGATAGCCTTGGTGAGCTTCCTCCATTCATCAGTAATATTTTGTATCGATGGTATAAACGCCACAAAAGTATTACTGTCTGGATCGAAACCATTACCCCAGAATGGTCGAATGACTATTCGCTTGTTTACCACCCAATTCATCTTATAAGAATCATACCATCCCATCAACTCACTGATTGGAGACTCATAAGTTGGCCATCTAGACCGAAACTTAGATTTTACTATGGATACGATGATATTTTCCCAGCAGATATTACTTTTCGTCATTCCTGTGATCTTAGGGCTCTCTCCGCAGACTCAGTCCGTCGAAGTCTAGAAAGTAATACTAATGATAAAAACTGGCAAATCTTCACTACTATCGAAGAATCATATAAAAGTATTGTTCAAGGCTACAACAAAATCAAGTTTCCTAACAGTCTCGAAATCCAAGTAATCGACGGTCTCATTCCTATGTCTCTACGTGCTAAACGCAAATGGGAAGATTATCAATTCGAAGATGATCATGTCCTTGCGACGCAACCAAGTTGTTATATTCCATAATGTAATCATAAATCTTATATTTTGTTATTTTGCTTGGAATTATAGCGTTTGCTTGCTCATACAGAAATGTCAACAAAGTCTTCTTTAGATTTCTCGAACACCAAAGTTCTAATATCTTCGACCTACTAACTCACGACAACGTTATATCTGCGACATAAGGTTCATATAAGGTACAACCCTAAAAATCATGTCAATTACAGCCACATGAATAGCGATGTAGGTAACTGTCAAAACGACTAGAGATACTGGTCTTAGAACCTTCGTTATCCTCAACAATCGACAGAACACTAGATAAAGCTTTATCAAATTCAAGATTTATCGACTAAATGTGAGGTCTTTCAATACTATTCCTCGACAATTTTTCACGCATCGTCACACTATCCCTCTCCTACGTTGAGTACTAGTACCACGGCCACGTCCAGACATTTTACTACGGACACACAAAACTACCCTTTTTATACCCTCATCTAATGCAACGTGTCTACAGAACCTAAATCCCTAAGCTCTGATACCAAATCTGTCACGACCCCCTCCCTAGGGCGGGCCCAACCCTAGAAAGAGGTCCGCGATCAACTTCAGCTCGAGCAATCTACATGTCAAACCCACCATTTGGTTTCACACAATAATATAATATAAACTACAAATACATGGAATACATCATCAAATACATGATTTACAACACGTGTTTTAATTATATACAAGTGACGACTCAAATGTCTGGACCAACCCTAAAATACAACTGTGACACGTGGATCCAAATCTGGTACTGCTCCTGCTATGCTCGCGAACTACCTGAAATGTTTGGGGGAGAGGGGAGTGAGCTTAAAAAGCTCAGCAAGTAAGCACTCATTCTCTCAACATGACCTCACCAACAAAATATGAATATGTATGTATATATATATATATATATATATATATATATATATATATATATATATCAGTTAAGATATATAACAGCTATCTCAGGCAGAACATACTCACAACAACACATCTCATCTCATTTCATCCATCAACTCATCTCAAAATCACATAGTACTCAATATTTCAATTCATAGTACAAATATACAATTTATATCTCAAATTAGTATTCACCCTTATGTTCTCATGCTATCGATTACTCAATCAATTTTCCAATCAAACATATATAAATATATATGTGTATATATATATATTTATATTATAATACAATATGTGAAAATAGCATATATTATAATATCACCACAACAATCATCCCACAACAATACAAACATCCATCAAACATTGTTGCTAATCCGGGTTTAGTATAACAGAGGATTGAAACCAATGGGAGAGTACCTCAATGACAACTCCCAAGGTTTCCAACCATATCAACTCATTATATGTGAGTGAAATATAATTAATGGGGGAGTCCCCGTATACCCCCAAATCCAAAAACCAATGGAAGAGTACCTCAATGACAACTTCCAAGGTTTTCCATCATCTCATACCACCTGATGTATCATCACATCTATCTCCGACCACTATTATACAAAACCCGGCAGCATAACACAACAGCACACATCATCAAACACAATCACATCTCACATCCAATCCATCCATCTCATCTCAATAATCATGATTTCTTATTTATCATGCTTTCAATATCTCAATAAAATATAAATAATATAAATGTATATATATAATATACCATTATATTTATATATACCGACTCTCACAACAACCATCAATCAACAAATAATATGTTAAGAGAATCACCACAAATTGTACTTACCTCTATCCATGCAAAAGCTCTGAATAAATCTATATTCTCGCCAAGAATCGAGCTCCAACGATCTCCAAATCTCTCAAAGAAAGATCCACTGGTCAGCAAACCTCTCAATGATCACAACGACGGCTTCGGAACTTGCTGATACGCCTAACGAGGCAAGTGGGCCCCACAACGAAAATTGGGCCCCACAACCAGATACTTTCAACGGTGGATATATATACCAAAACACTCGTATAATCGAGAGCAACAATCTGATATGTTCGGATTGCCGATCCAACGGTCGGATCTCAAATTCTAGTAATATTCCCGAATTGCCGGTAATTATAAAATGGAAAACAATCCAAACGATGTCGGATCAGGAAGTGACCACCGGCGTTGGAAAGATCTCGGCCTGAAAAGTACCTACTCACCGGAGGTGGCCGTCAGAAGTGATCGGAGGTGGCCGGAAAATGCGAAAAGATTGGCGGCGTATCGTCCTCTTCTGAAGATGCGTGGAGGCGCGTCCGGCGGCCGATGGTCCCGATCTCGGCGGCTCTGGAAAGCTGACAGGGGCAGCTACACGGTGGTCCGGCGTATGGATGAAGGTGGTCGGCGGTGACGCGGTGGCAACGCTTACAAAATTTGGCAGTGAGAGAGAGAGAGTGAGGGGAAAATGAATGAGAGAGAAAATGAATTTTTTTTTAATCATTGTTTTTCCTTTGCTCATGCATCTGACTCTCTCTCTTATAAACTTTCAAAAGCAAAACTTTTATTAGATAAATATTTTTTTTACCAGCTAACACGCACAATCTCACATTTTTGTCATGAAATGACAATGGGTACGCTAAAAGCAATGCAGGAGAACGAAAACTAGATATTCTAACTACTTGTAAACCTAACTTACTCTCCATTACTAATAACACAACTCAGTTATTAAAATGAACACATGAGAAGTTATAAACAAAAAAAACTCACAATTATGCAATGCTAAATGAAATGCAATATGCAATGATATGAAACGCCCATACAATGAGTTAAAAAGAAAAAAAAAAGTAAAAAAAACACCCAAAACAACATTACAAGCAAGTACAATGATGTCCAGTCAGTACTAAACTATTTATGACATTAGATAATATGAAATAATACTAAAGAATTTCAAGCATTTGCATAAAATATAAATACACAACAAGTCAAGGCTTAAGACCTTATTTTATTAGCGGGACAAAATCAAAGAAACCATATCTCATGAAATACCAAGTCCACAAAATAAGTGTACAACCCGCATCACTAGGACCTGACAATAAACAACATTGATTGCATGTTATCATATTCTTCCCCTAAATATGTTGAGCTCATAAATAGTAACTTTTTCGAGTGAATTATTTTTCCTTCATCTTTTAAATTTGGCTCATTGGCTTCTTTGAGTACTTTTTGAATTGAACCACTTGAGACACATTTCAATTGATATTATTTTTTTCTTAAAATGGATAGCACTAGGTCATGTAGTCAAATGTCATACTGTTTAGTGAGCTGAGTATGATAGAGGTCAGACTGCTAGTCCAAAGACTCACACATGCGACCATGCCTCGAGACATAAAAATGTGTATGTGAGATGCAAATACAAGTTATAGTAAGGGCTTTCATCGCCACACTCATGCACATAGAGCATTCAGAAAATAAAAGCATATTACATATGTATAACCATATAGCCTACATATCAGAACTACATGCACAAGCTATTATATGCTCTTCCAAGCCATAATTTTTTTGTCCTTTCACTTTATAATATATATTTTTTGTATTTTTTATTTTAACAAAAGACACAACAAGGCTTGTCATTATCCAATAATACGTGGAGTTTTATCTCGAGTGTAGATCATACTACCTTCGTTTGGAATCGACTATGAAATTTATGTTCGGGTTTCCATTATATATACTAATTGACATATAAAAAAACACTCACATGCAGTGAAAACAAAAACATGCAGTCGTGCAAACACATAAAACACATGCATACTCACGCAATAGAAAAATGAATGTAATATATAAGATGAGACACACTGAAATGCAATCTCATCATGCCTTGATCAAGGCATTCAGAAGTTGATGGGAAGTCATCCATTTCCTCACCCAATTTTTTTTAGGAGTCTCATTCACTTGAGAAATCCTTATCAACAATGCCAGTTTTTCACTAGTTAACAGCATCTGTTTAGCTAGTACAGAAACTTGACGCACTAAATTTGACAAATCAAATCTAGGAGTGTTGGTTTCTATTAAGGTCCCAAGATCGATTATAAGCATGAAAAACACATGTGAATACATCAACAGAGATAACGGAATACTCACATCGATCGGTTGAGATGATTCGGTAACAAACAAAGTTGATTTTTGCCCTCCATTTTCGGCCACTGCAGTGTAGATTTTTCTGTCCAAAATTTCAGATTTTAATCCAAGAAATAGAGCTCCAAGCTTCGTCAAACGGTTCCCGGCTCGTGGGTGGGTTTCCCTATCACCTTCGTATGTCTTCTGAGTGTGCTAGCACTAAGATTTTGCAACAAAATCATCCCCAAACTTCTTCCACTGCTCACGCCATTTTGACAGAAAATGGAAGAAGATGAAGCCCCTTGGGCGTTGGAGAAGGGAGAAAAAATAGAGGAGAGATCGAGGAGAGAGGGAGAAAAGTGTTGAATTTATTTGGTAATTATTTTCTAAAAACATATACCAAAAATTTGAAAACAAATACCAAATATTAAAATATTCATATATGTCTTTCAAACATCACAATTGAGTATTAAACACTCAACCATCAACTCCCATCAAGTCACATCACCTCACATCACTTTAAAAAGTGACATGTTGTCAAGTCACATCATTCAAAGTGACAAGTGACTTGACACTGATGTGACTTGACGCTTGATGCGACTAGCGATTTGATGCTTGATTTGACTTGCATGCCGCACTCGAATTCGAAATGCGAATGCGCTCGTAAATAATCTCGGGCTCGGGTTCGTTAATTCCAAATTAACGATTTTTCCGTTGCGTCGTAATTAAATCTAATTTAATTAAATAATCATGCCAAGCATAATTATTATTCACGTCGCTAACGAATTAATTCTAAATTAATTCGTTCGCCCGAATTAAAATCTAATTTTAATTCCGCGTCGAAATCCAATTTCGTTTAATATATCGAATATATTAATTTACCGATTAATTCCAAATTAATCGTTATCTCTCTTTAAATGAAATTTTATCCTAGAAAATATCTCCAAAATTAATCACAGATTAATTTTCTCTCTCTTCAAATTAATCCCAGATTAATCTAGAGTGCGAGTCATACGTCATCGGTGAATCTTTGGGAAGCGACCCATGAGATCCCCGGATATGTTGGCAGTAAATACGGTCGTCGGACTATCCGAACATGTAAGTACCTCGTACTACGTTTTACCGATTTACAAGAGAAGGTTGGCCTCTAGCAAAGCGCCATACCTACCCGATCTCCGGAAATATCCTTACAGGAATAAAGGATCTGTATCAGGCGTAGTATACGTAGTATTGCGTATTTCTGTCCAGTATCGGATGATCACGTGTTAGGCCTAGGGCTGGAATTGTGTCTGCCCCGTACGAAGCACATATCGGATGTCTAGTAACTAGTCTCTATAATCGGATAAACCTGACCTTGTCATTTTATCCCGATAGCTGCAGCATTTAAGAGTACTAATACCGTATCCTTCGTGACCATCATCTCCACTAAGACTGGAGTAATACTTCCGTCTTGACATCACACCCAACACACTACGATTCTCAATATACCCAGCATTAGTGTACACAGAACCGGTTAAAGCCCTGGACGACCTCAACTAAAGTATATCGATTGTCGTAAGTATTAGCGGTGCAAGTCTCAAGTTAAGACCAAATACACCTACCCTGATTGCAGACTCTCATAGACACATAGTCATACTACCAATGAGATTCCGTTGGGTTCTATCCAGAGCGAAGCTGTTTCCCGTACCATCGGTGAAACACAACCTCCTATTACACTTGCATGAGTATCTTATACCCAAATATATGAGAACTATGTCGTTGTGCCCTCACAAACGCGCACAAGTGTAATACTAGTCTTTTACGTATTTATCGATGTCCAATCTTGATAATACTCTGACTAGGGATATTTAATGATTTATCCTTCGTGGACTGATACTGTCTCATATCATTCTCCGTCCAGGAACAAATCATAAAGACCTCTCATCATTTATACATCTAGGTGATCTAATCACAAATAATAAGAGTGCAATCTCCTTTGTCACATAGTTATTTTGTACAACAACACCGTGATCTGTACAAATAGTGACGCTATGGTCATAATTGTCCAACAAGGAGGTGAGAGTTCGTGCTTGGAGCGTCAATCCGAATAATATATTATACATTATATTTTATTATTTATTAATAAAATAACTATTTTTTTCATTTCAAACCTTATTAATGATAATGTCTTATGCATATTGGATTGATATATAAATATGCTAAGAATGACATCGACCTTAGAATAGTAATGTAGTAATCCTAGACACTGAGTGGTCCGATATTGTGATAGTATTACTATTATAAACTATTCTTAAATTAAATATTCATAGTCGTTGGTTTTGAAATATGATTGAATTCTTATAACTTATAAGATTAACACATGTTGTTTATTGAAATTGAAGTTCCAATGGTTTAACCCGATGTACCATGAGTTTGGGAAGCTCGTATAGACATGCGGGTATTCGTTGGAGGGAATACTGAATGACTCACAGGTGATTCCAAATAATTGGAAGTACACACCACCTTCAATAGGAATCTCCTCGGATTGAGTAACATATGTGATCCTTTGACTATAGGATAATATTGATTTTTTGTGTGATCCTCCATATTTTATGTTAGAGATATTTCATGGTTTGACTGCTAGATTTCGTTGGGTGTGGACTGATGCACTTGTTAATCAAGTGCATATCAAGATAGGATCCGCCGGCCCTATTTGTACCATAAGGGATGCAGGTATCCAATGAGTAAGTCACGATTTTTAAGACTTTGGCCAAAGCCAATCACCTATGATGGATCACATATATCAGAAATGGTGTTCTAATTAGTTTTAAAGATTCATTGACATGTCGATATGATATATACACCTCAAAAACTTGATAGTGTAATGTATGTTTCCTAAGCACAACTCGAATAGCCTAAGATGGAGGGATTGTTAAGCATATGTGGTGATCTCAACTTGTATAGTTAAAAGAGGTCGTTCCTATTTTTCGCGAATTTGGAGGTGGCTGAATTACGTACAGATAAGCTAGGCTTATATGACGAACATGTCTGGACTTAGAGAGTCTCACAATATGAAATGTACTTGTTGAACACTTAGGTAGTTGATAATTTTTTATAATAAATAATTTTTGATATTATAATTATTAACTAAAATAATTAAGTGTTATTGGATAACATTAATTATCTACTTTGACCCAATTGGATTAATTCAAAATCAAGTACGTATCAACAAGGAGAATGAGATTGGATCTTATAATCAAGCTTGCTAGCTTTGTGAATTCTCTACAATAATAAATAGAAGAAGATTGGATTTTGGAACCAAGCTTGCTAGCTTTGGAAGTTCTCCATAACATTTCAACAAAGAGAAGAAGATTGGATCTTGGAATCAAGGTTTCTAGGTAAGCTTGATCATCTCTAAAGCTATGTTTTAATTAGTGAGTTATCATTAGTGAGACATATAATGATGAATTATGTATTGGATACATAATAACATAACTTGAAGTTGAAATTAAGCTATTGAATTGTGTATAGATGTTTTGGAAACATAAACACAACATGCTGGTAATTGGGTCAAATATGTTCATGTCGGACATGAAACATTAAATTAGAGTATGGAATTCTAGATTATAACTTGGAGCTATGACTACCATTCTAGAATCAATTGACCACCTTTGAGTGACCTAAAATTATTCATGAGTCATTTCATTGTGGGATTCTAATTTGGTTTGTGTTTTGGATTAAAAATTTACGCTTGTGCTTATTTAGAATAAATTTATTTTTTTGGAAAATATTTGATATTTTGAAAAATATTCTTTTATTCTATAACATATGTTGATTTTGATTTGATGTTAAAATTAATTTTTTTGGGTATTTGAAAATGTCTAAAGAAGGTTAGAAAGAATTAGGGTGAAAATCTCAAATTCCATGAGCTCCCTTTCTGGAAAATTAAAATTAAAAAAATTATGCCAGTGCGCGCGCGTCGCGCTCTCATGTGATGAAATTTATTTTCTCTATATTTTAAGTTTTCGGACTTCGATTCACCCTGGTTTTTTTCTATACACTCCTAATGAAATATAATATTTCATTAAATTATTTAAATATACACCTATGCTTGAAATCCATGGATTAGACCGTCTTTCGCTGTGCGGGACACCAATATGATATTAGGGGTCCCACATCTGCCCCAACAGGCATAACACGCTTAGGCTTTTTATTTTGTTTATGCAACAAGAAGTACTTAAGCCTGCTGTGTTCTGACTTGCCACAATGATGGCAAACATGCACAAACCTCGGATGAGAGTGAGATTTACTAGTAACACCACTATATTGAGGTTGGGTCACATGACAAGAAACAATGAGAGCATTTTTATGATATTCATCGATAGGTTTCTTTCCTAGGTCATGTGGAGAAGTGACTGACATAGTTTTAGATGTTGACACCTTGTCACAGCTAGACTCAATAAATTTTACTCTTTTTTTCTCAAAAGAACACGCAGCAATCTTTAACACATGGTCTAGTTTCTCAGTCCTACTAGAAAATACAGATATTTGAGTTCTAGCATTTTCAAGTTATACTTCTAAGAATTCGACTCTATCAACTAGTCTCTTATTCATCTCCTCAAGATCATCAATAATAGTAAGGCTCTTGTCAAGCTTGGCTTGAATTTCATTATTTTCTGGCTCTATTTCTTTCATCTTCTTATTGACCTCAACATTCGTCTTTTTTTTAAACTCTAATTAAACAGTTCAATGTAAGCTACTTGAAGATCATCTTCATCTATTGAGTTATAGCGAGAGAATTCAGAACAAGCATCGCCATCACTAACGTTATCATCTTTTTCACATGCCACATACTAAGAAAATGCAATGTAATTATTTTCTTCTTAGGAGACTCATCAGAAGTACCTTCCGAATCACTATGTGAGACTGTCTTAACCTTCTTTCCCTTTGATTTAAGGCATGTGGGACACTCAAACCTAATATGTCCAAAACCTTCACACTCATGGCATTGAATAACTTGAGGTTCATCATCATTCTCCTTTCTAGACTCTCTCCTATGACGACTCTTCTCTAGGTTTCTCATCCATTTTCCTATCACTCTCACAACGAATCTTCTTCAATTTAAGAAATTTCTTGAACTTGTTAGCAAACATGGCCAAATCAGCATTTATGAAAGTATCATCCTCATCATCATCGGATGAATCATGAATAACTTCGTTTGCATTTTTAATCGCTATGTTCTTAGACTTTCTATAACCAGGAAGTTTACTCTCATACACCAGAAGTTTTCCTACGAGGTCCTCTAAATTTAGGTGATTTAAATCATTATTCTCTTTATTGGATGTAATCCTAGGTAAGAACTATTCAGGTAAAGATCTAAGGATTTTCTTAACTATCATATTCGTAGGAATTATCTCGCTGAGGTTAATGTTGAAGTTAATAATATCATTAATCTCACCATAAAATTCATCAAAAGTCTCATCATTTTTCATCAAAGGGAATTCAAACCTAGTAGTAAAATCTTGGAGTCTATTATTCTTAATTGACAATGTGCCATCATGCACAATCTGAAGGTGCTTCATTGGCTATCTCACACATATATATTCTCCTAAATTTAACCGAACAAATAACAACATACATAGTTTTAATGGCTTTGTTGTTCATGTTGCTCGCATCAAACTCTTCTTTAATCCAAATCAGTTTATCTTTAGGGAAGAGACCTCATCAACCATAACCAAGAGAGGTTTTCACTCGTTCTCTACTGAAATCTAAATCATATCATTAGGGATTTAACGAGTTTTCTTATATGAACCTTCCAATGTAAATACTCAGCCCCATTAAAGAACGATGGATAATTTAAAGGTAAACTCTTATCTATAGTTTAATGGGATTCTGATACCAATTGAAAATTTTGAAATTTGTCTAAGGTTCTAACCCTTTGCGGAATTAAACAACTACTCTAATCTAAGACAGGTTTAAGTTAGAGCGACTATAGTATGAATCAACAAACACCCTTAATCTATGCAGTTAAAAGAAAAAATAAATATATGAGAGTTATAAAACTCTCGAGAGTAAAAAAATACTTCGAATATAGACTACCACCCGAATCCACTATAATGAGAAAACATATAGCGATGGTATATGACTTATGGTGAAAAATTTACCGACTCGAATACCTTTAGGCTGTAATAACTCAAAGAACTCCCCGAGTTCGCACCAAGTTGCCTTTTTCAGAATCTCTAAAGTCTCCACGTGAATTCTGATCAACCCTGTATACTCGCAATGCCATAACTCTGACTACTAATCTTCATTCTTAGAACTCTAAAGGCTTAGGAACTTGGTTAGGGTTTTATTTTTGTGTTGATGGTTACTAAGGGTCTGTTTGATTCAAATGAGAGGGGGATGGGATGGATTTTAATGGAGGGGAATGGAGGTGAGGGGAGAGGAGGAAAAAGATTTTAATTAAATATGTGTTTGGTTCAAAGGAGGGGAGGAGAGGGGAGGAGAGAGTTTTTAATTAGATATATGTTTGGTTCAAGAAGAGAGGAAAAAGATTTTAAATCTAATTTATTATTTTATCCTTGTAGCCTTTTATAAATAAAATTAAAATAATATAGACTTATATTATCTTTAAATTAAACAAAGAATAAATTAAAATTAAAAGCTCAACATAATACGTGTTAATAAAAATAAAATTAAAAAAATATAAGAAAAGAGAATAAAAAGAATGAATGGTGAAGCAAATATAGGAGGGATTTGTAATTAGGATAATTTTGGATTTTAATGTATAAGTATGAATAATTTAGTCAATGTATTTAAAATTTTAATTGCACATTTTCTCGTGAGGGGAGCTAAAATTGGCTTATGAGGGATTTTGCTCCCCCTCCCCCCCCCCCCCCCCCCCCCCCCCCCAAAAAAATTGAACCAAACAAACATAATCTAAAATAATCCCTCCCCTCCCCTCCAAAACCCCCCAACCAAACACACTCTAAATAACAATCTTATAAAAGCAAAAAATACAAAGGAATCAATAAAGTCTTCTAGATTGATTGTCAAGAAGGAATAAACAAAGTATATGGTGGCTCTCAGAATAATATTCTTCCGCCTAAGTAAAGTGGCTTTGTGTTTGTTTAAATAGGTAACATAAAGATAGGTTTTTCTTATGTAAAAATGGCTTAAAATGCGTACGAAATAATCCACTTACGTACGAATGTTTGAACACCCCTCAAATGCACCTCAAATGCAAAGTTTTTGCCTGCGAGAGTTAGAAAGCTCCGAAGAACTTTACGCAAACGCACGTCGTGGATTGCTTTTGAGGAATAATTTAAAATACTTGTAACTTTCTCATCCCTTGGCCAAATCATGCGTTATTTATATAACTGGTCTCATGTCAATTGGATCTTTAAATCTTTTGAAATGTTCAAAAGAGTGAACATCACTCTGATATCTTCATATGATTTTGTCCAAATACTTTTCCAATTATTCTGAGATCTTCAAGACTCATTATAACTTAATTGAACTTGTTTTGTTACAAAAATTACTAACATACATGAAACTAACACCAAAAATCCTAAAAATTTATTTCGTGTTAATACAAAGAGTTGAACCCTAAAAATTTGCCCTATCAAAGTTTGAAACCCTCGATTTACCTCTCACACTCTCTCTCTAGCTGTATATGTCTCCATATCATTTTTTCCTTGATTGTCTTCTTTTCCACCATGATAACTTAGAACAACAAGAAGAATAAGAAAATTTGAAGGCGTTTTTGAAATCATTCTTCATAGTGCTCCAATTCGTTTGCAGCTTCACTAAGGGGGTGTATTCAATTGAGATTTTAAAAGACTTTTTTTGGGTTAAATAAGTCTTGTGGTATTCAATTAAGATTTTTAAATAATCTAAAAAGTCTTGTGGTATTCCATTAAGACTATTAGGATTTTTTAAAGAGTGTATCCAAATCTAGTGATATTCAATCATGATTTTAAACAAGTAATATAAAGTCTTATGGTATTGAAAAACATAATTATTTTGAAGGATTTTTTTATATGTGGGATTTGTGGGATTTTTTAGTGAAAATTATAAATATCAAACTCTATAAAAAATCTCACCCTAACCCATGAGACTTTTTATATAAGATTTTTTTGAGTGTTAGAAAATAGAAGATGAACATACATGTTAGTTAGAAAATAAAAGATGAACATACATGTTAGTTCTTCGTGAACAAATTACTTGCTTATTAGTAATTTCTTCTTTTTTCTTTCAAATAAAACAATATGACTTTCTTTTAAATGCAACTGGTAATGTCATTTCTCCAACTATTTTTCTTAATGAATTTCATTTTCGAGGAGGAAAATTCTATCACATTTAAAAATATTTTCCTAGATTTTCTTTGAGGCCAACAGAACTTCTTCATTCAGATAGATAATAATGTACAAAATGAATTTAGCACAACAAAGATTTTTTTCCTCATTTTCTCGCTAATTTTTTACTTGTATTTTATTTATAAAAAAAACCCTCAAATTTAAGGAAAAAATTATTTATCAATTATGAAGATTATTGATGCCGAAGTGTTATCTTTTCTTCATAGGTCAGAGAAATGACATTCTGTCATAGAAACTCATAAAATATTCCTAGGTCAGAGAAATGACATTCTGACATTTTGAACCAATTGACTTTCATTAACTTTTTTTATTTATGGTTCCATTTCATATAATATCGGTTCTAAAAAAGGAAAAAAAAAACTATAATGATCCTTTCAAATCTTTCAAATTCTTATGAAATAAGTCTTTTAAAATCTAATATGTAAAAAATCTTGATTAAAAGAACTCTCATAAAATCTTGTAAGTCATTACATTCTTTAAATGCTTATTACAATCTTTAAATGTCTTTTAAAATCTACATGACTTATTTATTAATAAATAGTCTTTTAAAATCTCAATTGAATACACAATCCTAAAAATTAAAATCTACCCGTCATCAGCTTCACACGCTCTATGTTCACTAGTTTCTAGGCGCTCTGTCTTTTAACCCATTTGGCTAAAAAGTGAAGACCACTAAACCCACACCTGCGTTTCCATCCTCTTGATTCTGCTTGACTTCCTGACACTTCTTACACTTTTTGCTTTGCTTCAAGTGCGGCTATCGATTTTTCTTTTATATTTTATCTTGTCCTATTTATACACTTTTGAATCGTCATATTTTCTTTTTATTGAACTTCATGTGTGAGTACTTATTTTTAGGGTTTCTAGTTATAGGTTACTTAATTTTCTTTATTTTAATCTTGTTTTTTACTTGTTATTTTTAAATATATATGATTATTGTGACTGTGATTGCGAATATAAGTTTGGTTTTATGTTTAATGATTATATTTAGTTCAATTTCTATAACTCATTATATTACTTTCAGATCTGATTTATGTATATTGATGCTTTTGGATATTCAGTATAAGATGATTATGTTGATTTTTTACTTTATCTTTAGCAACATTGTATATCGCTCATATCAAATTTATCTTCTATGTTTGTTTTATTGATTCTAGTTAGTTTATATTGTAATTGAATTTAGTCTTGCAATGCTATTGATTTGATGTTTATTTGTTCATTTTTGGGAGGTGTAGTTCGTAGTTGAAGTGTGGATGCGGATGAGGTGGTATATCATGTGCCGGGTGTATATGTCATCTCTCTCACAGCAGGCGGGCCACACACAGTCCCGCCTGCTGTGAGAGAGATGACATATACACCCAGCACATAATATAATTTTCGAGAAGTAAGCTAGAAATAAACTTGTGTGAGCTTGGGTGAAACTTTTCCTTTTACTCAAGGAGGCAAGGGAACCACAAATCTCATTCAAAAAGTAACCCCCATCTCTCTCTCTCTCTCTTTTTGTGTATTTATTAATCTGTGGGTGTGCACTTGTGTTATTGTGAGAATTTAAATGTTTATATGCTCGGTTTGGTGGCTAAAACCAAATGAACAAACTATGAAGAAAAAGTTGTAGCACTAATTTCTTAGGCTCAGTTTAGTAGAATTACATGTTTCAGTTAATATTTTACCTTTTGGGTCACAAATGATGAGATTAGATGGTCTGTATTGGTGTATTTGTACCTGAGATTGCTAGTGTGAAATTTTCAAGTAATATACACTTCCAGTTGTGATTAAAATAAGTTACAGTATATCAAATTCATATCTCTCTCTCGCTTTTATTTTTTATCTCATTAAGTCAATTGGCATAAGTGTTTAAACTTATAGTGCTGTTTGTATTCAAACTGGAGATGTGCTGCATTAGCATAATGTAACGAATCAATGTGTTGGATGTTTAAAACCAAGGTTTGTTTGCATGCGGTCTTCATCTCTTCGAAAAGCTGCCTTAAGAGTGTGTATATGATGCAATTTATGAGATCAATACTTGATCTTCATTGTGCCTACATGATCTTCATTTCTATTTATATTGTCGTCTTGTTTGTAATTTAGACTTGAACGAGTGTGAATGTTAGAGACGATAATTGAGATATTTCTGCAATACTAATTTAGTATCAGTAAAAGCCTTCTTGGCATAGGAGATCATATTGGATTTCCGAATAGCCATTGGGATTAAGTACATTTAATATTATGACTTTACAACAAGTGTCGTTTTTAATTGATGCTGCGGAATGGAAGCAGTAACTGTTAAGTATATTTGATTAAAATAGTTTTGCTGAATGAAATTAGTAACTTTCATTTAATAACATATTTTAAATGCATGCAGATTGAGTGGTTCCAATAGGACAAGTCGCACGAAGATCGTTGACTGTAATTTTTCTTCAGGGACACACGTGGTGCAAGTGGCATATAATGTTATTGCACATTCACCTTGGACAATCTTTGGTTGTCAAAATGGTTCGTACGACATCACTAAAATGCTCTTTGATATACCTTCACCTTGGACATTAACAATGATATTCAAGTGTTATGATGCATTTATCTTAGAGGCTTACTGGGTGATGAAGGTTGGGTAATCTTTTTGACACGATAAGGATCCTATAGGCCTTTGCATATTCTATTATCTTGTATGAATTAATGAAATATTGGTTTATTGTTTATTTTTCTTAGATTAGTGGTTTGTTTCACAACAAGAGAATGTTGGATTATTGACCGATATTATCGATCGAAAATATTCTGTTAGTAAGAACCGATAATTACCAACCGTTTAGAGATTAAGAAATTTTCTGACCCAATACCGACCGTTTACCGACTGATAAATTACTAATAGACTAATTCGTCGGTATTATGTCAAGAAAAGATGCGTTGTGCACAAACTTGACGCTAAGAAATGGCATCAAGCTTTTACTGACGCTTACCAACCGTATTTTCAATCGGTAAACAAAGTCATTTTACCGATCGAATAGATAGGTCGGTATTATATCAAATTTATCGACCGATTACATATCGATCGATAAGTGTGAAATAATTTTAATAAAAATTATAAAAAAATGGATATATACAGACTGAATATATATCTATCGAAATGTAGGCCAGTTATTATCGATCATTTACTAGTCGGTCGGTAATATTAGACATCTTATAAAAATTGAGCGCAAAACAAACATTGTACCGATTGATATAAATGTCGGTTTGTAATTTACCGATTGACAGTCATATCGATCCGTAAATTATTGAACGAATAATTCGGTCGGAAAATTACCAATATAAAAATAAATTTTCCTCTTCCCATGGCTCATTGTTCACTATCATCTTCATTTCCAGATTTCTGCTCACTTCTGCTTCAGTTTTGGTAAGTTTTTTTTGCTACCACATTAATTAACAAATGTATATTATGTACAAATCAAATTTATTAGGAACTTTTATATTTAGGGATTTTGTTTGGGTGTGGTTGTATTTAGGTAAGAAAATCAATTTAGTTAGGAACTTTTATTATGAGTGTTTTGATGATTATTTTGAAGTATATATTATAATTTAGTATGTTTATTCCTGTAACATAGTGAATTGGAATTCTTCTTCCATTTTAATAATAACATAAGCGAATGAATTCAAATAGAGCGTGTATGTATGCGAGGCTTAATAATGATGGCACACTTAATATGATGCTGGTGAAAAAGAGATTTGTTTCAGATTATTTTATATGGGATCGAAATGAGGAAACTCTTACATGTAGTGCGTCCGAGCAATTCAAATACAACACGTCCACATTGATGGAAACAGAAGCCAAAAATCTATATCACCAAATGGTTTATGATGCTACTGGCCATAGCTTTGTTAATGATGACCATAATTTTTTGATGCAGTTGGGTTTAGTTCTTAAACAGATAATCTCGAGGTCCTCTAATCCTTCTGCAGAGAATTTTTAAAAGATGTTGAATTCTTTAGATATAGAGTTGTGGCCAGGTGTGAACAACATTCGCAGTTGTCAACGATAGCTTGATGTTTGAATATAAAATCTAAGCAACATCAGTTAAAGATGGTCTTTGATGATTGGTTACAATTCATTAGAGAAGTGTGATCAGAAGACAATATGATAGTGGATAACTTTTATAGTATGAAAAATTTAGTTCAGGGTCTTGGACTGCTTGTTGAAAGTAATAATGGTTGCATGATGATACTGGGGTGATGATGTTGCATTGACAGTATGTAAATTTTGTTCTCAACCTAGATTTAAGAACAAAAGAGGATAAGTTAACACAAGAAGGTTTCATATAAGAAGAAATGTTATTTTCCTTTAACCTCAAGGTTGCGATGGTTGTTGCTTTGGAGCACATGAGATGGCACAATGAGCATGAACAAGAAGAATGCGTTATGCGTCATCCATCTGACTTGGAGGCATACAAGCATGTTAGCCGCACCCATCCTTCATTTGCAAATGAAAGCTGTAATGTTAGATTGGGGTTATGCACTGATGGTTTTCAACTTTTCGGCCAATCAGGACAATAATATTCTTCATGGCCAGTCATAGTCACTCTGTATAATTTTTCATATTGGATGTGCATGAAAGAGCATTATATGTTCTTATCATTAATTATTCCAGGGCCTCAGAATCCGAAACAGAATATAGATGTTTACCTCCAGCATTTGATAGCTGAACTACAACTATTGTAGGATGTGGGTGTACAGACATATGATGTATCAAGAAAGCAAAACTTTAACTTGAGAGCTGCACTGATGTGGACAATTAGTGATTTTCCTGCTTACTCGATGCTGTCAAGCTGGACTACATATGTAAAATTGGTTTGTCCTTACTGTATGGAGAATACACATGCATTCTCGCTCCCAAGTAGTCGAAAGAGTTCATGGTTTGATAATCATCGCAAGTTTCTTCGGCCTAATCATCAATTCAGACGCAACATAACTCATTTTCGTAGGAATACTATAAAAAAAACTCAGCACCTCAACCAATTAGGACAAGCAAAGAACTCTTATAGTTGATTGATGAGCTAGGGTTGAAAAAGATTACTGAACTTGATTCCGATGAGATTAATAACTGGAGTTCTAATTTGATCAGACATTATCTCGATGTGATGCACATTGAAAAAAAAAGTATTCGAAAATGTGTTCAACACTGTGATGGATGTGAAGGGAAAAATTAAAGATACTGCCAACGTAAGGGAATACACAATGTTATTATACAACCGACCGGAGTTATAAATACATGCAGAGTCCGGGTAGTATCCTAGAGCATGTTACACATTGGATAGAAATCAGAAAGAAGTTTTATAAAAATGGTTAAAAGAACTCAAGTTCCCAGATTGTTATGTTTCGAATATGGGATGATGTGTGAATATGCGAAAGTATAAGCTATTTGGGATGAAAAGTCACGATTTCCATGTGTTTATGCAAGAGTTAATACCAATTGCATTTTATGAATTACTTCCAAGTCATGTTTGGCAGGTACTTATAGAGTTAAGTTTATTTTTCAAAGACTTAATGTCAACTGTTGTTAAAGTGGCTGAGATAGAAATACTTGAAAAAGTGATCCCAATCATTCTATGCAAATTAGAGCATATTTTCCCTCCAGTCTTCTTTGATTCTATGGAACATCTTCCGATACAAGTGCCATATGAAGCAAAAATAACCAGACCCGTGCAATACCGATAGATGTATCCATTTGAGAGGTAACAATAAAAAACAATCTTATTTATTATTATGTCAATAGAGCTTACTGATTGTACATTTTTTTATGTGATTATTTTATTAGATATCTTCGACATTTAAGCATAATGTCAAAAACAAGGCAAAAGTCGAGGGTTCCATTTGTAATGCGTATATAGTTGAGGAAGCATCAATATTTGTTCGCATTTTTTTGAACCTCAAGTGAACACGAGGTTCCGCCAAGTTCCTTGTAATGATGACAGTGGGAATGTTGAACAGGTTGAAGGAAATCTCAGCAATTTCACATATCATGGTCGACCATATGGAAGATCAAAGAAAAAAAATTGAAATATAAAGAAATATTGGCAGCTCACACTTACATCTTGTTGCATTGCACTAAGGTTTTACCGTTTCTGAAGTGAGTATTTTTAATTTTGCAATTATAATTATTTGTTCCCTTAAAAGTCATATTCTTCAAAGTCATTTTATGCCTTGTGTTTGTAGCATATACATTGACGAGTTAAAACAATTGGTGCCCACAATCACTGAAGCTGAGATTGATGTTCAAATTGATACACATTTTACAGATTGGTTCCAAAGATACGTAAGTAATGAATTGGATGTACGTATCGGTTAAATGTGTGTCACATTGTATGCTAATAAATTTCACTTTATCGAATAGGCACATGACAACAGACACTCTATCAACAACATCTACATCAGAAATCTAGCAAAAGGCCTTTTGAGAATGGTCAACAGTTTTAATGTGTATTTCGTTAATGGGTATAAATTTCAAACTAAAATGCATGGCTCCAGTCGAGCCACGATGAACACTAGAGTTTGTATAAAGGGGTATAGCTACAGTGATAGTTCATGTGACTTCTATGGTTGATTGAAGGAAATTTTAGAGGTAGAGTACCCTGGCTTACCCATTAAGAGAACCATATTATTCAATTATGATTGGTATGATCCGATTAATGAGACGATGGTTCATATACATTATAAATCGGTGGATGTCAACAAAAGACGCCCATATACAAAGTATGAATCATTCATTCTCACACTGCAAGCTTCATATTTGTACTATATTCCTTACCATACCGTCAAACGAGACATAATTGATTTGTTGGCCGTATGCAAGATCAAAGTTATGTCAACTGTAGATATTCATAAATCATCAAACAAAAATCATGTTCCAGAGACAACATTCCAAAAAGATATGGTGAAGTATGTGCATGAAACTGAAACAATTATACGAATTGAGGATAGACTTGGTGATTTGAATGCATCAACTGGGAAATTGATTGATATAGACTCGGGGAATGCTGAACAAGAATCAGATGAACCAATGTTCAATCAAGCTCAAAAGGGACATAAGAAGTTGAAGACAATAATTTTATTGATGATGATGATATGGACAATTGTTCAATATTTAGTGTTTATGTTCCACCCTATCTAGACTTTTTGTTAAATAATTAACTACATGTGTTATTTTAAAAAACAGTATGTCATTAATGATAATGGTAGTATTAATTAAGTTTTAAAAAAATAATTTACCGACTGAATACTTTGATCGATCGGTAATATTTAAGTTACCGCTATAAAAACCCACTGTGAATTTTTATTTACCGACCGAATAAAAATCGATCGATAAATGTCAAATAATTACTGATTGAGACCGATTACTTCGATAGGTAAAAATACAATATAATAACTCATTTCTTCCATGATTCAGTCTATCTCTCTCTCTTTCTCTCTCTATTCAATCTCTCTCTTGGGTCTCTCTCTCTTTTTCTTTCCTTCCCTGCAAAGCCACAAAAAATTGGACCGCCGGAGCTCGCACGAAGCCGCTGGTCGTCGCCAAAATTTGAGTAAGTTCATTTGTTAATTTTATTTTAATTGTAATATATGCCAATAGATACCAATTTGTTAATTTTTTGTGTTTGAAATATATTTTTGGAGTAATGTTCTTATTGTGGCTGAATTGATGTGTTGATGAAATTTTATTGTTATATTTTTGTGGCCGAATGTTGCTTGAGTTTTGGTGGCATTTGGAGTAATGAGAGTTTGAAGAGGCACAAGTTATGTAATAGATATGTAGGGTTTATTTGAAGTGTTTGTTTTGTGTAAATAAAAATTTTGGATTATCATAGTTTCAGAGGATGTAATGACATTAATGTATTATTACGAAGATTAATAACCTTAAATAATATTACCATGTGATCATACGCTTCTATGGCCGTGTTTGATATTTCATTATACTAATGAAGATATCTATTGTTTGTGTCCTTATGATATGAGACTCATCATCCATCATATTAACATCAAATGTCAATCTATGCGACACATAATAATATTGATTGAGTGAAATATTATTGTCCTGTATAATAATAATATTTTACCAAGAACTTAATTTGAGGCTTATTTGTATAAATATCGTTGACTCTCATAATCACAAACGTCTTTTAGATTAATGACATTCATCTGACATAATATCTCGGGACATACACATAAAATATGGATGTAATGATTATAACACCCGTCAGAGGCAGGACGTTACCGGTATGAGACATTGATAACCCATCTCTATAAGCCTCAAACTAACAGGAAACAAATATAGAAAACTCTAGCATTGACAACTTGCACTAAACATCGTATAACAAATAGACCTTTTGTCCAACTAGAATAAATCAAATCTCAATAGCCAATGGCTTCGTGCCCACAATTACACATACAAACTCAGAACTTCCTTTTTTCATATATATGACAAAGTGGATTGCACGACATGATATATAAATCAGGAATATAAACTTCTATACACATACATATTTCCCATGATACTAGACAGGTGACTGTAACTCGGGTGATCTCTCGTCTCGAACTTAAGCATCTAAAACTTTGTGGCTGGCCGATCTGGTTGTCAACCTGCAAAACTAGCAAATTGATGTGGTGTGAGTTACAATATATATATATCTGTGTGTGTGTGTGTAGAGTTATTTTGTTAGAAAATCTTTAAACTTCAAACTTTTCTTTACCCACGTCAAACATAATGTCTCTCAAATAAGTGTTTAGTCCAATTCTAGAAACTGAGTTCATAAATCTTTTTTTTTTATACAAAACCAAAACTTAAACAAAACTATAATTTCTCAAATCCATTGAAACATCGTCAAATCGGAACATTTTGAGGTTTTCTTTAAAAACAAATCAAACATTAAACCCTTTATATGGAATAACTTCCGAACATTTGACATCCAAGCCCTTGATACATATCCAGAAACATACCTGATATGAATTACAATCCTTATACTCGAACTTCTTTGAAGCGCTTAAACTACTAGATACATACACACATAAACCAGAAATGAAACATAATACAGATTCTTTACAGAAAACACATACATTATCAGAGACGGAAATCACAATACAATGTTCATATAGTCCATTTCATCAAAAATCAGAAACGAAAATTCGAAAGCACATATCATAAACCAAACTCACTCATTGACAAACACGAAAAACAAGATGCAAACTCCTTATAGACAAACATGTTCATTAACAATATCAGAAATCATACGATAGACTTCATATGATTTCATCAGAAATCAAAACACAATAATCATATTTTGAAAATCCAGCTTATTAAAAAATGTATCTTTCTAAAAATCAGAAGTTTTCGAAAACCAAAATCATCAAAACTAATCAGACGTCTATTACTCGAGTTACGCACAAGAACCGGGCAATGTCCGAATAATATCATGTCGACAGAGGGTAACAGGTCAGCTATTTTCTGATGGTCAAGACTCCAGAACATGCATCACAGTGGGTTAAAATCCGTAAAATAAAATCACTATTCAAGCATGGTGGAGGAAAATAGATTGTGTAACATCCATCTGAAAAATATAAACCAAGTTATCCGAATTATTTTCTCAGAAAGTTTAGGAAAAATATAAACTAAAGATGTCATCAAAATAAAATTTGAAAGTATTAGAAAAACACGTAAATTAGAAACAACATGAAGTCAAAATATCAAAGTATCAAAAATCTGATCTCTGTAATCGAAAATAACTTTCGAAATCTATGTTCCATAAAACCATATCAGATGTCCATGAACTACTTAATTGGAAGAAATAAATCCAGTCGTGTAATGTCCCGATCATGCGCACTGGCCGAACATTATCCTAAACAATACCATGATGATAAAGGGTAACAGAACGGTCGTATTCAGATGGGCAGAGCCCTATAATACTTAGAATATACATTGTAGAAAAATCTTTTCTTTCAAAAACGGAGTTAAAAAAACCTTTTCGTTTATTTGTAAAATTTTTCAAAATGAACATACGAATCATTTATTCAAAAAGGCAGACAAATCAAGAGCGTCCATACACATATCTATTGGTTTCTAGGGTGGTCCCAAGATCAATATAATCATATAAATAGAATGAATACGCAACGAAGAGTGGCAGAAACACACTTACATTGAACGACTTTTGGATGTGATGATCAACAAAAATTCCTCCCTTGATTGTTGTATTCGGTCAATGTGACTTTGTTGATGAAGATGACCAAGCTCCAAGCTTCAATGGATTCCAAGCTCTTAGTTTGGTTTCCCTATCACCTTGTATTGATTCTCTAATGTGCTAGCAAGATGGAAGAAAGAAAATGGTTTCTTTTCCCCTTGGAGAGCTCACGACAAAGACAAATGAGAGGAAGAGAGTTTTTGGTTTTTCAACTTTTGTTTTCTAAAAACAATAATAGAAAAAGCTATTCCAAAATTTGGTATTTGACTTCCAAAAGTCAACACCAATTTTTGGCTCCAAAATGGCATTAAATGCCCACACCAACCAACATCATGAATAGTGACTGCATGTCACTCACCAAAAGGTGACTTGACATCTATCACTAAAGTGACGAGTGATGTGACTCGCGATGTGACTTGTGGCCGCACTTGATTCAAAATCGGAGTGGCGTCGCAAACACATTCCGGGCTCGGTTTCGTTAATTCCGAATTAACAAGTTTTCCGTTGCGTCGTAATTAAATCAAATTTAATTAAATAATCATGCATAGCAAAATTACTATTCACGTCGCTTGCGAATTAATTCTAAATCAATTCGTTAGCCCGAATTAAAATCCAATTTTAATTCCGCGTTGAAATCCAATTTCGTATAATATATCGAATATATTATTTTATCGATTAATTCCAAATTAATCGTTCTCTCTATCTTCAAATAGTATTTTATCCCATATAAAGTCTCCCCGCTATTAATCCCAGATTAATAAAGTTCGAATCATACGTCATCGGTAAATCTTCGGGAAGTGACCCAAGAGATCCCTGGATATATTGGCAGTAAATCCGGTCGTCGGACTATCCGAACACGTACGTACCTCGTACTATGTTCTTACCGATTTACGAGACAATGTTGGCTTCTAGCAAAGCGCCATGCCTACCCAATTCTCCAGAAATATTCTTAATGGAATATATAATCTATGTCAGGCGTAGTATACGTAGTATTGCGTATATCGATCCAGTATCGGATGTCACATGCAAGGCTTGGGGCTGGAATAGTGTCTGCCCCGTACGAAGCATATATTGGATCACAAGCAACTAGTCTCTTTATTATCGGATAATCATGACCTAGTCATATTATCCCGATGGTTGCAACTCAATAGAGAACTAGTTCTGTATCCATGCGTGACCATCATCTCAGTATGAATGAAGTGGTACTTCTGTCTTGACATCACACCCAATACACTACGATTCTCAATAAACCCAGAAGAGGTGTACACAGAACCTGTTAAAGTTCCGGACGACCAAAACCAAAGCGTATTGATTGTCGCAAGTATTAGCGATGCAAGTCTCAGGTTAAGACCAAATACACCTACCCTGATACGGACTCCCATAGACACATAGTCATACTACCAATGGGATTCCGTGGGGTCTATCCAGAGCGAAGCTGTTTTCCGTACCATCGGTAAAACACAACCTCCTACCACACTTGCATAAGTATCCAATACTTAAATATATGAGAACTATGCTGTTACGCTTCCATAACACGCACAAGTGCGATACTAGTCTATTCCGCATTATCGATGTCCAGTCTCGATAATACTACGATTATGGATATTTAATGATTAAACCGTCATAGATTGATACTGTCTCATATCATCTCAATCCGGAACTAATCATAAGGACTTTCATCATTCTCACATTTAAGTAATCTAATTACGAAATGATAAAAGGCAATTTCCATTGCTACATAATTAATTTGTATAAAAACACAATGTCTTTTACAAATAGTGACGCTATGGGTCATAACTGTCTAACAATATCATACTAATCACATAATACACATCACACACTTTTCATCCATTAACAAGAGCTCATGATTTGAAAACATAAATCTCAATCATAAACTGAAAATGTAAACTGATATGCATAAACCAAAATATCATATGAGGGAACCCACATAGGCTGACACATGTACTAGCATATAAATACAAGCTCGTACATGATCCATTACCTATTTTAGAATATGTATATGAGGAACATCGTCCGAACATAATCATAACCAGTACTTCTAAATGAAAACTCGTAAACGAGTTTCATTAGTTTAAAACTTACAGGTCAGACACATCATATAACACACTTTTGATATGTCACAACTTTAACAAAGGTCTGAGATACACTTGTTGGAGTTAGTACTTGGAGTGTCAATCCGAATTGTACATTTTATTATTTATTAATAAAATAACTATATTTTCATTTCATATTTTATTAATGGTATTGTCATTATGCGTATTAGATTGATGTATAGATATATTAAGTATGACATCAACCTTAGGATAGTCTTGTAATAATACTAGACACTAGGTGGTCCGATATTGGGATAAGTATTACTATTATAAACTACTCTTAAAGTAAATATTTATAGTCCTTGGTTTTAGAATACGGTCAAATTCTTAACCTAGAAGACTAGCACATGTCGTATATTGGAATTGGAGTTCCAATGGTTTAACCCGATGTACCATGAGTTTTGGAAACTCGTATAGATGTGTGGGTATTGGTTGGACCAAATACTGAATGACTCACAGGTGATTCCTAATAGTTGGAAGTACGCACCACCGTCAATAGGAATCTCCTCGAGTCGAGTAGCATATGTAATCCTTTAACTATATGATATCATTGATTTTATGTGAAATCCTCCACACTTTGATGCCATGTAGACATGTACGACAGAAATATTTCATGGTCTGACCTCTAGATATTTGTTGGGTGTGGACCGATGCACTCAGTAATTAAATACGAAGCAAGATAGGATCCTTCGACCCGTATGTGTACCATAAGTGGTTTAGGTATCCATGTTAGTAAAGTCACGATTCTTAAAGCTTTGGCCAAAGTTGATAACCTAGGATGGATCGCATCAGTTATGAAGAATCATGGACATGTCGACATGAGATATGCGCCTCGGAAACTTGACGGTGTATTTTATGTTTTCTAAGCACAACTCGGATAGCCTATGATGGAGAAATTATTAGACATATTTGATGACCTCGACTTGTATAGTTCAGAAAGGTTGTTCGTGTTCTTCGAAAATTTGGAGGTGGTCGAATTGTGTACATATAAGCTAGGCTTATATGACAAACGTGTCTAAACTTAGAGAGTCTCAGTTTGAAGTGTACTCGTTGAGCACTTGGGTAGCCGATTAATTTTGATAAAAGATAATATTCGATATTATAATTATCAATTAAGATAATCAAGTGTTATTGGATAGCATTGATTATTTACTTTGACCTAATTGGATTAATTGGATTAATTCAATAATTACACAAGGGCTTAATAGTAAAATCATAATTATCTCTACCATTTTAGGATATAATGGTAATTGTAAGTATGTAATAATAGGTGGTTTTGGCTTGATTTAATAGGATTAAATCAAAGTGGAAAATATTTAACTAATCCATTTCCTAATCATTGGCTTGATTTATTTGGATTAAATCAAAGTGTGAGACAATGAAGATTAGTCACACCTAATTATACATATTTGGACAAATTAGATTAACCCAACTAAAAGTTGATTACAACTTTTATTAATTAAAAATTACCTAAGTTTTGCTATAAATAGCAAGTTTCAGGAAGGTTTTAATTAAGCAAAGCAAAAACTTGAGAAAGCTAAGTACAAGCAAATTCTTAGAGAAACTAGCCTAAGTTAGAGAAGTGTTTAGAGAAGCTTGTGAGGTCTCTACAACATTTCATCTAGGAGAAATCAAGATTGGATCTTGGGGTGAAGCTTGCTAGCATTGGAATCAAGCTTGCTAATCCTTGGTAGTTCTCCAAATATTTCAACAAAGAGAAGTAGATTGAATTTTTAATCAACCTTGCTAGGTAGGTTTGATCTTCTCTAAAAGTTGTATTTTTCATTAGTGAGACATATAGTGCTGAATTATGTATTAGATACATAATATTGAAATTAGACAAATTAATTGTGTTAGGATGCTTTGGAATTATAAACACAATATACTTGTAATTGGTTCAAAATATTTATGTTAGAAATAAACATAAAATTAAAGTTTGGAACTCTAGATTAAATCTTAGAGCTATGGCTACCATTCTAGAATCACTTGACCACCTTTGGGTGACCTAGAATTGTTCACGATACATCTCTTATTGGGATTCTAATTTGATTTGTGTATTGGATTCAAAATTTACGCAAGTGCGTATTTAAAATAAATTTATATTTTTTGTAAAAATATTTATATTTTGAAAAATTGGATTTTTATTATATAACATGTGTTGATGTTGGTTTTGATGTTAAGAATTAATTTTGGGTGTTTTTGAGGTGTTGAGGGAAGACCGGAAAAAATTAGGGTAATATACTCTAATTCTTTCAGCTCACTGGAAAGTGAGCTGAAGGAAAACAATGTGCGATACAGAGCGCGCGCACTGTTGCGCGAACGTACGCGCTACACGCGTTGATTTTATTTGCGCTCGATTTTGAGCATCCGGACTCCGATTCAGCCCCGATTTTTTCTATACACTCGTAATTGAATATAGTATTTCATTAAATATTTTAAAATTACACTCATACTTGATATCTATGGGTTAGACCAATTTCCGCTGCTCGAGGAACCGATTCGACTCTAGGGGTTCCACAACTGCCCCAACAAAATGGTATCAGTAGCAAGGCTTAACCACACAACACATGTTTTTGAATTTATGCCATAGTAATTTTAATTTAATTATGCATAAGCCATATTGGATATGTATTGCATGTTTTAAATTAAAATTTTGACCTAATTAAATTTATATCTTGATTGGTATAAATCTCTCGTGATTATGTGATTATTTTATTTAAATAATAGTATTAGTAATGTTGGAGCATTATTGGATGGTATATCTTATCAATCCGGAGATGAATGAGTTCTTACTACTTATATCCAAGTGACCGGCGTTGTCACACGCGTATAACGCAAGCTCACGTATCGTTCAAGTAGTATAAAAAGTATCGATCCCATTAGGACTTAAAACCTAAGCTATTAATTTTATGAGGTCAAATGATTACTAGTATCTAACAGATTGATTGACTGGGTGGTGACTTTAAACTTAAAAACAAGTAAATAAAATTACACGAGAGTAAATTAAGTGAAATTCAATATTAAGAAACTATCTAGTGTTGTTATTTCTTCCAATATCTAATTAAAGATGAAGTGGTTATTTCATGTTTGTGTAATATATCGATTTACTAACCTGGAACACGGAATTATGCAAAAGCCTTTGTCGATGGTCAGATGCAAATACCCAGTATAACCCAATTGAACCATATTTCTATGTCAACCAAATTAACTGGATTCATAAAGATTAAATTCCAATTGTGGTTACCCCTGCCCGACAGGTATATATCTATTATGTATGGAAATCTATTAAAGGGTTATTTATCCTCAAGGAAGATCGTGGGCTATTAAGTTTAAGGCTGAAACCTAAAATTCATTTGTCAAGTTTATTTTAGATTTACCATATCAATCTTACCAACCGACCATAATAGCGGTATCACTATTTGTTCATAAACCAGCCATATAGGCAGTAATTACCAACCGACCAACCAGGCGGTATCCATACTTAGTCAGGTTAAAAACCAGTTTATGATAATTACCAACCGGCCAATATAGCGGTATTCTTGTTAAGTCAAGTTTTATTACCTTATAAATAAGGGAGATTAATCTATATAGCAGTACTAAAAGTTTTACCTTTCACCATAACAGGGGAAAGTTACCTACTCATGTTGAATAGTAAAAACTCAAAAGGTAAAGAAAATAAATTACTATTACAGAAAGTAACTAAAATTAATTACAAAACTGAAATTAAACTAAATTAGATACAAACTCCTTATTTACTCAGAGATTTACAGAGAGGAAGGTACATCTGAAACTGAAATTTTAGCTGAATTAATAGGGGTCGATAAGCCTTCCGCCTCACGACGCAAACTCCTTGCCCATCACGATGTGCCACTTTTTCCGACGCCAAATACGGCGTGTTTTCCAGATCGGCTGACACGTGGCAAGGCGGCTGGGAGCTGAATGGTTATGCTGACGTGGTGATACGTGGTAATGACGTGGCGACACGTGGCAATGTGGATTGTCGGCACCATAGGATTGTGACAAGTGGCACGTGATGATTGGCTGATGATGACGTAGCAGACATGTGGAACACTGACTTGGCATGTGGCTGATGTGGACACCTACGTGAACGACACGTGGCGATGGTGATTGTCGACACCATAGGATTGTGACATGTGGCACAGTGCACGTTAGCAGATCTCCTCTGATGTTGACACGTGGTAGGCGCATGTTAGCATCCGGCGTATTTTAGCAGACTTCTCAGATTTTGACATGTGGCACGACATATTTTAGCATGAAGCGGTGCAAGTTAGCACAGGCCGACGCACGTTAGGCGTCACGAGGCGCCAAATGACATTTTTCCTTTGTTGTCATTTTTCACTGTGTTGGCCCCAAATCACCTCAAGAATGTTCTGAAACTTTATTTATCTACAAAATAACACAAAACACATCAAAATATCACGACACTCAAGATTCTATACAAAATATTAGGTCAAATGAGTGGGAAATAGTGATACATTTACCACTCATCACGAAGACCGTCATTATTGTGAGGGTATAAGTGCTTGGAATTTAGGTCGCTCCGGTAAAATATTAGATTGAGCATGATGAGTTAACACAGTTACGCAATACCGTCATTATTGTGAGGGTGTACATACGAAGCTCATTAGTGCACATTGACAGTTATACACCTGGAATACGTCTTAATCCAAGACCGTCGATAGTGTGAGGATAAGAAATAGTTCAGGACCAAACTAGGAGTCACATGAATGTGATTGACCTTGGAGGTCTACCAAATGAGTTTATAAAGGCCAAGACCATCGATAATGTGAGGCTGGAGTAAATTTCATGGGATCTACTTACCGCTATGAAATTTTGATAGTCAAATTTCTATTTTTCTGTTAAAGGAGATTACGAATTACGTAAAGTAGTAGGATGGCACTAATAGATTTAAAATTTCATAATCAACTAGTGTTATTATTTTTGAAATGAAAAATATTATGCTACTGTTTAAAAATGTTGTCTTGTAGATGGATGCCGCTAATTCATTGATGAGACTTTTGGATACCAATAAACTAAAAGGAGCCGAGAATTATTTCGAATTGGAAATGAACATACGTCTTGTCTTTGAGTTTGAAAAATTGACTTATGTCACTGTCAATTCACTACTTGTTGAAATCGATCCTGACTCCACTCCAGAAGAGCGAGAAACTTTTAATGGATGGAAGGATGATAACCTAAATGTGAAATCCTACATCTTGGGATCGATGGTTTTAGATTTGCTGAGACAGTACATAGAGGTACCAAATGTTCAGAGCATCATGCAAACACTCAAGAAGTTGTTTGAGGAAAATCAAGAGATCGAACTTTATTGAAGGTCTAAGGAATTATTCTGTGCTGAACTCAAGGATGGAGGGACTGTCAGCATTCATATTTTGAACATGATCGACCAGATTCGATACTTGGAACGACATGACATTGTGATTGATGAACGGCTGGGCCGTAATTTGATTATGTCTTCTTTGTCTGGACTTATGCTGGTTTTGTGTTAAACTTCCATATGCACTCGATGCAAGCTAGCTATTAAGAACTTCATAACATGTTACGTACGACGGAGCATGATATGAGACAAGCAACCCCAATTTGTACCTCCATGGTGGAGCTGACTCTTTGAAGACTTCTGGGAAGTCAAAGAAAATAAAGATGGGGAAGAAGAAGATTACAAAGAAGAACTCCAAGAAGCGCAAAGACGCAAAACTGCAAATAGCTCATGACCAATGTCTACAATGCAAGAAGTATGGACACTGGAAGAAGGACTGTCCAGAGCTGAAATGAAAAGCATGACCCTCAGGTACGCTTTGTATTTTTCCAATTATTGACATCTCATTAGCCTTAGATGCAAATAGTGGACGGATGTTAGTCATTGGCAGTCCTACTCATATTTTCAACTCCCTGCAGATGATGAGGGTAAGAAGAAGGCTGAATAAATGGGATATCCAGCTTAGAGTTGGCAATGGCGTGACATTGGATGTCAATGTCATAGGAACAATTATTTTAGATCTCCCCAATGGATGTAATTATGTAAATTAGATTTGCATGATTGTTATTATGATCCCTCCTTTATCAGATAAATAATATCACATCCAATATTAGATAAAGAGGGATATAAAATAAACATTAAGAATGAGACTTTATGTTTGTATGATAAATATAATTTATTAAAATGTGAATGTTCTTTATCAAACGGTCACTATGTTTTGGAAACATATAGAGATGTCTTTAATATAGAGGAAAATACAAGTAGAAAATCTGAATTAAATAATACTGAATTATGACATATGAGATTGGGCCACATAAGTATTAGATGTTGATGAGTGGTAAATGTATCATCATTTCTCACTCATTTGACCAAAAATTTTGTACAGATTCTTAAGTTTGGTGAATATTTGAAGTGTTTTGTGTTATTTTATAGATAAATAAAGTTTCAGGACGCTCTGGAGGTGATTTGGGGCCAAAACAGTGAAAACGGACAAAAAGGGCAAAATTGTCATTTGGGCGTCCCGACACGAAATCCGCGTCGTGACCGCTAACATGCGTCGGAGTCTGCTAATGTGTGCCGGACATGTGTCACCATCACATGCTGCCGACAATCCACATCGCCACATTAGCATAATTATTGAGTTAATCATCCAAAATGCCACGTCAGCGGAAAAGAGAATCAAAGCAACCAATCAGCGCATGACACGTGGCACATGGACGCCTATAAATAGAGCTCGAAATTTCAGTTTCAGACGTACCTTCCTCTCTGAATTCTCTAATAATAATAAGGAGTTTGTATTTAGTTTTTTTAAATTTCAGTTCTGTAATTAATTTTAGTTACTTTTTGTAATAGTAATATATTTTCTTTATTTTTTCAGTTTTTACTATTCAGCAATGAGAATGTAACTTCCCCCTTACTAGGGTGAAAGGTAAAGCTTTTATTACTGCTATATAGATTAATTTCCCTTAATTATAATATAATAACTACTTAAAACTTGACTTAACAAGGATACCGCTATATTGGCCGGTTGGTAATTAATCATAAACTGATTTTAACCTGACTAAGCATGGACACCGCCTTGTTGATCGGTTGGTAATTAATTATTAATTTGACTTAATCAGGATACCGCCTATATGGCTGGTTGGTAATATCACACAAGTTAATTATTATATTAAGGGAAAATATCTGAAATAGTAGTAATAAAGGTGGATCATCTAACCCTAGCATTTTCTTTTATTGTTCTTTTACCTTTTTACTTTCCAGCATTTACTTTTCAGCATTTACTTTATGTCTTTTATTTTTAAGTTTTTACTAGTCTTAGATATGTGTCGTAGCTAAGCCCATTATCTAAGGTTGTGATGAATTCCAATCTCACGGGATTATAAGCGATTATTTTATAGTTTGGGTAATATAAGGATTTACTTATTAAGTCTTAAGCTTAATACTTCTTGTTAACTGGACATTAATAAGATCGATCTGGTAAACTTAAAATAAACTTGACAAAGGAATTTTAGGTTTCAGCCTTAGACTTAATAGCCCACAATCTTCATTGAGGATAGATAACCCTTTAATAGATTTCCTTACAGGATATACATATACCTGTCGGGCGGGGGTAGCCTTAATTGGAATTTAATCTTAATGAATCCAGGTAATTTGGTTAACATAGATATATGGTTTAATTGGATTACACTGGGTATGTGCAGCTGACCATCGACAGAGGCTTTTGCATAATTTCGTGTTCCAGGTTAGTAAATCAATATATCACACAAACATAAAATAACCACTTCATCTTTTAAAAGATATTGGAAGGATTCACAACCCTGGATAGTTTTATAAATTTGAATTTTCCTCAACTTCCTTTCGCGTCATTTTTATTTACTTGTTTTAAGTTTAAAAAATCACCACCCAAACAATCAATAAATCTTTTAGGTACTCATAAAAAATTGACTTCATAAATTAATAACTTAGGTATTAAGTCCTCGTGGGATCGATACTTTTTATAATGCTTGAACGATATGTGCACTTGCGTTATACGCGTGTGACAACGCCGATCAAGTTTTTGGCACCATTGCCGGGACTTATTTATCTTTCACTATTAGTTTTGAGGTTAGATACATTTACTTGTATTTAATTTCTTTTTTCTCACTGTTTTTATTTTCTTGTGTTTCAGGTTCTCAGACACTACATGAGACGAACCAGACCCAGATATTGAAAGAACCATCAGACAGTTGAGAAGGGAAAGACGAGAAGGCCAAGAAGCAATCGTCAACATGGAACCTGAACCTTTGAAGGTTGCACCACCAATTCCCATTCGAGACAGAACCATTCCGGTGGTTGACGGATTCATTTCCTGTATTGTACTTCCTCCCTTACCAGCAAATGCGTGTGACATCAAAACATGCATTCAGATGATTCAGCAGTCAGTTCAGTTTTGGGGAAATGCAACTGAAGATCCTAATGCCCACATCAGTAACTCCCGGAAGTTTACGACACTTTCAATTACAACCAAGCAGCTGAAGAAGCAATGAGACTGCAAGTTTTCCCATATTCCTTGAAAGAGAGAGCTAAAGCTTGGTTACATTCACTACCAACAGGTTCCATCACAACTTGGAACACTCTAGCCACCAAATTCCTTGCAAAGTACTTTCCACCAGCCAGAACTGCAAAACTGAGGAATGACATCACATCCTTTGTACAACATGACTCGGAAACTCTCTACGAAGCTTGGGAAAGGTACAAAGATTTGCTCCTGAAATGTCATCACCATGAGATTCCAAAGTGGCTTCAAGTCCAAACTTTCTATAATGGACTTTCTGGAATAATGAGAACCACAATTAATGCTGTTGTTGGAGGAGCTTTAATGGTAAAATGAGAAGATCAAGCCTGGGACTTAATCGAAGAAATGGCCAACAACAATTCCTTGTGGCCAACAGAAAGGAGCATGATCCAAAGAATTGCTGGAATTTATGAAGTTGGAGCTAATACAGCAGTCAACGCCAAGCTGGATCAGATATGCAAATTCATGGAGACTCTCAGCACGCAAAGCAATATTGGAGCCACAAGTTCACCTTATGGATGAGGACCAGAGCCAAATCAACTTGAAGAGACGGTGAATTATGTCAACAATTTCAACAGACAGTGGAACAATCCATATTCCAACACCTACAACCTAGGGTTGAGGAATCATCCAAATTTCTCATGGAGCAACAATTTAGGGCAAAAGAACTATCCACCACCCGGATTCCAACAGCAACAGAACAAAGGCTAGGAGCAGGCAAATGAACCAGGAATATCAGAAGTGCTAGCCCAGTTAAAGAAATATGATGCTTTGTTTCAGAGCCAATCATCTTCTATTAAAGCACTGGAGAATCAAATTGGACAACTGGCCAATGCTCAGAGTTACAGACCGCCAGGTAACCTTCCTAGCAACACAGAATCAAATCCAAGGAACTGAGGGAAAGAGCAATGTCAAGCCATCACCTTGAAAAGCAGTACTGAAATCAATAAAGATGTTGGAATCAAAGCATCCATTGAAGAAGTTCAAAAAGAAGCAGAGCAACAAATTGAGGAAAAAGAAGCAAAGGAAAAGGAACCAGAAAGAATCACTTTACCTCAAACTTTTCCACAGCGTCTTCAGAAAAACAAACTAGACAAGCAGTTTGCTCGTTTTTTGGAGGTTTTCAAAAAACTGCACATCAACATCTCATTTGCAGAAGCCTTGGAAGAAATACCCAACTATGTCAAATTCATGAAAGACATTCTTTCACGAAAATGGAGGTTGGGAGATTACGAGACAGTAGTATTGACGGAAGAATGCAACGTAATCATTCAGAGGAAACTTCCCCCAAAGTTGAAAGATCCTAGCAGTTTCACTGTCTCATGCACCATTGGAGAACATTAAATCGGTAAGGCTTTATGTGATTTAGGTGCAAGTGTTAATTTGATGCCTTTTTCTAATTACAGGAAATTGAAAATTGGAGAAGCAATGCCTACCTCAGTCTCTTTACAACTTGCTAATAGAACGCTCGTATTTCCGAGAGGTGTAGTTGAAGATGTGTTGGTCAAAGTCAACAAACTCATTCTCCCAACTGATTTCATTATCCTTGACATGAAAAAAGACAAAGATGTACATATCATTCTTGGGAGACCATTCTTGACTACAGGTCAAACATTATTGATGTACAAAAAGGAGAACTAACTATGAAAGTTCATGACCAATAAGTTACTTTTAATGTTTTTAAAGCCATGAAATTCCCGAGCGATGAAAAGGAAGAGGAATGTTTCAGAATTGATGTTGTCGATAGTATTATTCAGGATACTAATACAATTCCCACGGATAAACTTGAATCTTGCATCACCAACATGACTGACAACGAGCTAGATTCTGAAATTTTGGAATGTATCAACTATCTTGACAAGCCTTTTCGCTTCAAATCAACACCACCAGTGGAAAGTCTGGAACTGCCGAAGAAAGATCGAATCAAGCTTTCGATTGAAGAACCACCGCAGCTGGAGCTAAAGCAACTGCCGAGCCATCTCATGTATGTATTTCTTGGAAACTCTTCTGAATTACCTGTGATTATTTCTTCGTCGCTAACATTGGAGCATGAAGAAAAGTTACTGAGAGTGTTACGAGAACACAATAAGGCCATAGGCTGGACTATAACAGACATTCGAGGCATTAGTCCATCATTTTACATGCATAAAATCCTGATGAATGACGAATACAAACCCACAGTGGAGCATCAACAGAGACTCAATCCAATCATAAAGGAGGTCGTGAAGAAAGAAATCATTAAATGGTTGGATGCTGGAATCATTTACCCCATCTCAGACAACAGATGGGTGAGTCATATGCAGTGTGTACCGAAGAAAGGAGGAATTACTATTGTCACAAATGAAAAGAATAAGCTGATTCCAACAAGGACGATGATTGGATGAAGAGTATGCATGGACTACCAAAAGCTGAACAAAACAACAAGGAATGACCATTTTCCGCTACAATTCATTGATTAGATGTTAGACAGACTGGCGAGACATAAGTACTATTGCTTTCTGGATGGATATTCGGGGTACAATCAGATTGCCATTGCCCTAAAAGATCATGAGAAAACCACATTTACATGTTCGTATGGTACTTTTACTTTCCGCATTATGCCATTTGGATTATGTAATGCTCCTGCCACATTTCAACGTTGCATGATGGCCATCTTCTCAGACATGCTGGAACAAAGTATGAAGATTTTCATGGATGATTTCTCTGTGTTTGGAGACTCTTTCGACCATTGCTTGCAAAATCTGGAACATGTGTTACAAAGATGCGAAGATACCAACCTGGTACTCAACTGTGAGAAATGCCATTTTATGGTGCATGAAGGCATCGTCCTTGGGCACCAGATTTCACAAAAGGGAATCGAGGTAGATAAAGTAAAGATTGAGACAATTGAAAAACTACCTCCACCAATATATGTCAAAGGGATTCAGAGTTTTCTCGGACATGCAGGTTTTTACATGAGATTTATCAAAGACTTCTCAAAGATTGCTAAACCTTTATGCAATCTTCTGGAGAAGGATGTGCCTTTCAACTTCACCAAAGAATGCCAGGAAGCTTTTGAGATCCTAAAACAGAAGCTGGTCTCTGCCCCCATCATAGTAGCACCAGATTGGACCCTTCCATTTGAGGTGATGTGTGATGCTAGTGATTTTACTGTAGGTGCAGTTTTGGGACAACACAAAGCAAAGATTTTCCATACCATTTACTAATCCAGCAGAACTTTGAATGAAGCTCAACTCAACTACGCAACCACTGAAAAAGAGTTGCTTGCAGTTGTGTTTGCTTTTAACAAATTCCGTTCTTATCTGCTGGGTCCCAAAGTGGTGGTCTACACGGATCATTCAGCAATCAAATACCTGATCGCGAAGAAAGATGCCAAACCCAGATTGATTCATTGGATACTTCTACTGCAAGAATTTGACGTGGAGATCCGAGACAGAAAAGAGACAGAAAACCAAGTGGCAGATCATTTATCAAGGCTTGAGAATGGAGAAACAACTGGCAAAGAACTGAAAATCAAAGAAAATCTTTCTGATGAACAGCTGTTTACCATGAAAAAGCATGATGTCTCTTGGTATGATGATTATGTCAAATACAAAGTGTCAGGAAAATGGCCGTTGGAATGGACAACTCAGCAACGGAAGAAATTCTTTAAGAAAGTCAAGCACTATGTCTGGGATGAGTCGTACCTATTCAAAGGCTGTGCTGATCAATTACTGAGATGATGTGTTCCACATGAGGAGGTCAACGGTATTCTGCAGCATTGTCATTCATCATCATACGGGGGACACTTCAGCGGGAATAAAACTGCAGCCAAAGTCCTACAATAAGGTTATTTCTGGCCCACTCTTTTTAAAGATGACTATCTGTTTGCTCTTCAATGTGACAGGTGCCAAAGAACGGGAAATATTTCGACCCCTGCAGAACATTCTGGAAGTGGAAATATTTGATGTATGAGGCATTGATTTCATGGGACCCTTTGTTCCATTATTTGGAAACATGTACATACTGGTTGTTGTAGACTACGTCTCCAAATGGGTTGAAGCAATTGCACTACCATCCACTGATTCAAAAGTGGTGATCAAGTTCTTTAAAAAGAATATTTTCACTCGCTTCGGAACACCTTGTATTATCAGCGATGGTGGTACCCATTTCTGCAATAGATACTTCGATGCACTCCTATCCAAATACGGAGTTACTCATAAGGTTGCCACAACCTACCATCTATAGTCAAATGGACAGGTTGAAGTTTCAAACAAGGAAATCAAAAGAATCTTGGAAATGACCGTTGGATCAACAAGGAGGGACTGGTCTACAAAACTGGATGACGCATTATGAGCTTACCATACAGCTTATAAAACACATATTTATATGTCTCCATATCGAATGGTGTTTGGGAAAACATGTCATCTGCCAGTTGAGCTTGAACACAAGGCGTACAGGGCACTAAAGAAGTTAAATCTTGATCCACAAGCTACATGAGAGAAACGACTCCATCAACTCAATGAATTGGAGGAATTTCGCCTACAGGCTTATGAGAATGCTAGATTATACAAAGAAAAGACCAAGAAATGGCATGACCGAAAAATAATACGCAGACAACTGGAACCAATGCAGCAGGTGTTGTTATACAATTCAAGGTTGAAGCGTTTCCTTAGAAAGTTGAAATCAAGGTGGTCAGGTCCATATGGAGCTATTGAGTTACTGGATCCCAACACCAACGAAACATTCAAGGTTAACAGTCAGTGTGTTAAGCACTACTGGGAGAATCATTTGAGCAACAAAAAGAAAGTGTCACACTTTCAGATCCAGCCTAACGTTCGGGCAGTCATGTCTAGTTGACGACGTTAAACTTAGCACTAGCTGGGAGGCAACCCATGCAATTTGTGTATATATTGTGATTTGGTGTGTTTTATTTTTGTATGTTTATTTTGAGTAGGTAAAGTGACATTTCAGGATGGAAGAAGTACTCGCAAATCTTCACAAGCAATTTCCTTATCTTCCTCAAAAATCTCTGATGAAAGTCTACAAAGCTCGTTTGGAACGTATGAGACTACTAATGATCAAAGGTATTCCTAATGACATTCGTTGGATTATTGAAGCACGGTTCGATTGGCAGGTGAGTCTTCTGACTCTTTTATTTAACATCTGTCTGGTTTAGGAAGAAGCGCCTATGCTAAAAAGAGAAGAGCTAAAAGAATGGGTGTATGCTATAAATTTTCTCGTATGTTTTGTGATACTCGTTGTCGTTCTTTAGAAATGGTGTCTGATAACCGTGAAGATAAGATTAATTTCATTAGGGATGGCTTGAGTAAGGAGTATTTGGATGACATATCTAAGACTCTTGAGATGCATCCCAGTGGATATGTGTATCATGAAATTCGAGTGTTATATACACAATTCCAAAAAAAGACAATAGTTAAGTCTTAGGAATCTGACTCAAAAAGACCATGTTTGCCAATTTTTAAGAAAATTAGATGGGAAGCTTGTCCCTGAAGCATAAATGTCAATTAAGCCGCTACTTTTCTTGTAAATATTATATCTCTTTGTCTTTTCCTAATAATTGTGATTTGTTTTGTTGTTTTCTTTTATTTTCTCCGATAGGATCCAGACCTTTTTGAACTTTCACGATTCATTTTACTATTTAACTAATAATTGTCATTTCACAGGTACTAGTGCTATTATTTTTACTCACCATTTTCAGGTGTTATAAATTCACTCATCATTGCATTTTTGAAGGCATCCAGATTTGAGAAAAGAAATACATAAAATTGAAGCCACTTCAAGAATACGAGTTGTAAATATATGTGTCTTTTGTGGTACTAGTGTTGGTACTAAGCCACATACGTAACAGCAGCACATGAATTAGATCGAGTCTTAGCTGAAAGGAATATGCACTTAGTATATGGCAGCGGCAATCTTGGACTAATGGGGATTGTTTCAAAGGCCTTACAGGATGGAGGCAGTCAAGTTCTAGGAATCATCCCAAAACCTTTGGTGGAAGCGAATCTGATTGGACCATCAAACAGAGAGGAACTAATTGTACCAGATATGTCTGAATGACTGGTAGAAATGATTAACCGTGTTGATGCTTTTATTGCTTTGCCATGTGGCTTGGGTATAATGAAGGAGATTTTTACAGTACTATCTTGGCCGAACTTAAACACACACCATAAACCAATTGGACTGTTTAACGCTGATGGATTTTATGATTTTCTTTGTGTATTTCTTAATGATGCCCGAAGAAATGGGTTCGTGTCAAAACCTTTAAAAGAACTTATCTTCACTGCCAGAACTGCCCCAGATTTAATTAACCAAATCCTAGCTTTTGAACCACAAATTGACCCTATCATTTCCAAGATTAATTGGTCCGATAATGATCGTGGTAAGAAGCGTTAGATAAATCTGGATCTTAACCTTTAATTTCCCTTTTTAGATGTAGAATTTCAGCTAACCAGGTACTATATTCTAAACTCTTCTTCTACTTTTTAAGACATTGGGGACAATGTCTTATTTAGGTTTGGGAGCGGGGAATCATTGACTAGTATCTTATTTTTATGTTGTTTTTATTTTTAGTCCAAAATTTTCGAAAAATTCAAAAAAATTAAAAAAATTTTACAAAAAATCAAAAAAAAAAAATATTTCATGGTTTTTTTTGTGTTTTTAATTTGATTAATCAGGTGAAATTGGTGTGAGATAGCTGTGTAAGGAATTTTCATTCCTGAGACGTATCTCAGCCTATTTCGGAACAAGTTAATTTTTGTTTATTTCCTTTTGAATTATTTAATTTGTGAATTCTCCTTAAAACTGACTAAAATGGATCTTCATATGTTCAGTTGACAAGTATCATCAACATGCATGGTAACATACGGACATGAACTGTAATTGAAAAGATTGTAATATTTAGTGCTATAGTTGAATTGGAGGAAGCATCTAAAAAAGCGATGGAATAAAAAAAAACGAAAAAAAAGGTCTGAGATCCGAGTAATTAAGTATGTAGGGGTGTTTTAACACCTAGTGTCCTAAAGCCAACTGGTTTGGGAGTCACTGACCCAAAGCTTGCTACATGGATCGAAGATATTGCAAAAATATATATTGGAAATCCGAGTAATTAAGTCTGTAGGGGTGTCTTAACACCTAGTGCTCTAAAGCCAACTAGTTTGGGAGTCATTGGCCCAAAGCTCGTTACATGGATGGATGATATTGTATATATATAATAAAAAAAAAATCAAAAATCAAGAAAAAAAAATCAGAAAAATTATTTCATTGCTTAAAAAAAAGGTGTGATTTCTGATAAAACTTTAGGATAAAAATATTACTCTATTCTCAATTGTACTTGTGACTATTGTGGGAAAATGAGTTGATTAATATTTTGTTGGCTGTGTATATGGAGAATGGTAAAAATAATCGAAGAATTTACTTATTCGGTAATTTAGAAAAAAATAAAACAACTAGCAACTTGGATAAGAAGTTTCACATGTTTAGTCACTAACTTCTTTATTCTCTTTTCTCTTGTCTTTTTGCTTTTGTGTGCATTAGTTTTACTATCTTTTTACTTTTGTAAAACGTTTGTGGGTATCGTTGTTGTAAGCCCTTACGAGACTACAACTCGTCCACTAGGGACACCTAGGGGTTTAAAGGCTTGTTGCATACGCTAAATGCAACCGTGATCCTTGTGAAAGTGGCTTAGTTTAATTTTATTTTAAAGATGTTTATGTTATTTTGCTATTTTGCTCGAGGACTAGCAAAATGTTATGTTTGGGGGTGTGATGAGTGGTAAATGTATCACTATTTCCCACTCATTTGACCTAATATTTTGTATAGATTCTTGAGTTTTGTGAATATTTTGATGTGTTTTGTGTTATTTTGTAGATAAATAAAGTTTCAGGACTCTCTGGAGGTGATTTGGGGCCAAAATAGTGAAAAACGGACAAAAAATGAAAAATTGTCATTTGGGCATCCCGACACGAAATCTGCGCCGCGACCGCTAACGTGCGCTGGAGTCTACTAACGTGCATCGGGACACGTGTCACAATCATAGAAGTTTGCTAAAATGTGTCGTGCTAACGTGCATCGCTTGCTAAAATGCGCTGCTAACGTGCGCCGATCATGCTAACGTGCGCCGGACACGTGTCACCATCATATGTTGCCGACAATCTACATCGCCATGTCAGCACAATTATTGAGTTAATCATCCAAAATGGCACGCCAGCGGATAAGAGAATCAAAGCAACCAATCAGCACATGACACGTGACGAGTCACGTCGCGCAAAAGTTGGCGCATCGCGACGCGTGGAGCCCATGGACGCCTAAATAGAGCTCGAAATTTCAGTTTCAGACGTACATTCCTCTCTGAATTCTCTGATAATAATAAGGAGTTTGTATCTAGTTTGTTTAAATTTCAGTTATGTAATTAATTTTAGTTACTTTTTGTAATATTATATATTTTCTTTACTTTTTCAGTTTATTTTTTATTCAGCAATGAAGAGGTAACTTCCCCCTTACTAGGGTGAAAGGTAAAGCTTTTATCACGGCTATATAGATTAATCTCCCTTAATTATAATATAATAACTTCTTAAAACTTGACTTAACACGGATACCGCTATATTGGCCGGTTGGTAATTAATCATAAATTGATTTTAACCTGACTAAGCATGGATACCGCCTGGTTGGTCGGTTGATAATTAATTATTAATTTGACTGAATCAGGATACCGCCTATATGGCTGGTTGGTAATATCACACAAGTTAATTTATTATATTAAGGGAAATATCTGAAATAGTAGTAATAAAGGTGGATCATCTAACCCTAGCATTTTCTTTTATTGTTCTTTTACCTTTTTACTTTCCAGCATTTACTTTTCAGCATTTACTTTATGTCTTTTATTTTTAAGTTTTTACTAACCTTAGATATGTATCGTAGCTAAGCCCATTATCTGGGGTTGTGATAAATTTCAATATCACGGTGTTATAAGGGGTTATTTATAGTTTGGGTAATATAAAGGTTTACTTATTAAGTCTTAAGTTTAATGCTTCTTGTTAACTGGCCATCAATAAGATCGATCTGGTAAACTTCAAATAAACTTGACAAAGGAATTTTAGGTTTCAGCCTTAGACTTAATAGCCCAAGATCTTCCTTGAGGATAGATAACCCTTTAATAGATTTCCTTACAGGATATACAAATACCTGTAGGGCGGGGGTAGCCACAATTGGAATTTAATCTTAATGAATCCATGTAATTTGGTTAACATAGACATATGGTTTAATCGGATTACACTGGGTATGTGCAGCTGACAATCGATAGAGGCTTTTGCATAATTTTGTGTTCCATGTTAATAAATCAATATATTACACAAACATAAAATAACCACTTCATCTTTTAAAAGATATTGGAAGGATTCACAACCCTGGATAGTTTTATAAATTTGAATTTTCCTCAACTTCCTTTAGCGCCATTTTTATTTACTTGTTTTAAGTTTAAAAAATCAACACCCAATCAATCAATAAATCTATTAGGTACTCGTAAAAATTTGACTTCATAAATTAATAGCTTAGGTATTAAGTCCTCGTGAGATCGATACTTTTTATACTACTTGAACGATACGTGCGCTTGCGTTATACGAGTGTGACAACGCCGGTCAGACGTCTATCCACATTGGTAAAGGATTGTTTGATTGAAAATCTTACCTTAGATCCTTATCCGATTTGTGAGTCATGTATCCAAGGAAAAATGATAAAGGCCCAATTTTAGGTGTTGGACACTGTGCTGGAGATTTATTGGAGCTAATACATAGCGATGTGTGTGGTCTATTAAATCATGCCGCTTATGATGGTTCAACATACTTCGTGACTTTCACGGATGATAAGTCTAGATATTGATATTTATATCTGATGAAACATAAGTCGGAAATATTTGACAAGTTCAAAATATTCTGAAACGAAGTAGAAAAACAAACCAGTAAATTCATCAAGTGTCTTAGATCAGATTGAGGCGGTGAATACATGAGTGAAGAATTCAGAAATTATTTAAGGGAGAATGGAATTCTTGCACAATATAGCCCACCAGGAACACCTTAACATAATGGAGTGTTTGAGCATAGAAATCATACTTTATTAGATATGGTGTGATCCATGATGAGCTATATAGATCTTCCTTATTACCTTTGGGGTTGCGCTTTACTTACTGCTGCCCACATACTTAATAGAGTTCCATCAAAAGTTGTTTCTACGACACCCTATCAGATATGGTTGTGTAGAAATCCAAGTCTTAGGCATTTAAAGATTTGGGGTCGTCCTGTATATATTAGAATCGTGCAACGAGATAAACTAGCACCTAGATGGTATACATATAGGTTCGTTGGATATCCTGAAAACTCTTTGGGATATCAATTCTATGATTAGGAGCAACGAAGTGTATTTGTTGTTCGCTTTGCCACTTTTCTTGAAAATGAATTTTTGAGAAATAGTGGGAGTTGTAGAAAGATTGAACTTGATGAGTTTGATCCCAACAGTAAAGAACCTAAGATGGAATCAGAGATCCAATTAAGTGAATGATCTACAACACACATTCTACGTAAGTCGAATAGAATATCAAGGCCTCCTGAAAGACTATTTTTAACATCTGATACGAGCCTTGATGTTCTCCTCTTGGTGGAAACAAATGCGACTATGTATAAAGAAACGATATTGGATATCGATTCGGGAAAATGGCAGGAAGCCATGAAATCCGAAATGGATTCAATGCATGACAATCAAGTTTGGGACTTATTTGAACTTCCTGAAGGAGTTAAACCTATTGGTTGTAAATGGGTTTACAAAAGGAAGCGAGGGCCCAATGGAAATGTGGAAACCTTTAAGGCCTGACTGGTAGCGAAAGGTTACACTCAACGTCCTGGGATTGATTATGAGGAAACTTTTTCACCAGTAGCCATGCTAAAATCCATTAGGATTATTTTAGTCATTGCTGCATATCACGACTATGAGATATGTTACACTCAACGTCCTGAGATTGACTCTGAGGAAACATTTTCACCAGTAGCCATGCTAAATTCCATTAGGATTCTTTTAGCCATTGATGTATATCACGAATATGAGATATGGCAGATGGATGTGAAAATCGCTTTCCTAAATGGATTCCTTGAGGAGGATATAATATGGAACAACTAAAGGGTTTCGTATCCAATGAGACTTCAAACTTGGTTTGTAAGCTCCAGAAGTCCATTTATGGACTTAAACAAGTATCCTGAAGCTGGAATCGTCATTTTGATGAGATAATTAGATTATCTGGATTCATCAAGAACGAGGAAGAACCATGTGTTTATAAGAAAATGGGTGGGAGTATGATAGTTTTCCTAGTCTTGTATGTAGATGACATCCTTATCATATGAAATGATATAAGATTGATGCAAAGTGTGAAAACCTACCTTTGTAAAAACTTCTTCATGAAAGATATGGGTGAAGCTTCCTATAAACTAGGTATAAGGCTCTATCGGGATAGAGTTAGTAAGCTAATAGGATTATCGCAATCGACGTACATAGATAAGATGTTAGAAAGGTACGATTTTACCAACTACAAGACAACAAATGTACTTTTCCTATATGACATACATCTTTCGAAGAAAATGGCACCTCATACTGAGGAAGAGAGAGTTAGAATTTCTAACTTGCTATATGCTTCTTGTATTGGAAGCATAATATATGATGTGTTATGTACTAGACCTGACATCAGTTTCGGCGTCAGTGTGACCAACCGATATCAATCTGATCCAGGTAATGATTATTGGATAGCCGTGAAACATATCCTGAAATATCTTAAAGGTATTAGGGATAAGTTTATGATATTTGGAGAAGATGAGCTACAAGTTAATGTTTATACAGACTCCAACTTCCAAAGAGATCTAGATTATAGAAAATCTACATCATGATACATATTTACCTTTAACGGTGGTGCGGTCAGTTTGCGATGTTCAAAGCAAGGCTCAACTGCTGATTCTACCACTGAGGCAGAATTCATAACGACTTCAGAAGTTGCTAAAGAAGCTGTTTGGATTAGAAATTTTATCACAGAACATGGGGTTGTGCCTAGTATTGCGGATTCGATCACATTATACTGTGATAATAACGGAACCGTTGCACAGGCTAAGGAGCTGATGGCGCATTCCGAGTCTAAGCACGTAGAAAGGAAATACCGCGTAATTAGAAAGAGAATTGAATGAAAAGACATAGTGGTATTGAAGGTTCAAGGACTTGACAATATAACAGACCTGCTTACAAAGGCCTTACCTCATAAGTTATTCGATAAAAATATGGAGGAGATGAGACTGCGATACCATCCAGATTGGCACTAAGCAAATGAGAGTTTGTTGGAGTTAGTGCTTAGAGTGTCAATCTGAATTATATATTTTATTATTTATTAATAAAATAACTACATTTTCATTTCATATCTTATTAATGATATTGTCATTATGCGTATTAGATTGATGTATAGATATTCTAAGTATGACATCAACCTTAGAATAGTCTTGTAGTAATACTGGATACTAGGTAGTCTGACATTAGGATAAGTATTACTATTATAAAATATTCTTAAAGTAAATATTCATAGTCATTGGTTTTGGAATACGGTCGAATTCCTATAACCTAGAAGACTAGCACATGTCATATATTGGAATTGGAGTTCCAATTAACCTGATGTACCATGGTTTTTGGAAACTTGTATAGACGTGTAGGTATTGGTTGGACTGAATACTGAAGGACTCACATGTGATTCCTAATAGTTGGAAGTACACACCACCGTCAATAGGAATCTCCTTTAGTCGAGTAGCATATGTAATCTTTTGACTATAGGATAACATTGATTTTGTGTGAGATCTGATGAAAACCTGCCTGGAGCAAAAGCCAAACAAACCCACAAGAGATTGTTATCCATGCAACTCATGTGAACCCCGTAAAAATAAAGCCCGTGAAACCTATAAAATTGTTATGGGCGCCCAGGAAAGCACAACGTGGTTTGGAGATTAGAAACCTGTGAAGAACAAAGCCTCACAAATCCCTAATTGATTGAAACGCCACAAAATAGCAACCTCATTTGATAAGTTTTGAAAAGAATCCACTCTTCCATGGTTAGCCATCCACGACCTCACCATCAATATGCCTAAAGGCAATATTAATTTTTAGGTTCAAACATTCATGCATTTTATTAATGACAGACTTGCTTAAATAATACAATGGAAACCCTAATTTTAATATATAAAAAAATCGAAAATAACCCTAGGTAATAATCCTCATTACAAATAAAATCTTGGGCCCTTAACATTTGGCCCACTCTAGAATAAACCCCAATATTAAAACCTAGAGCCCCTAACAGTCAGCCACTTTAAAATAAACACTAATATTAACCCATCTGAGAGGCCTTCACTTGTATATCTTGAACCCTATTCATTGCCAAATAACGTGAATGGATTATTAGGTTTCTTCCTTGAATGCGTGGATCCATGCTTCGAGGTTGTTTTATTGACGCTCCATGTATCATATCATTCCCCCATTCTTTAAGAAGATTCGTCCTCAAATCTTTAAGGTCAAACTTTAATTCCCATATAATTTTCCCGCAGACCAAAACTGAGTTGTCTTTCTTTTCCTTATTTTTTTATTACATGAAACTTGGCAATAGAGGAGTATTATTATTTGCCATGTGATCGACTCAAACATATGCAAGCAAGTGATGAAAACTAAGCAACTAAATTGACGAAAGAAAAAAATAACATAAAAAGGACTCAAAGCAAAAAAAATCATAAAAAAGAAAGAAAAAAGAACACAAAAAAAAAAAAACATTGACGCAATAAGAAAAGAAAAAAATGAAAAAACTTAATGGTAAAAAAAAACAAAAAACCACTGACACCTCTTTTTATGGGTGGCGCATGTTTTGTTTTGTTTTTTTTTACACAGCCCACGTTATTTTCTTTCTTCTTCTTCTTCTTCTTTTTTGAAATTTTTGAATCCAACACATGCAGGATGACAAAAGAATAAGAACGAAATAAAAAATAAAATAACAGGAAAAAGACTCAAAGAAAAGAAACAATTAATAAAAAAAGAATGAAAAAATTAAAAAAAAAACCAAGCTATAAGATATAACCTGCTCTGCAACCAAAGCTCTGAATACCAACTGATGAGAACCTGCCTGGAGTAAAGCCAAGCAAACCCACAAGAGATTGTTATCCACGCGACTCATGTGAACCCCGCAGAAACAAAGCCCGTGAAACCATAAAAGATTGTTATGAACGCCCAGGAAAGCACAACGAGGTTTGGAGATTAGAAACCCGTGAAGAACAAAGCCTCACGAACCCCTAATTGATTGAAACACCACAAAGGAAAACAACCTCATTTGATAAGTTTTGAAGAGAATCTATTCTTCCATGGTTAGTCATCCACGACCTCATCACCAATGTGTCTAAAGACAATATTAATTTTTAGGTTCAAACATTCATGTATTTTATTAATGATAGGCTTGCTTAAATAATACAATGGAAACCCTAATTTTAATATATAAAAAACCAAAAATAACCCTAAGTAATAATCCTCATTACAAATAAAATCTTGGGCCCCTAACATTTGGCCTACTCTAGAATAAACCCCAACATTAGAACCTAGAGCCCCTAACAGTTAGTCCACTCTAAAATAAACACTAACATTAACCCCTCTGAGAGGCCTTCACTTGTATATCTTGAACTCTCTTTATTGCCAAGTAACGTGAATGAATTATTGGGCTTCTTTCTTAAATGCGTGGATCCATGCTTCGATGATTGTTTTCTTGACGCTCCATGTACCATATCAAGATTCTCCACACTTTGATGACATGTATGTCAGAAACTTTCATAGTTTGGCCTCTAGATGTTCGTTGGGTGTGGACCGATGCACTCGATAATCAAATGCGAAGCAAGATAGGATCTGTCATCCTGTATATGTACCATAAGAGGTTTAGGTATACATGTTAGTAAAGTCACGATTCTTAAAGCTTTGGCCAAAGTCGATTACCTAGGATGGATCGCACCAGTTATGAAGAATCGTGGACATGTCAACATGAGATGTGCGCCTCGGAAACTTGACGGTGTATTCTATGTTTTCTAAGCACAACTCGGATAGCCTACGGCGGATGGATTGTTAGACATATTTGATGACCTCGACTTGTATAGTTCAGAAAGGTCGTTCGTGTTCTTCGTAAATTCTGAGGTGGCTAAATTCTGTATATATTAGCTAGGATTATATGACGAACGTGTCTGAACCTATAGAGTCCCAATATGAAGTGTACTCATTGAGCACTTGGGTAGCCGATTAATTTTCATAAAAGATAATGTTCGATATTATAATTATCAACTAAGATAATCAAGTATTATTGGATAGCATTGATTATTTACTTTGACCTAATTGGATTAATTCAATAATTACACAAGGGCTTATTAATAAAATCATAATTATCTCTACCATTTTAGAAAATTATAATAATTATAAGTATCTAATAATATGTGGTTTTGGCTTGATTTAATTAGATTAAATCAAAGTGGCAAACATTTAACTAATCCATTTCCTAATCCTTGGCTTGATTTAATTGGATTAAATCAAAGTGGGAGACAGTGGAGATTAGTCACACATAATTATACATATTTGGATAAATTAGATTAAGTCCACCTAAAAGTTAATTACAACTTTTATTAATTAAAAATTACCTAAGTTTTCCTATAAATAGCAAGCTTTAGGAATGTTTTAATTAAGCAAAGCAAAAGCTTGAGAAAGCTAAGTACAAGTAAATTCTTAGAGAAATTAGCCTAAGTTAGAGAAGTGTTAAGAGAAGCTTGTGAGGTTTCTACAATATTTCATCTAGGAGAAATCAAGATTGGATAATGAGGTGAAGCTTGCTGGCATTGGAATCAAGATTGGATCTTGGAGTCAAGCTTGATAATCCTTGGAAGTTCTCCAAATACTTCAACAAAGATAAGTAGATTGGATCTTTGAATCAACCTTGCTAGGTAAGTTTGATCTTCTCTAAAAACTATATTTTTCATTAGTGAGACATATAGTGCTGAATTATGTATTAGATACATAATATTGAAATTAGGCTAATTAATTGTGTTAGGATGCTTTGGAAGTATAAACACAATATACTTGTAATTGGGTCAAAATATTTATGTTAGACATAAACATAAAATTAGAGTTTGGAATTCTAGATTAAAGCTTAGAGCTATGGCTACCATTCTAGAATCACTTGACCACCTTTGGGTGACCTAGAATTGTTCACGAGATATTTCTTATTGGGATTCTAATTTGGTTTGTGTATTGGATTCAAAATTTACGCAAGTGCATATTTAGAATAAATTTATGTTTTTTTGTAAAAATATTTTATATTTTGAAAAATTGGATTTTTATTCTGTAACATGTGTTGATGTTAGTTTTGATGTTAAAAATTAATTTTGAGTGTTTTTGAGGTGTTTAGGTAAGATCAGAAGAAATTAGGGTAATAGACCCTAATTCATTCAGCTCACTGGAAAGTGAGCTGAATGAAAACAAAGAAAAAAATTTTGATATGTTGTTGCATGCACAGTGCGCACACGCACAGTAGCGCGCGTGCACTTAGTTCGTACGCGCGTTGATTTTGTTTTCGCTCGATTTTGAGCATCCGGACTCTGATTCAGCCCCGGTTTTTTCCTTTACACTCGTAATAGAATATAGTATTTCATTAAATATTTTAAAATTAAACCTATACTTGATATGTATGGGTTAGAGCCATTTCCGCTGCTCGGGGTACCGATCCGACCCTAGGGGTTCCACAATTGCCTCAACAACACTATCATCACTTTACACATCAATACCATAACTCTGGCTTACTACTGATGTCTATGCTCTCATAACACAAAATTAGGTTTATTTTTACCAAACCACCCAAACCCGTGGCTATAGCCGTCCCAAACCTGTGGTGGTTTGGATCTAACCCATCCCATGCTTATTTCATGCTAGAAAATACTCTTCTCAGCACTATTAATACTTCTCAATTCATGGATCTCATCACATTTCAAAATCCCCAAAACCTAGAGTTTCACTATTTCTCACATATAATGGGTTTCAACTCTCTTCATTCTTATTTCATGGTAATACTTACTTTACTAAGCACACATAACTTGCTAATAATTCAAAATCATGCAAAATAAACTTAGATCAAAGATTGGGTTCCACCCAAATGCAAAACAAGAGTTAAAGAGGAGTTTAGAAGACTTACCTGAGCTTCCTAGAGCTTGGAAATGCATGAGAACCTTCAAAATCCAATCTTGATTTGAAGATTTAAAATGGGTTTTTTTCTTTTAGAGTAAAGGGACATGAATGAGAGAGAAGAAAGAAAAATGAAGAAAAAAAAAATCTAAAGGGGCCTATTTATGGTGGGCCGAAATCCAGAATTTTATGTCTAAAAATCACAGACGTGTTCAAACGTCCCATTAAACGCCACATGCACACGAGCATTCTGCATGCCCGCGTTCGAATGACTGACATACGCATCACGATCGTTCGAACATGTTGACGAACATGCCATGGACACAAATGTTGAACGAGTTCGAACGCCAATACGAACACGACACTAACGCAAAAACACTGAAATGTTCTAACCCTCTATATGATGAATGAACTCGATTTGTTCAGGTCGGTCTACACTTAGAGACCCTACATATTCATGAAACATCACATGCATAACTTATGAAACCTTGATAATCGTACTAAAACTTACAGGGTGTTACAACGATATATAGAAAACAAATGACTTTTATTAATAAATAATAAATTGTATTACAAAATATTTCACCTTAAACAATGACATCCACAACAGGTTTTAAGACATACACTCTAATACTGGCAACAAACAAATAAAGTAAAATAACTAAATAATGAAAGTGCAAAAAAAAAAAAAAAATTAAATCATTTTCCACTGTTAATCTATTTTGTCCAAAATATGGTACCTTGGAATCGAATTTGAATTGATGGGTAGGGTGTTTCTTTAATAGGGTAGGTTATGGTTCTAAAAATTTAGGAACCGAATTTTTTAGGATAGGTTCTGGTTTCACGTATACAGGAAAAATGAACTCTATTTTGCTCAACACTGATTTCCAATGTGAGATATTTTCTCTATCATACGATTTCTATAATTTTATTCACATTTTTAGAACTAGACGTGAGTAAAATAAGATTCTCTATTCTATTTAGGTGAAACCAGAACTTATTCTAAAAAGTAGAATTTAAATAGGTGAGAAAATATGATGATACCCTCACTTACAAATATGATTATATACATGTATAAACATATTTTGCACCCATCGTCACAATCCGAAATAAAATATATATATATCTTCAAGGATTTGAATGTATAACTTTTCACTTTATTAAGTCAAACTATCCTAGAAGCTATATTAATCAAATATATAATTTTAATATTTAATAGAGTAAAGTGGTCTGTTTAACTCGATTGTACATTATAATTGTCACATATTTTTGTTACATTTTTCAAATTTTGTACTTTTAAAAAAAAAAAAAAAATTTGTGTTTATCAAGTGTAAAGCTAGACATTTGAGATTTCAAAATTAAGAGTTTTGGTCAGTTAATAACCAGTAACAAACATCATAATTATTTATAACCTACAATTATTTCTCTTGCAGTATCACAGTTGGTGTATATTTTAAGGCGCGAAACTTGTCTTTATCTGGACATTGAACGTTGCGTTTGGATTCTTCGAGAGAGGGAGGGACGGCGTTCGGCATATAACTGTCTCTCTGGTATCAAATACTACAAACTTCTAGCTTTTTTTGGTAGATTTAATTTAAATTTTAGGGAAGCATTGCATGTAGTAGTTTATGAGAATTACCTGTTTGATAAAATTCCTGATAGAGTAAATGAGACTCAGCCTGAAAGCTTACAAGGCAATTCAAGAACCAGAACTTTTTTTTTTTTTTGAAACTTTGAAAACCCGCCACCAAGTCACCGAATCGAATTTAAAGAGAACAGATAAAATCTTAATCGCATTATAATTTTAGAAGAAATGTGCTCTGGATTCGAACATACTAGGTCCTTTGCTACCAAGCTAATCCCTTGGGCACCAGAACTCGATACACTCATTTCATAAATCGACATTATAAAATTTATCTGTTCATGCTCTGTGTATCTATTTATGTACAAAACAGAATGGAATATAAGAAAACAAAAGGCTAACTGTTATCTAAATGTGCCGATGAAGGAGAAGAAGATGAAGTAGAAGAACAAGAAGATATAGGTAATGAGTGATGACATGTACATTTAAGATCGTGAATAGCTTTTTTCCTTGTGATGTCGAGTTTAGAGCAAAACACACAGTAACATCCGTGGGATTCATCAGTTTCCATCTCGTTGTGGTCATCGTCATCATCATCATCTGTGGTTTCGTCTTCAAGATTTTCCTCTGTCTCAGGACTCCTTTCATGAGAAGTTTTGTATGTAAATCCCAGCATTGGCAGTATCACCAACAGAAGCTTGTCGATTTGAATGTCATACAATTTGTTTACTTTCTCCGAAAACAAAAGAGGGGCAACAACTGCTGCTGAGCCTACCCCAATCCCGACACCAGTGAGTACGAACTGCCAATTGAATTCATTGCATGAATCTTGTTCCGAAGGTTGTAAAATGCTGGAATTTTTGCAATTACTCCAAGGAAACTGACATAAGCTGGAATTTGAACAATTATTTAAAGGAAACCCACATAATCCTTTGTTGCCTTCAAAAGAAGATGGTGAAAATGTTTGGATTTGGCCACTAAATGGGATCCTTCCCTTCAAATGGTTATATGAAAGATTCAGGAAAGAGAGGAAATTTAGGTTAGCAACCTGTGAAGGTATCTCCCCAGTCAGTTTGTTCATCGAGAGGTCTAAAGACTCAAGCCGACTCAAGTTTCCAATAACTGATGGGATGGGGCCTGTGAAAGCGTTTTGCGACAAGTTCAGACCATAGAGTGATTTAAATAGTCCTATCTCTTCTGGTATTGGCCCTTCAAAATTGTTCCTTGAAAAGTCAATGGACGTGAATATACTTAGAATCTTCACGAATTCCATCTCTAGACCTTTGCTAGTAACTGTAACTACATCCTGATAGGACCCGTTGCTAAATTTTAGGAACTCAAAATGGAGGTGTTTGAATTTTGATTGTGCTTCATCTTCATCAAACATCATTGCCTTCCAGGTTTGTATGCATTTCCCGGATAGTCTTCCGCCGAAGTTGTTGGAAGCTAAGTCGACAATTTGAAGCTTTGGCCAGGAGTCATCATTCTCTCGACAACTAATATTCCCAGAAAATCTGTTGGATCGCAAAACTAGGACACGCAAACTGGAGATATTCTTTAGCCAGCATGGGAAGGTATCACTGATATCGTTGTTCCCAAGGTCTAAAACCTCTAGCATTGCACAATTGGCCAAGGATTTAGGAACCATTCCAGATAGTTGATTTCCATTGAGATCAAGAGTTTGTAACGTACAATTTCCAGGAAATGTACCAGATAGAGTGCCACTGAGTCTGTTTCCTCTCAAATTCAGAACACCTAGAGTCTCACTCATTTTGATCAAACATGTTGGCATTTTGCCACTCAAATTGTTGTTTGACATGTCAAGAACTAAAAGATTCTTTGCACTGCATATAGATTCAGGGATGACTCCTGTGATGATATTTTTTGAAAGGGAAAAAAAGATGGTAACAGACGTGAAATTACCAATGTCAGCTGGGATGGAAGTGAAACGGTTGTTGGAGTAATCTACATAGGCAGCAGATGGTGGTGGGTAAGGGATATTTCCTTGAAGCTGGTTGGAATGTAGGTCAAGGACAGTCATGAAATTTAAATTAGAAGTATAATAAGGTTGTTGCAGACTATCCAGGTGATTGTGTGAGAGATTTAGATGGATGAGACCCCCTTTACCTACTTCCCAAATCCAGTTAGGTATTTCCCCATAAATTTGATTTTCTGAAAGATCTAAATGAAGTAATTTTGACCGATTCTTTAGTTCGGGAATCGTGCTCAGGTTGCAAGAAGCCAATTTCAATGCCCTGACCTGAGGAAGGAAAAAGGAATTACTACCAGCACTCACTGTCAAACTATTGTATGAAAGGTCAAGTGTAGTAAGGTTGCCAAGCCTTTGAATTTTATCTAGCCATACTGTGCCATTAAACTTGTTGTAAGAAAGTATGAGGATATTAAGCTTTTCCAGTTCAAAGATTGACTTTGGAATATGCCCTTCTAATCTGTTGCCACTTAAATCAAGGGTATTCAATCCAGAGGTGGATGCGTTCGAAAACTCAAGAACTCGACCCTCAAATTGGTTGTTTGCAAGCTGAAGCTGCTTCAGCGATGGGAGTGCAAACAGAGATCGTGGGATACTTCCATTAAGTGAATTGTACTTCAAATCAACATAAACAAGCTGGTAAAGATATTCCCAGTGAGTGGATGAGATCGCTCCAGTCAGAATATTACGAGAGAGGTCCAGATACGTGAGCCTTTTGGACATATTAAGAGATGGGATAGGACCAGAAAAATCGTTAAATGACATGTCCAAGTAAACTAGTTGGGTTAGATTGGCCATCGAATTGGGAATTCGTCCAGTGAAATTGCAATTTGCAACCTCTAATCTTGACAAATTTTTAAGGTTCCCAATGGAATCTGGCAGTGTCCCTGAGAAGTTTGTGTTACTGAGTTTCAGGGTCTGAAGAGAGAGGTTCTGAGGAAAGTCTGGGAATGAACCTTGAAGTAATTTGTTATCTGTCAAGTCAAGAGTTTCAAGCGTTGGTACCTGGAATATAGTTTGTGGAAATCTTCCATGCAATTTACAATTACTGAGATGCAAGGATGTCAGATTCTTGAACTCAGCAAAAATATCTGGAACTGGGGATGACAGATGGTTCTGATCCAAGCGAAATACTGAGAGTGGCTGAAGCTTGGCTAGAGAAATATGGATAGGGCCGGAAAGGAAACAGCTGGACAAGCTCAAAACCTGCAGTTTAGACAGCGTAGATGATAAAGCTTGGCACCATTCATTTCCGTGGGCTGATATATTTACACCGTCAAGATACAATTCTCTGAGCTCTGTGAGGTTCTGAACAAGCACACTTAAATTCGGGTTCTCAAGCTTCAATAGAGTTCCGGAGAAGTAAAGACTTGACAAATCAAGAGTAATCAACCTTGTCATCCGTGAAACCTGAATGGGAATTTGCCCAGCAAAGCCAGCACTGGAAAGATTCAGATGAGTCAAATTTGTGAGGCTGGCCAACCTGAAGGGAATTTGAATTCCATTGAAGCTATTAAAAGCCAAATTCAGGCTCTGCAGATACTGAAGACTGGAAAGGCCAGTAGCATTCTCAATTCCACCGGAGATTGATTCGCTGCTCAAGTCGAGACCAATAACAAGACCAGCCTCATCACAATCTACACCGCCCCAATGACAACAATCTGTTCCATTACTCCACTTCACCAGCTTTACTGATAAAGGAGAATTGAATACAAGACTGTATTTCATCTGGAGTAACAAAGATTGCTGATCGCTCTGACATTGGCCAGAAACCGAAACCATATCTATGCCAAAGAAATTTGCTAAGAAGGGTATCAAGAAAAGCCATGAAAAGAGTAGAATCTTCATTGGAAACAAAACTAGTCAAGAGGATGCAGACACATGAACATGATCGTTCTTGCTTATAGATTCAACTTATGGCCACCCAAACATGGCTTAATTTTCCAATAGGACGGCAACCCAAATAAGCCAGATCAAGAAAGCAGAGCAAGAGAAGGCCGTCAAAGTAAACAGCGTGTTTGTTTGTATCTTATTGCTTGTTAGCTTTACGTATTTCTTTATTTAATATTATGACGACTTTCTGAAATTCTTCTCTTTTTTTTTCACAATAAAGAAAAATAAAACCAACCAACCAACCACTGCCAGTTTTGCAATGCAGTAATGGATGATTGATTATACTATAAGGAGCTTCATATAATTTGATTCACTGTACTGTTTTTACAGTGTCTGTCTTGTAATTACTACTCATAATGTGAGCGATCTTGTTAACTTGGTATCTGTTTAGTCACGGGTTTGAATCATATGTATATTAAAATTTAGAATACGAGAGCCCTTACGTACCGTTGTATTTCATACCCACATGAAGAGTGGTATTGTCAATTTTGACACAAAAATCTTGTGAATGTGGGCACCTCTGCATTAATGAAGTTAGAAAAGTTGAGTAGCGAACGTTGGAATCAAAGAATAATTTTTTCAGATTTGGTGTGAAAGCATTGAGCCTGCCATATTGGACCTGGAAGTGAGAGGATTGGCAAGTAAACTTTTTGTAATCTATTGTGACTCATGTATTTATAGCAAATAATTACATATAATTTTTTATCCAATAATTAAATATAATTTATAAAAAAATTCAGCTCAACTCAACCCAGCCAAACTTCGGAAAAATTTATGTTGCTTCTCTTTATAGTTTAAAATACTTTTGAGAATAAATAATGTTTGAATTTGACAATTTCAAGATTTAATTAGAAAATATAATTCTAAAAATAAAACTAGTGAAAACGTGTTTGACATTATTTGCTAAAATAAAAGAAAAAATTTGTTGACGGCTGATTTTGGTCTCAGGGTAATATGAGAATATTACTCCCGAGACAATCATCTCTCAATAGTGAATTTGTTTGGTTATGGGGGACCAAAAGCAAACTTAACAAAAGACAAATAATATACCAATCGACAATGAAATTTAACGTGGTTTGGCGGATCTTGGTCCGACCTACGCCCACGGGCACAAAAAGGATGATACTTTTATTACTCAAACACGTTTCTCGGCTCTGCTTTTGGTTTTTTTTACAAGTCTGATGGTGATGATTTTGATCCTGATATTGGTTCTCTTCTCCTTCCCCTCTACACTCACTCTACCCTCCTATTTATAATGGTGAAAAAATCAGATTCATATTTGTACAAGAATTCCCAGTTGGAGATGGTTTCATTTTCCTATCAGGATTCCTACTTTTAAAACTACCTTCACTTCTTTTATCCTTTTAGGATACTGACTCATCAGTTCTCTTTATGAAAATAGGATAACTTATTATCTTATCTTGTATGGATAGAATGTCTTATCTTCCCGAACATGTCTTGCCCTATGCTCGGTTTTCACGAGGTCGGTCTTCATGTGGTCAGTCATAATAGTCTTTTGTACTGAGAATGCTGCTGTCGACCTGATAATTGCCCGGTCATCTTGAACTCAAGTGCTCGGTCACTAACCGTAAAGTTCCCGGCCTCTTACTGTTGACTCTTTAGTGGTCGGGTCGGCATTAATAATTTTGAGTGAGAAGTGAATTACCTTTTTTACCCATGTCGTGCTGCTTAAATAACATAGTGCCTGAAAACACCATCAACAAAATTATTTCTTTTTAGAAAATGAGAAACAGTTTTTGAATAAGACGAAGAACTTCATAATGATACACTAGGGGTGCGTATGAAAAGTACAACACAAATTATACGCTTCCTAAAACATTTTCTACAAATTTTTTTGGAAACATTTTCGCCGTGAAATCACCCGATACGAATTTAAACGGAACATGTAAAACAGTCAATTGTTACAGGTTCTTACAAAAAAAGTATCATTTGGATTCGAATTCAGAACCTGAAAATCAATTATTGAATCCTACATCACCAAATCATGCCCCTTGAGGATAATATTTTCTAGAATGCTAGACTAATTATGTTGAAAATTGAGAGCTTAAATTTGAGACCTTAATAGGATTTTCATATAAAAAGTGGTGTCTATTTAGGTAAATTATGAATGAAAAAAACTTGAAAATAAATTTATCAAATGTGTTTTAAATCGTTTTTATAAGAAATAAAACGAAAAACGAAAAACGAAAAAAAAAAAAATAAGAAAGAAAAGAAAACTCCAGCTCATGTGATGTTTCATTATTCATATGTACTTTTGAAAGCAATTTTAGCAACAATAGCTTGTTGAACAAAAATTATAACAAGTCCCCAATAATAGACCGGGCCGGCGGTACCGAACAGTCCAGGTCCGAATTCCGGTCTTTTTTTTTTTTTTTTTTTTTTTTACTTTTTTGAAAATAAAAGTTAAATTACAAATAATTACATTAAATTATTTTTTTAAAAATAATTAAAAATAAAATTACATAATTATAAATAAAATTATGTAAATACAAATTACTTTAAATTACATTACATAATTACACTAAATTACAAATAAAATTTTTATCTAAAAAATTAAAAAAATATATTATTGTATAAATTCAAACCCGTTCCAACCAGTTCTGCTAGTGGAGGAACCCTAACCGAACCGGTTAGGTTCCGGAACCGGAACCGGAACCTTGGCCGGGTCTACCCAACAATATTGGATATAAAAAAAACAAACAAACAAACAAAACCACTAGAATTAGTTTAGTTAAGGGGGAAAAAACTGAAGAAATTTGATTGGATGGCTAGTAATGTGCAAATTTTAATAATTAATTGGCCAATGACGCGATTAAATGATAGTGAAATGACTCACGACCCCATGTTCCCTTTATTTTAGGAGTGGACCCACTGAATTATTTGGGCCAAAGTCTATTCTAATTTCTATCTGCCCAAGTCAAGTAGTTTAAATCTTGACTATTTTTACAAGCTAACTCGTGCCTACACGTCGAATATATTAATTTATATAAAATAATAATAAGATTAACATTTTAGTTTTTTTATTAAAATTAATTGTGTCACATTTTATCTAATTTTAAAATAAATTTTTATCATTTTTGAATAATTTTGGAGTATTCAAATCATTTAATATTAATCAAAAAAATTGATTCAAAATCAACACAAAAATATTTAACAAGAATTAAAGTTTGTATTTTCAAAATTATATGATTATTTAAATGTCATTTTTCAAAAAAAAAAAAAAAATGGTGGAATAGAAGAAAAAACAAATTGAAGGCCGTAGTAATTATTTCAAACATGGGATGCCGAAACTCTTTACTGCAAAACTAATTGATTATTATCAAGGTTTCATTGTTAGTTTTAGAACTAATAGATTTAATAGAAGATATAATTAAGGATATTCACACAAAAAAGACGATATTTATTGTTACTCAAACAATCATTTGGAGAATACCAGTTGTTTGGAGAACGAATTGTAGTTATACAATTATTACAATTATTTCACTGTAATTGGGAAATCCAAATATTACAACTATTACAATTATCCTCGAGCAGACCCAATCAGACCCACGGAGCAGACCCTCACGGCGGACCCAGAGAGCAGACCCTGATGGCAGAGGCTGAGAGCGGAGGCTGAGAGCAGAGGCAGACCCTAAGAGCGGAGGCAGAGGCTGATGAGCAGAGGCTGAGAGCAGACCCTGACGGTAGACCCTGAGAGCGGAGGCTGAGAGCAGAGGCAGAGGCTGATGAGCAGAGGCAGAGGCTGATGAGCAGAGGCTGAGCAGAGGCTGAGAGCAGATGGGCAGAGGCAGAAGCTGATGGGCAGAGGCAGAAGCTGATGGGCAGAGGCAGAGATGATTCAGAACCGAACCACTGCTTCTTCACTTTCCCGAGGCTTGTTGATGACAACAATATCCTTAAAACAAATTTGTCCCCTACCATAGGTGCAGTAGAACGTGAGACGATTGTTTCCCAGGATACAACGGAAAACGCACGAGTAAGGGCACCACCAAACTCGTATCCAACGAACCACAAAAGTGTTTGAACTCTCCCTTAACAAAACAAAGAAAAACGAGCTGTTGTGTGTGATTTTTTTTTTTTTTCCGTGCGTTGTAAACAAAATTTGAGTATTGTTTATATAGGAAACGAAAAACACAGCTAATTTAAGGGAAATTAACATACCAATTATATCTCATAAATGGGAGGCCTTTCACTTGTTGTAACCACCAAGCTAATTAATTAGCTGTTATGGAAATTCAACTTTTGTAACCACCAAGCTAATTAAATTAGCTGTTACGGAAATTCAAAAAGGCTTGGAAAATTGAAGAGATTAGTAAAAATTCGGTTGGGCCGGGCCCGCACATTTGGTCCGCATTCGTGTACGCAGGACACACAGGTGCACACGAGCCAAGCTTGATTCGGATTTGATTTGCACCCCCCCTCCCCCGCGCACGTAGAGAGAGCCTCTATCCTTTAACTCTTACCCATCTACATTGAGCAATCATATATAAGCATAATATTCCCTCTATAACTTTCCCATATGGGACAAGCTAACTTCTCTTTATTTTCCAACACCAATGGGTGAACTTTGAGCAACCATTTCTCATTCACCCAAGCACCATTTTAAGCATATGAATATACCATTTCAAAGTACTCACGGAGGAGTATCAGAATCATTCAATAACAACCACTAACACGAAGTAGACTATGCGAAATTGAGCCTCAAAATGCTTATCATAAGCATTTTTCCAACAATCCCCCACATGAATGAAATTGGCGAAAACCGTCAAATAAAAATATTTTATAAAACATTTTATTTTGACCTAGAAGAGTTCAACGGTTCAACACCTGCATAGGATAGGTAGGCCTCAGCCTTTGAACCTTCCTTGTGAAAATATATCTCATTACTACTGACTGACAGTGGACGCGATGTCATTGAACTGTACTGCCGTTCATGTAAATGGAGAATATATATCACACAGATATTTTACCTACACATCTGAGTTCTCATTATTATGTTAATTTTGGCCATGAACATCTACCTGGTTCTGCAAGAGTTTCTAAGAATTGTTCCCCGTACAATTCCCTTTGAAGCGGCCCCACTTCTCTCTCACATAGGTGATTTCTTATTTAAGAGTATCTCGTAATACTCTGCTCGGATTCCCGACGCATAAGAATCATTAAAAGCTTTTGCTTAACATCTATCCATACGAGCATCATTGTTTCATTTCACCATAGGAATGGACTAGAGGGTAACCCCCCATAGTGATCCAATTATGTCTTTTACGAGTAGGTTGTCCCATTGAACCTAGATCTTGGGATCTCCAGTCAACAAGGTTGGGTTTTCCTTCGTAATAAACATTTATCTAATGGGCTTTAGTCTCATTCCCCTCGATGATTTCACAACTAACTCTCTATTTAACCCTTTGGTTAGCGGATCCGCAATGTTATCATTTGACTTTACATAGTCAATCGAAATAACTCCAGTAGAGAGTAATTGTCTAACGGTATTGTGTCTACGACGAATATGTCTAGACTTACCATTACACATATTGTTATGTGCCCTTCCAATTGCAGATTGACTATCGCAATGAATGCAAATTGCTGGCACTGGCTTAGGCCAACTTGGAATATCCTCTAGAAAATTTCGAAGCCATTCTGCTTCTTCAGCACACTTGTCAAATGCAATGAATTCTGATTCCATTGTAGATCTGGCTATCACAGTCTGTTTGGAGGATTTCCATGATATAGCTGCACCTGCTAGTGTAAACACATAGCCACTGGTAGACTTTGAGTCTTTCATGTCAGATATCCAATTAGCATCACTGTATCCTTCGACTACAGCTGGATATCTATGATAGTGCAACCCATAATTACGAGTAAAACGTAAGTACCTAAGTACTCTCACTATTACTTTCCAGTGATCAACCCCTGGATTACTCGTATATCTGCTGAGCTTGTTTACTGTACAGGCTATATCAGGCATTGTACACTCGATAGATACATCAACTTCCGATCACTCTAGAGTATTCTACTTGAGATATACCATCTCCCCTATTCTTCGATAGGTGTAAACTCACATCTAAAGGAGTTCTAGCCACAGCTGAATCATCATCGTTGAATTTACCAAGAATTTTGTCCACATAGTGCGACTGATCAAGAATAAGTCCATCTGGACTTCTCGAGATCTTTATTCCCAGAATGACATCTGCAAGACCCATGTCTTTCATGTCAAACTTGGATTTCAGCATATTCTTGGTAGATTTCACCATTTTAACATTACTCCCGACAATCAGTATGTCATCAACGTAGAGACATAAAATGACATAGCCAACTTCTATCTCTCTGACATAATGCATTTATCACATTCATTGATTTTGAAACCATTTGCCAACATGGTGTCATCAAATTTTTATGCCACTGTTTCGGGGCTTGTTTCAATCCATACAAGGATTTAACTAACTTACAGACTTCTTTTCTTGTCCTGGAGCTAAATCCTTCAGGTTGTTCCATGTAGATTTCTTTATATAAATCTCCATTCAGAAAGGCTGTTTTCACATCCATCTGATGTACCTCAAGATTGCGCAAAGCTGCAATCGCTAGTATCATCCTTATGGAATTTATTCTCGTTACAGGAGAATAAGTATCAAAGTAATCAAGACCTTCACGTTGTCTGTAACCTTTAATTACAAGTCTTGCTTTGTACTTGTCAATTGATCCATCTGCCTTTATTTTCTTTTTGAAAATCCACTTGGACCCTAAAGGTTTACATCCTGGAGGAAGATTCATTAACTCTCAGGTGTGATTTTGTAAGATGGATTCAATTTCACTATTGATGGCATCTTTCCACAATGCACCATCAGCTGACCTTACAGCTTCGTTATAGCTTTGAGGATCATTCTCTAGCAAAAATGTCAGAAAATCTGGACCAAATGATTTTTCCGTTCTAGCTCTTTTGCTACGTCTTAGTTCAGGTTCAACAACTTGTTGATCCTCTGAAATATTTATTTGTTCTCGGTCCTGACTATCTTCAATAGTCTCATGTGCTCGTTTTTGCACATTTGAATTCGAAGTAGTTTTACAAGGAAAAACGTATTCGAAAAAAGATGCATTACACTTACTCTCGACTCCATTCGTATTCTTGTGAATATCTGGTACATTAGACTCATGCACAAGAAATCGATAAGCATTACTGTTATGTGCATATCCTATGAAAATGCAATCAACAGTTTTTGGTCCTATCTTCACATTTTTAGGTGGAGGATGACTACATTGGCAAACACCCCCACACTCGTAGGAATTTATATGAAGGTACTCTTCCTTTCCACATTTCATAGGAGTTTTTCCTGCTTCTTTCCGTGGTACCTTATTTAAAAGGTAATTAGCTGATGAAGACAGTTTCTCCCCACATATTCTGAGGTAAGCCAGAGCTGATTAACATAGCGTTCATCATCTCTTTCAAGGTACGATTCTTACGTTCCGCAATCCCATTGGATTGAGGTGAATAAGGAGCTGTGGTTTGATGTATGATTCCATTTTGTTCACAAAGTGATTCAAAAGGGAAAAACATACTCACCACCACGATCACTTCTTAACTTCTTAATTCTTTTATTCAGTTGGTTCTCAACTTCATTCTTATAGAGAACAAATTTCTCTATAGCTTCGTCCTTGTTTTTCATTAAATACACATAGCAAAATCTTGTGCAATCATCAATAAATGTAATAAAATATTTATTACCGCATCTCTCGATTGTATTGAATTAAAATCACATACATCGGTATGAATTAGATCAAGTGGTTCAGAGTTTCTTTCAATACTATGAAAAGATGATCTTGTTAGTTTTGCCTCAACGCAAGTATCACACTTATGTTTGTTATCAATTTTAAAATTGGGAATGTGATTCATGTTAATTAATTTTCGCAATGAATTAAAATTAACATGTCCTAATCTACCATGCCAAGATTAGAGTACTCAACAATATAAGCAGAAGAACTAGCTTTATTGATATTTTTGGGTTAACAACCATTACATTAAGCTTAAAAAGCCCATCAGTTACATACCATTTTCCCACATACATCCCATTTTTAGTCAAAACTACTTTATCAGACTCGAACACCATCCGGAATCCATGCTTGTTCAGAAGCGATCCAGACACAAGATTCTTCCGTATTTCAGGTACATACAGAACATTGTTCAAAGTCAACTCTTTCCCCGAGGTCATCTTCAGAATCCTTTCCTTGACCTTCAATCTCAGATGTTGCTGAATTTCCCATGTATATCTTTTCCCCATTACCAGCAGGCTCAAATGAAGAAAACATGCTCTTAACCGAGCAAACATGTCGAGTGGCACCAGTGTCAATCCACCATTCTCTTGGGTTAGAACCCACCAGATTCACCTCAGAAACCACAGCAGAAATGTAATGTCTGAAACATCTTGAGTCATATTTTCCAGCACATTAGCCTATTGTTTCTTTTTCTTCTTCGGCAGTCTGCACTCAGAAGACTTGTGACCCATTTTGTCACAGTTGAAGCATCTTCTTTGAAATTGGATTTCTTGGAAACTCCTCCTTTAGGGCCCATCTTTGACCCTTTGTTCTTGAGGTTCTTGTTCCTATGGCCATGTTCGACAACATTTGCTTTGGCCTCATGAGTCATTCCTCTCTTGTCAGAAACTCAGTTATCTTCCTCAATTCTCAGCTTAAGAACCAAGTCTTCAATGCTCATTTCTTTTCGCTTATGCTTTAGATAATTCTTGAAATCTTTCCAACCATGTGGTAGTTTCTCAATTATCGAGGCTACTTGGAAGGTTTCACTTAAACTCATCCCCTCAGCATGAATTTATGCTAGAATAATCTGCAGTTCTTGTACTTGGCTTATCACAGTTTTGGAATCAATCATCTTAAAATCTAGGAAACGGCCTACGAAAAATTTCTTAGTACCAGCATCCTTAGTTTTATATTTTCGATCTAAAGATTCCCAAAGCTCTTTAGCTGTTTTCATTCCAGCGTACACACTGTACAAGGAATCACTTAGCCCATTCAGCACATAATTCCGACATAGGAATTCAGAATGTTTCCAAGCATCAATGGCACTGATGACTTGGATATCAATCTCACCATCTTTGGGTACATGAGCATCTTCCTTTAGAAACCTCGCAAGGTTCAACGTGGTCAAGTAGAAAAATATTTTCTGTTGCCACCTTTTGAAATTCTGGCCACTGAATTTTTCAGGTTTTTCTGCAGCAGGATTGACATGGCTCACATGTCCAACATGTTGTCTAGCCATAGAGGCAGGAACACCTTGGCCAGCCACAGCGGCTGCCATATTAAGCCCAGAGGCTGATGCAAGTTGGCCAGCCGAAGGGATGCCACTGCACTTTGGTCAGCCACGGGGGCTGCCACAACATTCTGGCCAGCCGAAGAGGCTGCCATATTCGGATCTACTGTGTTTGGACTGATTTCCATATCCACAGAGTCGAATTTTATTTTAAGACTGTAGTTATACAATTATTACAATTATTTCACGGTAATTAGGAAATCCAAATATTACAAATATTACAATTATCCTCGAGCAGACCCAATCAGACCCACGGAGCAGACCCTCACGGCGGACCCTGAGAGTAGACCCTGATGGCGGAGGCTGAGAGCGGAGGCTAAGAGCAGATGCAGACCCTGAGAGCGGAGGCAGAGGCTGATGAGCAGAGGCTGAGAGCAGACCCTGACGGCAGACCCTGAGAGCGGAGGCTGAGAGCAGAGGCAGAGGCTGATGAGCGGAGGCAGAGAGCAGATGGGCAGATGCAGAAGCTGATGGGCAGAGGCAAAGGCTGATGGCAGAGGCAGAGATGATTCAGAACCGAACCACTACTTCTTCACTTTCCCGAGGCTTGTTGATGACAACAATATCCTTAAAATAAATTTGTCCCCTACCGTAGGTGCAGTAGAACATGAGACGATTGTTTCCCAGGATACAACGGAAAATGCACGAGTAAGGGCACCACCAAACTCGTATCCAACGACAAAAAGTGTTTGAACTCTCCCTTAACAAAACAAAGAAAACGAGCTATTGTGTGTGATGTTTTTTTTTTCCGTGTGTTGTAAACAAAATCTCTGAGTATTGTTTATATAGGAAACGAAAACACAGCTCATTTAAGGGAAATTAACATGCCAATTATATCTCATAAATGAGAGGCCTTTCACTTGTTGTAACCACCAAGCTAATTAATTAGCTGTTATGGAAATTCAAAAAGGCTTGGAAAATTGAAGAGATTAGTAAAAATTCGGTTGGTCCGGGCCCGCACAATTTGGTCCGGTTTTCGTGTACGCAGGACACGAGGGTGCACACGAGCCAAACTTTATTCGGATTTGATTTGCACCCCCCCCCCCCCCGCGCACGTAGAGAGAGCCTATATCCTTATAACTCTTACCCATCTACATATGAGAAATCATATATAAGCATAATATTCCCTCTATAACTTTCCCATATGGGACAAGCTAACTTCTCTTATTTTCCAACACCAATGGGTGAACTTTGAGCAACAATTTCTCATTCACCCAAGCACCATTTTAAGCATATGAATATACCATTTCGAAGTACTCACGGAGGAGTATCCGAATCATTCATAACAACCACTAACACGAAGTGGACCATGCTTAAAATTGAGCCTCAAAATGCTTACTCATAAGCATTTTTCCAACACGAATATACTAATCAGTAAGATTATTGAAACAATAATTAATGTAAAATAATTAATTGAAAAATAATAATCATGTTTTTAAATCATCCAAACTTAGAAACCCTGTATTTTACGATTGAGTTCTTGATTTCGTGTGAAAATAAATCTTAGCAATTAGCACTTAATGTTTTACGAAATTATGAGTGGGATAATAATATAATATAGCAAAAAATGCAAAACTCACCATCTAACTTTCACGTTTTTTCATTTCAGTCCTCTAACTTTCAGTTTTGTCAATTCAGTCCTCTAACTTTCAATTTTTGTCAATTCATGTCCTCCGTTACAAATCTGTTTCTTCTGCCTGTTACCGTCTACTGCCAAAACGACGCCGTTTAACGGAGGATTGAATTGACAAAAATTGAAAGTTAAAGGACTACTGAATTGACAAAACTGAAAGTTAGAGGACTAAAATGAAAAAACGTGAAAGTTAGAGGACTGAATTGACCAAACTAATTAATATTGTACTACTACTAATAATAATATAAATTGAAAATAAATTCCAACATTAGACAAGTAATTAGTGAGCTAAATAACAACCCATTCAT